>OX276455.1:36970683-37537031 GCA_946251905.1 Cryptocephalus moraei
ATCTCTCTCTCTCTCTCTCTCTCTCTCTCTGTGTGTGTGTGTGTGTCTCTCTCAGTAGATAAGAAATGAGACATCTGTAACAGGAGCAAGGAGCAGGTTAGTGACTCCGACCTTGACCTTGACCTTTAAGGTCGGAATCACTAACCTGCTCCTTGCTCCTGTTACAGATGTCTCATTGGAGTTGATTTATTGACCCCCCCCACCTGTCTAGACAATGGACCTTGACAATGACCGGGACCTAACTCCCCCCCCACCTGTCTGGACACCCCCCTCAACCTCAAACCTGGGCTATGAGAGTTCTGTAACGGAGGTTAGGAGTCGGTTATGGACCACGAACCCCCCCTGCCCCCCACCCCCCCGTGATCACATTCCCGAATAAATTATTTCCCCAGAATTTCAATTTATTTTAATTAAAGGAAAATATTTTAACAACTGAATTTATTTTTGGCTTTAGAAATAACATATAAATACTCTTCAATTATAGATTGGACATATCTATGGATTCCCTCGCATTCACTCTCCCAATAATGGCAGGAACACGTATCTGGACCTTCGGTGGTTGAATCTCTGGACCACGGGCAGCTAACAAAATGGGTTCCAAACCTCGATGTTCGCTTTCCTTGGGCCTGTCGGGTTTTCAATCTGTCGTACATATCCACAAGTTCATCCTTGTGAAATGGTGTTACGTAGTAACCATACTCATCCAAAAACTTGTCAACGTTTACATTACCAAACGCATCCAAAAACTTTGCAACGAGCACAATTTCACCAGCCATATTTAAGGTTATACGATGTAGATACTACGAGCACTCTTAACGGAATGAATGCTAGAAAACAGCAGAGGTGGTAGTGATCGTGGTAGTGGGGGGCAGCTGGTTAGGTGGGGGGGAGTGGACGTTCGAGTGAATCAAGTTCAAACAAGTCGTTGCAAGTTCCAACTTGATCCCCATACTTAAGAAGAAGATCTAAATCACCTTCAGTTGGTGTAATGAGAAAATGGCCCCAAGCTAATGTGTCATAGGTGTGTGGGATGAGACGTCTCTTATCGTCTTGTGAAGACAGAGCAATTTTATTTTTTAATTCTGTATAAACTGTATGAAGATGGGAAGAAAAAATATACATTTTACGAAAAATAGACCCTCCATTCTCAACAGTCTGAATATAATCAGACATATGAAGTTGATTCTTTATGACATTCTTAGAAATTCCCTTAGCTTTTTTAACAACATCAACCGCTTTCACACAATAAGCTTTAGCACCAGTACCATAGAAACTTTCTACAGGTATTCCTGCAAATTCATCTTTCATTTTTCCTACAACTGATATGGTCTGTGGAATATTGTGAATATTGTTTGTTGGGTAGTTTGACGTGTCAAAGTAGTCGATATTGGTTTTAATGTCATCGTATACGTTTTCGGTGAAAATCTCCAAAATAAGCGAATCTGTGTCAGTGTAGCACAAGTTTGCCTTAGCACCATATTTCTCCTTAATGAAACCATAAAAAAAATCGTAAAGTACTGTTTTAGAAATGTCCAGAATAGAAAAACCAACATAAAGAGGTTTATCATATGATACTTTTGTTTTCCCCAAGTAAATTGCCACCAAATTTTCATCAAAGATTGAACATGATTTAAAATGTGGTTTAGCTATTAATGCTCTGGCTCCAACAGATCCGACTTTATTTTCCCAGTGTGTACATAATTGTATATCTTGTCGTTTATCGACATTTTCCATAGTTTTACCGAAAATTGAATTTATTAGTAATTTGAACAAATCCCTTTCAAATTCATTGGAAGCGGAATTTCTTAAAGTAGTATTGAAGTCGATGTACGGCTTTAACCACGGTGATTGGGAAAACGTTAAAACTCTATGTACTTTTTCTAAAATTAAACCGTATTTTAAACACTGTTTTAGATTTCTATAATGAATGATATATTTATGTTTGCTATATAAATTGGGGATTAATTTTGACATTTTACCACCAGGAGGGATTATAGGTTCCGGACAAAAGGGGAAATCATTATGGTATTCATGTAAATTGGACGGATATTGTAAATCCACTTCCAATACATACCCTTGTGAGGAATTTTCATCGATTAAAGATAAATCTAACGATGTGATTTCATGTTCTTCTAACCATTTAAAATTACTAGTTGGTAAAGCCTGTTGCATCGAATAACCGTATAAATTTGTGGCATCGAAATAAACAATGTATGAAGTTGGTTTCGAAATATCATAATCAGGTACAAAGTTATTATTTGCTACAGCTTTTCTTCTACTACATTGACTAACACCACCGCGAATTCCCCTTTTAAAAAAATGTATGATATCTATGTCAGTGAGAAGTTCAAGTTCAATTTGGGTAAAGCGTAACATGGCATCCCAACTCAAAGAAGGTGCAGTCAAGTAATGGGCCGGGTCTAACTTATACTTGATCATGCAAATCTGTCTGAAATTTTCAAATACATCTGCAAGAAGAAGTACATCTGACTTTAGGTAAATATCGGAATATTCTCCTAAAGATGAACAGTGGAAAGTATGCCACACTTCTTGAGCTCGACTATACTCTTATTGAGAAAGTGATTCACCGGTAAGTGTATCAAAAAAATTCTCTATGGGTGGTAATTTTTCATCTAACTTATGAAACGAATCTACGTAACTGTATGGAAAAACCCCCTTACGCCTTACCAAATTAAATTCATTGTCTTGTGGAAAATGTTTGCGTACTTCACTACATTGAACGGAAGTTAAATTTTGACTCAACTTATCAAGAGATCTAGACAGGAAGCGGAAAGAGTCAACAAATCGTAATGAAATATAGGTATCTGGTACTTGAGGATTGAGTGATTTTTCAACTAAAATACGTTTTGAAAACGAGACATATTTTTCCTTGTTTTGAGCTATTATTGACATCGTTTCACCCTTTGGACACAATTTTTTAATAAACAAATGACAGTCATAGTTTGTGAGGTTATGAAAGAAGATAGGAATAAACTTTGCGGTTTTAAAATTCAAGTTACAAATGGAGTGGGCGGGGCCACGGTAAAGACCATTCAGATGACAATGGTCGTGGACCTTCTCGTCTTGTGATAAAGGTTTATCACAGATGTGGCAAACTGAACTTTTTTGAAATAGATCTTCTTCTTGCTTGGTTAGTGGTATCATCTGTTTTACATGTTTTAAGTGTGTGCAGTAAAGTGAGTAAGCGATATCATCTAACTGTTGTGTAAATATTTCGGTAACATCAGGACCTCGATATGAATAATATTTCGAATAAGCATCATCGAAATTACATTTAACATACATCCCAAAAGAGTAAGGTTCATGTTCAAAAGTTTTCACCGTAAAAGACTTGTCACTACTTGGTTCAGTATGATGAATCGGTTTCAAGATACTCTCAAAATCGGCATAAATGACAAACGGCACTGGCAACTGTTTTTCAATATTAACAAACTTGAGAATATTTTGAAGTATAAGCTCACCACATTTATTTGTAATAAGATTAGTTGACGGTGTTTTGGTGTAAATGTGGTTACAATCGTTTCGCTGATGCATGGCCAACTTTTCGGGCTTCCTGAAAAATTGCAAGCAACCGTCACAAAAATATATTGATCCATGTCGTTTAGAGAGTTGTTTATGCACTAACCCTGAGAGGTTTTTGAAGAGACAATAATGGTTGTTACCATCATCATCATCTGAAATAAGCAACAAGTTCACATGGGTAGGTTTACGGTGTTGTGTAAAATGTAACGGTCCCACCACCTCGGTGACGTATTTACCATTTTCGAATTTTGTTTCAAGTCCATACACATTGATTGAAATATTATTCAGGTCTTCAAATTTAGATATATCTTTTAACCTAACAGGAAAATCGATTCCTGTAAAATCTAGCAAAATATCATAATGGGGATATGACGACACTCGAGTTGGTTCACCAGTTGCTGGAAATATCGCTGCTATAATACTCCACGCGAAGCACGCATTGTCCGAGTTTTTTATGTTTAAAACACATTTTGTGGACTCTATTGATTTAGGAACTTTGATGTATGAGGACGCCGACACTGCACTAAACTTGTTAATGTTCACATCCAAAAATAGAATATGTTTCAAGGCACATCCGGAATCACGTTCTTGGAAGTCTGACATTTGTGATTGGATTTCGTCTTTAAAGTCTTCATAAAGTTGATTAAGATCAATAGAAGCAGTGAGAACTTTATTTTTTGTATTAAAAGACTTTACGTCGGAGAGATCCTTTTCAGGTATAACGTAAAGGCCAAAAAGCTCCATGTTGATTTTCAGAGTATGAAATCGAGCTAAGTACTCTGGGTACGTTGAAAGTCAACGTGAAGGTTGAAGTCGCTATCCGAAAACAACATCTGCGTCCGATGTCTCATGGCCACGGATAAGGTGTGTCGAGACATGAGGGGGTCTAGACGAGGGAGGAGAAAGGGGGTCAAAGTCACATCTGTGTCTGATGTCTCATGGCCATGGTCATTTGACATGAAAGGGGGGGTCTAGACGAGGGGGAGAAAGGAGGGGCTCAAAGTGATGGTGGAAGTCAAGAGTACTATGAGTACTATCACGGTCAACGTTAAAGGTTATTGAAAAAGCGGGTTCTGGTCCGGGGGAAGGAGAGAGACTATTTAACACAGTATTCTTGGAGTCTGTTTAGTAGAATTGTGTTTAGTAATCATGTGGATGTGTTATCGGCAATACCCTGAAATTAACGATCTGAAAACCGGTATAACGTATCTACGTAGTAAATTCGCGGATCTGCAGTGGGATGCTCACCACGAGTCGAACTACGGAATGGGGCGCTTTTATGAAGAGGAATACTGTTTACATCTAGCGAGAAAGTATCAAGTTGCATGTGACTTGTGTGATATGTACGAAGAATCAGAGTTATGTATTGAACATTTTGTTCAGGAAATTAAACGAATCAACTTAACCGATTTCCTGTACAACATAAAACAGTACTTACCGGAAAAAATCGCAGCCGAATTTATAGAGGAAGAAGAGGAAGACGAATCCATGGAAGACGAATCAGTGGAAGATGAATACCTTCAGGGTGGGTCGGGGGAGGACAAGGAGGACGAACAGGAGAAAGAAAAGGAAGCGAACGTGAATGGAAAGATGGGGGATAGAGAAGCCACACCTACATCTATGGAAGTGGGCGAGAGCGAGGAAGCGAAAGTGGAGAAAAAGATGGGCGGTGGAGAAGGTACACCTGCCTTTATGGAAAAAGAGAAGGTAATTTTTTACGAAATTGAAAATTATAAGCTTAATACAGAGAGAGAGTTCAAGTGCCATGTTTGTAATAAAGAATTTTTTGATATTTAATACGTTGTTTTATTTTTCTAAATTAATGCATTATAAAGTTTTCATATAAAAAAATACATTTGTTAACGCACACATACAACAATTATTTGAATGGTAAAAACATTTTGGTTCTGATTTTATTAAAGCAGGTTGCTCGGGTAATTCAATAATTTCCTTAGAAAGAAATCTGCGAAGATACTGTGCTTTTTCGGCTGTCTTGACATAAACATGAGATGCAGATGAGGTTAAGTCTTGTAGATATTTGTTAAATTGATGTAGTGGTGTGAATCCAGTGTTCCAAGAAAGTCCATGATGGTGTTTCGTTAACCAGTTATTTTGGGATTGTTGTTCTGGAGATAGCATATCCATTGGGAAAGGTGGTTTAAACACAGTGTGACACAGGTGAGTTCCATCATAGGCAGCTAGTTCTTTCACAACAAAGTCTTTGCGTTCTCCCATAAAACCCTGAATATCGACAACTATTTTCATATCTGATGTCGTTTAAAGTGTTTAGATATACAGTACACTAGAATCTCAGCTCAAAGTTTCCGAAGGTTTGTGTTAAAATTATGTAAATTTGTAGTAAATTCGTGCAGTATGATGTTCTTTCTATGAGCCTTCATAGTATGACTGAGATATTTTGGTCCGAGAGACGCTTCTTAACTGAAGATGCTTGTGTTTTAGAGTGGGCGAACAATTTTCGTCAAAGGGTTATATGTGAATCGTTTTGCATGTAAAATTAAACAGTATGCTGCAACATCGTCCGTTATATTTTCCGTTTCGAATTCAACTCAAAGGGTGACAGATCCTGTTTGAGCAAAATCCTTTTGATGAGAGCTATCGATATGTACGATAGGTGCGAATTTTTTAAATTCTGCTGGGTTAAACAGCGGTTGATTTCCTTTAGTTGGATAATAAGAGTCTTGAAAGTATGCATACATTTCGTAAAGTGTTGCGAATTTATTGTTTTTGATATCCAACATTAGATCGGCATATGGATAGCGTTGAGAATTTAAAAATACTGTAACGTTTATTTTATAATTTATTTACATTAATTGAACACTAATTTATTTAACACACTTAACTACTTGTACACTAGACTAGACACTACATAATTTATTTGTACTGCTCCGCTTTCGGATCGTATGTCGCGTTCACTTCTGCTTCTCTACTTCTAACTAACTCCCTCGATCACAAGCCCCCTTACATATACAATCCCAACCCCGATAAAGAACGTTCTAGTACATTCTAGAACGCCTACGCAGGAAATGTTTATGCAGCTGTCTTGTACGCGTCGTAGTTATTCTTTTGAAGGAGTAAACATGTGTCGCTTTGTTTACTTCTCGCATTACACTGCCCCCGCCTTAGAGACGTTTCGTCTCGGAACGTATCCCTGGTAGGCCCATGCAGGAACCTGCAGTTAGCCCCCCGCTTACAGCGAGACGTGGCGTCAAAATAACAGGGGACCGTCTTCCCGAGTCGACATGGTGCAGGCCCAAAACAGCAGACTAAAACTGCCACTCCGGTATTCTTCAACACTATTTCCAGCATATTCCGGACAACCCTCCAGTCCAGCTGATCTCGTCCAGCACTTAACTTGGGGACAGCTAGCTTCCTGATGTCGAGCTCCAGCAGTCGGTCTCGTAGCCTATGCAAGGTTCGCCATACATTGTGATAACATGGTTTAAGGGACCCGATCTCCTTCGTAACCAGATAAAAGATGTGTCTTACGTTGTCACGTAGTTCCAGAACCTTGCCAATTTCCGGGAGTTGCTCTCTGAGTTGTTCCAAGCGCCCGTACTTCTTCTTGAAAACCGTGGCGATACCTCGTGACATTACCAGGTCGGCGGACACACAATGGGCCAACGAGTATTCTTCAGGTATGCTGAACAAATCCTGTTGTTTTTCACAGGTTACCCCATACCGTGCTTTTCCGGTACCCCCGTAGGCGCTCATAAATTCTTCGAAGGAAAGTTCGTTCTCCTGCGCCAATGTGTTTCTTACTCGGGGAACCTCCGCCTCATCGTGAGACCCCTCATAGGGTGCCAACCGATTGAAGTGCACCACTCTCGGCTTGCCGTTTGGTAGTTTGCTTACCTGGTAGACCACGTCATTGATTCGTTTCTTCACAACATAGGGACCTTCCCAATTGGTCTGTAACTTAGGGGACAAACCACGTTTCTTCTGTGGGTTGTACAGCCAAACTCGATCTCCCATTTGGTAGCCACCCTCTTTAGCTTTGATGTCGTAACGCTCTTTGATGCGATCACTGGCGATATTTAGTTGGTATCGGACTTGATCGTGAATCTCGTTCATCCTTTGTCGCATCCGGGAGACGTAATCTTCCCCCGAAACGTCCTCGTCCGGTCTAGCGCCAAAGATTAGATCACAGGGCAGTTTAAGTTCTCGCCCGAACAGGACTTTGGCTGGAGTTTGTCCTGTCGACTCATGAACGGCCGAGCGGTAGGCCATCAGGAAGAACGGCACGTGTTCGTCCCAGTCTCTTTGATGTGACGAGACCATTTTCGCTAGATAGCGGTTGAGGGTGCGATTCATTCGTTCTACCATGCCGTCAGACTGAGGGTGAAGGGCCGTGGTTCTTGTTTTTCGTACCCCAAACTTCTCACAGATCCTCCGGAATAGGCCACTCTCAAAGTTTCTTCCTTGATCCGAGTGTAATTCCATGGGTACTCCAAACCGGCAGATCGTCTCCTTCACTAGCACATCGGCCACTGTCTCTGCCTCCTGATTAGGGAGAGCGTACGCTTCTACCCACTTCGTAAAATAGTCCATTACGACCAGGATGTATTTATTCCCCTTTTCGGTCTCAGGAAAGGGTCCTGCTATATCAATAGCGATCCTTTCGAAGGGGCTCCCGACGTTATATTGTTTCATGGGAGCTTTCGGTCGTCTTTGTGGCCCATTACTTGCGAAACATGTAGTACATTTCTTACACCAGTCCTTCACGTCGTCTGAACAATTGATCCAGTAGAATCGCTCTCGTACTTTTTGCAGGGTTTTCTTGATCCCTAAATGTCCACCAGACGATTCGTCGTGAAGACGCAAGACCTCCGGGATTTTACTGGAGGGAATTACCAACTGCCGTCTTTCCTCCGTCCCGTCTTGGCTCTCCAGTACGCGTTTTAGTAGTCCATCCTCAACCACTAACGAGTCCCACTGTGCCCAATAGCTTTTGAGTTTTGGCGAGCCAGGTGATACCTTTTGCCACTCAGGACGCTCTCCTCCCTCCTTCCAAACCATGATTTCTTTGAGAGCCGGGTCTTTTTCTTGCTCTTGTCGAAACGAGGATGGTGTCCATTCCTCGGCGACCACGGTCGTTCGGTAGACTTTCTCGGACTTTTCCTCAGCTCTATGACAATGAGGACATTCATCAGGGCATGGTCTTCTCGAGAGTGCGTCTGCGTTTCCATGACTCTGTCCTGGCCGATGTTCTATGACAAAGTCATACTCCTGGAGCCTCTCGATCCAGCGAGCGATCTGTCCTTCGGGATTCTTAAACTGGAGGAGCCATTTAAGAGCAGCATGATCGGTCCGGATCAAAAACCTCCTTCCACACAAGTATTTATGGAAGTGCTCGATGGACTTGACGATGGCCAATAATTCACGTCGGGTGACGCAGTAATTCCTTTCTGGTTTGGAGAGTATCTTGCTGAAGTATCCAAGGACACGTTCTTGTCCCTCCTGACGCTGCGACAGAACACTTCCAATTCCCACATTGCTCGCGTCGGTGTCCAGGATGAACTGTCCTTCTGGCAGAGGAAAACTCAGCACTGGGGCACTGGTCAACTTCCTCTTCAACTCGTCGAAGGCAGACTGGCATTCCTCATCCCAACAGAAGTTTCGTCCTTCTTCCGTGAGCCTTGTCAACGGCTTAGCGACGTCGGAAAACATCCGGACATAGCGTCGGTAGTACGTGCAGAGTCCTAGAAAACTCCTCAACTGGTGTTTATCTGCCGGTATTGGCCACTCCTTCACCGTACTTGTCTTGTCCGGATCAACGGCGACGCCCTCTCTGCTCACTACGTGCCCTAAGTAAGAGACCTTCCTTCTGAAGAGCTGACATTTCTTCGGGTTCAGTTTCAGCCCCGCACCTCGCAGTCTCTGGAAGACGTCCTCTAAGTTTTTCAGATGTCCTTCGAAGGTCTTGCCCATCACGATGACATCGTCCAAATAGACTAGGCACGTTTTCCACGTCAAACCCATTAGCACGCTCTCCATCAGCCTCTCAAACGTCGCTGGGGCATTGCAAAGTCCGAATGGCATGACTGTAAAATGCCACAGGCCGTTACCGAAGGTAAATGCCGTCTTTTCCTTATCGGCAGGGTCCATTTCGACTTGCCAATAGCCGCTTTTTAAATCCAAGGTCGAAAATATCGTGGATCCAGCAAGGGTATCGAGTGTGTCGTCGATACGTGGTAGCGGGTAGCTGTCCTTTTTGGTGACACTGTTCACCTGCCGGTAGTCTACACAGAATCGAGTAGTCCCATCCTTTTTCTTCACCAGTACTACCGGCGAGGCCCATGGACTGCTTGACGGCTCGATGACCCCGTCCCGCTCTAGGTCCCTGATGATTTTCTCGGCTTCTTCCCGTTTGGCCAAGGGTAGTTGTCTTGCTGTTTGTCGAATCGGTCGTGTCTCGCCCGTGTCAATTTTATGTGTCACGACCTTGGTCTTTCCCAGCTTTCCATTCTCGGTGGTAAATATGTCCTGGTACTTATTTATTAATTCGTGGGCCTTTTGTTTCTGTGTGGGCGAGAGAAACGCACTGGTCTGGGAAAGAATTTGTTTCAAGTCCTGCGGAGTGTGTCTGGACCTTTCTTCCTCACTAACGCCCCTTACGATGGCCGATGCGGCTATACATGTGCCCAGCTTCGTACCCTTCTTGATGGTGACCGGGTACTGATTGATGTTGAGTAGCCGCACAGGCACTTCCCTTGAGAGAGTAACGAACGCCTTTCCTACCAGTACCCCCCGAGCCAGTCGATTGTCATCGTTTTCTGGTTCGATCACGGCTGGAATTCCCTCTTCCACAACACCCCTCAGATAGGTAGAGGTGATCGTTTCGCTTCGTTCCGGGAGAATCACATCTTCTGCCATTATTACGTCTAGCACAAAGTTTTCACGATTGTGTAGCAGTAATTCTTCTTGACCGATCCTCAACACTCGGTGTCCGAAATCCAACTGGAATCCATGATTCCTCATGACGTCCATCCCCAGTATGACGTCTTCCTCAATTTCGGCTATGAGAACAGGATAGTCAAACTTTACTCGTCCCAACGTCATGCTAACCGTTGCTTCACCGTGTATTACTGCCTTCACCCCAGTGGCAGTTCTTAATTGCCACCTACTTGGCCTAATCTTCCTACGGTCCCTCACAACTTCCGAGCGTACGATCGTCTTCGTAGCTCCCGTGTCCACAAGCATGGCGTGGGATCTCCCGTCGATAGTGCCATCGACGTACGCGCTCCCCAATTGGTGGGAAAACGAGGCTATACTGGCCCGGGGGTTCCTATTGCCACGGGTCGACGTCCCCTCCCTTTTATCGACCCGCATTAGTTTTTCCGGGGCCATTGCCGGCACCGCTGTTTTGGGCCGCGTCTTCTGTGCTAACAGCAACTCCATGATCTGCTGGACGGCCTTCTCCACGAGTTTTTCTGTGCCTACCTCCTCGGTAACAGCTCGAGCACAACCGTGAATGCGGGAGGCTTCCATTGCTGCCTCATGTTCTAGTGCGATGGCGAGCGCGTTCATTACTGTTTTCGGTCGAGCTAGCCTCAGGGCCATCTGCAGTTCCTGGTCCCGCAGCCCGCTCACGATCGTCTGCACTGCGAGGCACTCCATCATCTATTCCGGCGCCGTGGGATACGCCAACCTCACTAGTCTGGCTACGTCCGCTTCGAAATCCTGCAGGGTCTCGTTCGATCTCTGACGGCGATTGGACATCTGGGATTGATGGACTTGCTCCAGATGTGTTTGGCCGAACCGCATTTCCAGTCGCGTCAGCAGCTCCGTGTAATTCCCGGCTTCCTCGGTGGATAGCGTCTGAAGAACTTCCAACGCCTCTCCACGTAAGGCTACCGTTAGGGAAACAGCTTTCTCGTGAGGGGACCAAGCATTAGCCTCCGCTGCTGCCTCAAACTGCTTCTTGTAGCTGGCCCACGGAATTTTTCCATCGAACGTTGGGGGCGTCACTCGATTAGTGCATATCGAGTTCTGTTGAACGACCGCCTTTATTTCTTCCTTCGTCTCGCCGCTACTGACTCGCCTTAGTCGTTCTTCCAACTGCTTCGTCTTCTGTTTAATTTCGTCTTCTTTCCCCTCGCCGCTACTGACTTGTTCTAGTCGTTCTTCCAACTGCTTGATCTTCTCTTCAATCTCCTTACGCTGAGCCTCCATCTGGTCGGTTATCTCTTCCCTCTGGGCGGCGATTTGAGCAGAAATATCTTCCTTCTGGGCGGCGATTTCTTCCCTCTGGGCAGCGATTTGAGCAGTGATGTCTTCCCTCTGAGCGGAGATTTGAGCAGTGATGTCTTCCCTCTGGTCGGCGATTTCTTCCCTCTGGGCGGCGATTTCTTCCCTCTGGGCAGCGATTTGAGCAGTGATGTCTTCCCTCTGATCGGCGATTTCTTCCCTCTGGGCAGCGATTTGAGTAGTGATGTCTTCCCTCTGGGCGGCGATTTGAGCAGTGATGTCTTCCCTCTGGGCGGCGCTTTCTTCCCTCTGGGCGGCGATTTGCTTCATGATGTCATCGTCTTCGAACTCGAAAACTTCCGGGTCCTGGCCATTTTCTTTCAAAAATGCTGAGAGCCGGTCCTGGAGTTCAGTCTTCCTCCCTCCTGTTTCCAATTCTCGTTCCTCGAGTTCTTTTTTTAACTCGGCCACTTTTAATTCGCGTAACTTCTTCATGATCCGCTCTTCTGACACCAATGTAACGTTTATTTTATAATTTATTTACATTAATTGAACACTAATTTATTTAACACACTAAACTACTTGTACACTAGACTAGACACTACATAATTTATTTGTACTGCTCCGCTTTCGGATCGTATGTCGCGTTCACTTCTGCTTCTCTACTTCTAACTAACTCCCTCGATCACCAGCCCCCTTATATATACACTCCCAACCCCGATAAAGAACGTTCTAGTACATTCTAGAACGCCTACGCAGGAAATGTTCATGCAGCTGTTTACTTCTCGCATTACAATACCATTATATTCCGTAAAGAAATGTCATCAAATTTACTCATATCAGCAGTAAGTGAATTTCGTTTACCCTTGTGAAAAGCTACTATTACATGTAATGGAGATTCCAATTTAGGTGATGTTTTCACCGCCCAGGTATGACGCGAAGTTTTCAGTAATGATGGATAAACTACCAATTCTGCACTTCTGAAGGTTATTGGGAGTGAGGTTCCTTTATTAACAATTTTGTTTAATCGTAATTGTTCCGCTAAACTAAGTGAGACGTGTGGCATCACCCAAAAGAGTTTTGATATAATCACTTTCGGCTTTTCCGTATCATCTGTACTAATTACTGCATCATAATCGGAGCTGCTACGAATAAGTATTAACTCCTGCTTCATGTGAAGTATAATTTTTCGATAATCTTCGAAAAATCCCATTAAATGTTTTAACGGTAGTATCGTATTAAAATTTCCATTATTATCTGTTATTATTCTTTCTCTTTGAATCGCTTGTTGTTGAGTTTCCCCTGTTTTAGGTGTAGAGATCTCTTTTTTTGGAAACCATCCTGCATTTGCTAACCTATAGCTTTCAGTTGAGGTGTACGCAAGATAACCTTTTAGAGTAGACGCTAACCCGAGATCTCGTACAGAATCGTGTACGATTCCTTCCAATTCATACCGTACTTCTCGGAATAAATGGGAAATGGCGTTGTTAATAAATTCTAACTTGGTAGGCACTGTATCGTCATCTTTAACCAGTTTACCTTCTACGTATAAGTAGCTGTTACAGGGGGCGGTATAAGCGTTCAAATCAGGGATCGGGATCCGAACTTCGTCGTTATAATTAATTTCACCAGAAGTGTAGGGTTGGTAAAAGTGATACTGATAGTCTTCTATACTGGTGTCATTGTAGGGTGTTTCTGTTACATCCAAGAGATACTTTTTCTCCATGTTCACTGCTGAATCAACTTTACGTAACTGAGTAGAAAAATGTTGAATGTGGTCTTTTATATCATACTAAAACTTTAAAACCTAAAGATACTAAAAAGGTACGATTTTGCTTTGTTAATATTGTGGTTTTTCTGCTTTGTCGACGTAGGACTCGAAGCGCTTTATTAAATTGGAAAACCATCTTATTCGGACTTTTTTCGTAAATGTAAACGAATCGTGCGAATGTCGTTCTGAAAATTGATAAGTTCTCCGTCCTGATCGAGTATACGCAGGGTAATGTTGCTAATCTTTCTCACGGTAACTGCATAATAAATGGTGTTGAGTGGAGTTTCAACTATTTTATACCCTGGGGAAACGGTAGGAAAAAATTGGTGAATAATGTGTAACGGACGACCATTTAAAAAGGAACCAGCGGCAATGTTGCAATCGATGCATACGGCATTCACTTTAAGAATTTGAACAGGGGTATCACCAGTAACATCTCTGTCTGCTTCTATAACTCTTCTATTAAATCCAAGTACTGACCCCAGTGAATTCTCACAATCGAATGAAATTTGTCTGTTTGCTTGTAGCATAACTCTAGAGGTGTTCGTATCAAATTCCATTGTGATTTCTGCATTTCTATCATTTTTCATGATTTCTCTACGCATCGCGTCCAGTAGATTATTTATTTCATATGAACCAGTGGGAATTGTAATTAAATATCGAAGTGTATCGGATTCATTTAGCACAAAAAATGAATTATTTGTGTCATCGACATTTGGTATGGAATAAAAACTATCAAAATTTACAAGTCCAATTTCATAATCTACGTCATCTTCTAGAAACACAGGTGGATTAAAATCAAAACTTAATTCTGAAGATTGCCCGGTGAGAATAAAGCTGCAGGGCATTTTATCTGAAGTATGGTTGAATAGCGAATGGCTAAAACGCGTTACAAATATTGATTAAATAAAAATAGGAGACAAAGATGGCCACAAATAAACCCAGAATGTTGATAAGAATCATGATTATAATTTATGTGTTTGGTTTTACCATCACTGAAAAAATATTTTATTAATTCTTTTCGTGGTTGTAAATTTCCATAGCTATCTAAGTAGTTGATGACGTCATGCTTCTTTGTGTATGTAACCCAGTGAGTACCATCACCGCGCACAGAATTTAAATTAATTATTGCACTTTCCTGTTTATGAATTCTGTTAGGTAAATTGTCTCGAAAAAAGATTCCTCGAAAATGTGGAATTCGTAATTGTGTTACGAATTTTTTCAAATCGATGTCAGTGAGTGCCCGGTGTGGTAATTTTATTGGTAGTTTTTTGGAAACGGATAAGCTAAATGTACTCCCCGACCACGTTTCAATCCTTGACCTTTCGCCTCCATTGCCAAATTATGTCTTTTCTGTTCTTCCAGTTCAGCCTTTTCTCTGTTAGCTTTAGTAACGGCACTTGCTACTCCCGCAGCGCCCCCTATGAGCGGCCCTAATGCGCCCAACAGAGGGAGCAAGAAAGGTAAAAAACCACCTTTTCTTGGTCCACGTCGTTTTTTAATTCCCTTGCCCGTTTTAGGTGTTTGAAGTACTCTACGTTTCTTTTTTGTCAATTTTAAAGCAGCACCTCTCTTCTTTTTGATAGTGTTCTTCAAACCCATGCCCAATTTGCGTTTAATATTCATTGCGCCCGTTATACCTAGTGCAGCAAGACGTTCTTCTAACGATGAGTCACCTGCTTTTACACGTTGCCACGCGATATCTGCTAATTCCTTATCAGCGTGGTGTCTTTGTTCCAACTCTTTAAATTGTGAATAAGCGATGTCGTGTTTTTTACAAGCTTCGTCCAAAGGGTTAATACCCCTATCACCTCGCTCTAAACGTTTGGAAAGCTTTGTCCCAGGTCCACAGAACTTGTATCCTGGAATGTGTAACTCGATAGGAAGTTTATTGATTAAAGTATTCAGTAAACCACTTCCTTTTTTCTTCTTCACGGTACCCCGGTAGATCATTATATAAGCTCGGAAGGTTGACGTTCTGCTTTATATAGTATTCTGAGCTGGTAGGATGAAGATTCAACAACAAAACACTCATTTACCGATCAAAAACCACGAGTCTATACTCCCAGTGGAAACGTATAACAAACATGGAATTTTATTCGGTGGTAATACGAAAAGGGGTCTAATTGTAGGGTCTTCGGGTTGTGGAAAAACGGAAGTGATGCTAAGTCTGTTAGAACATCCCAACGGTCTTCGATTTGAAAATATTTACCTATATTCCAAGTCCCTATATCAACCAAAATATACCTATTTGCGATTACTTATGGAACCATTTAAAGATATCGGATACTTTGAATTCAACGATGGGGAAACCGTTATCTCTGCGGAAGAAATAAAACCCAATTCGGTAATAATATTCGATGATGTGGCATCTTGTAATCAAAATATCATTAAAAGTTATTTTTCCTTTGGAAGACATAAAAGTACTGATTGTTTTTATCTTTGTCAAACCTACGCTGCAATTCCCAAGCAATTGATACGTGACAACACTAATCTATAGATTATATTTCAACAAGATATGACGAATTTAAAACACATTTATAACGACCACGTCAGCATAGATATGCCCTTCCACACTTTTAAGGAGGTTTGTGCTCAGTGTTGGAAAAATAAATATGGATTTCTTGACATCGATAAAGATTGTTCTATGAAAGAAGGAAGATTTCGCCAGGGGGTTTGATAAATTTATTCATATATAAACGTGTGTTCCATTCACCTAGTGTTAGTCAATATGAATAGTCGAGTGGCAAAACAGCTTATAAAAAGCAAAAATATCGAACTTTAAAAGGAGACATCGCACAATCTCAATCTTCTCTGGAACAAACCTATAAACCGATAACACAACCTCTAAAAGAATTGTTAACACAGTTTAAAACCATATCACCTAAAGAAGAACTTAAGGCGGAACGCACATTCTCACAATTGAAACCCGTTCCTAAAGAGTATTATTCTATCGCACCGACGGAGGAGTCGTTCGCATACGACCCAACACAGGACCCCTACAGATCTGCCTACTTCGACGACACTTTCTTAAGTCAGATGCCTCTAGAGACATCCAAAATTCTCGAAACTATACGAGACGAAGATATGGGTCAATACTTACAACAATTCGCCCCATTACCTCGAGGATACATCGAAGATCTTATAAGTACCGGAGCCCGGGATTTTGACACACAATTTGGAGTACATTTCGCTCCTGATAGGGATGGTTGGAACATAGGAAATTCTCCCATACAATTCGATGATAAAGATATAGTAATTGGAGAAGAAAAATATGAGGGAACACCCGGCCTGTATGAACTTTTGTTTAAGAGCCAGCCACTCGGGTACAAAAACAAAGACCTCCAAAATTATATCGATATTGTTAGAAAAACAAACACACAGTTTATCGATTATGACCCGAAGAAAGGTTTAAGTACTTCTAACGCACCAAAATTTCGAGACATTATTAAACCCCAAATAAGTACGATCCATTCGTTAACGAAACAAAAACAGTTGGAACAATTTCGTAGACGGTCAAGTTCGGACCCGAATGTTTTAGCGCTTCGAACTAGAAAGATTGGAAGAGGCCTTATGAAGTGGAACAATAAAAAACTTGAATACCGTTACTTTGATGATTATAATGAGTTGATTGAGCGATTAAAACTCTTGGTCGCATCTCAATATGCAGGAAATACCTCTCACAACAACGAGATTCTATCAATAATTGAAGAATTAAAAGAAGCTAAAATAATTGTATAAAAGGGGGAGATTGTTTCAACAGCGCAGTATTGTCCTAAAATCATTCGTATGGTTAACAATGATAGATAAAGCAGGTCGTCATATGCTAACTCCCCGTCAAGTCCCATATAGTCGTAAAACGGAAGATACAGTGGGTGCGTCACCGATCTCACCTTCATCAACATTTCAGATTTGGCAACCTTCTATTTATCATTACAAATGTCTGTTAAACATTCGCGGCATTGGAAAAGATCACCAAAAGAAGTCTAATAACGTGTGGCTGTTTGTATTGGACAATGCAAAAACGGTATATACTGCACCAGTTACTGGTACAGTTGAGAGTGTTGACACTTATCCCCATGGCGTTTCCGTAAATATTAATGACACACTAATGGACCTTAATCTGGAGACACCTATTGGAAAAACTATAAATAAAGGGGATAAGATTTCCTTTTGGACATTGAGAAAAAATACTGAAGATATTTTATATTACCAAATTGTATTACAGTGCCCTATAGCGAAAAATGAGTAAGCGACAAGTTGTCACTGAAATTCATAAACCCTCTAGAAAGAATTTCAAAAGAAGGCGGGTTATTGTTAAAGGACTTGACGATCTTCTACAGGCAGACTTAGTTGAAATGGTTCCGTATGCCAGATTTAATAAAGGGTTTCGGTATATTCTCGTAGTAATAAACGTTTTTAGTAAATATGTATGGACAGAACCAGTTAAACGGAAAACTGCTAAAGACGTCACATTAGCAATGAAAAAAATTTTATCTCACATGCCAACCCCTAAACATCTTCAGACGGACTTTGGACGGGAATTTTACAACACAGACTTTCAACAATTAATGCGAGATAACGGTATTAAGCATTACAGTACTTTTTCCACTTTAAAAGCTAGCATCGTAGAAAGAGTTAATCGAACGTTAAAAACTAAAATGTGGAAAGAATTTAGTATGCAAGGAACTTACAAATGGTTAACACTTTTACCTAAAATTGTGAAAGAATATAATCAATCTACACATTCTACTACGGGTCTAAAGCCAAATAAAATCACAAAACGCAACGCAAAGGAATTATTACGTACGGTTTACAATCGTTTAAAACTGGTGGATCCTAGAGGGCCTAAATTCAAAGTAGGGGAGTTTGTTCGTGTGAGTAAATATCGAGAAGCGTTTTCTAAAGGATATTTGCCAAATTGGTCCACGGAAATATTTAAAATATCATCAATTCAATATACCAATCCCATCACTTACCTTCTGGAAGATCAAAATGGAGCGAAGATTTCTGGTGCCTTTTATGCGGAAGAGTTACAACGAACAAAACATCCAAACATCTTTTTAATTGAAAAGATATTGCGCCGAAAAGGAAATCAATTATTTGTTAAGTGGTTAGGTTTTGATAATACTCATAACTCATGGATTCATAAAAACGCAGTTTTAAAATAAAAAAACTTTCTTCAACACAGAGCGTTTTATTTAAATCTTTGTTCAAATATGTTATACCTATGTTTACAATTTAAAACAGGATTTAAAACCCTTGCAATCGTCTTAATTCTCCTGTCAAACCGGTTTCTATCAAGGGCTACATGCATCCATATTATATTTCTACATTCATCAAAGTAGGGAACATCATATTTTTTGTTTTTCGATAAATCAAAAATAACAGTTTTTAACTTCGTCTTGAAATACATTAGGTTGTATAAAAATGAATTACATTAAGTCCACATTTTCACTAGAGGGGTTTCCTTCTGGTTCTAGAAGGTTGTACGTTTGTGTAATCAGGTCACCTGTGATCCCTTGAAGTGCTTTTTGGATTATCTTGAAATAGTGTCGAAACTGTTGTCTGCGGAGGCACTCCATTCGGTATTTGATAACAGGCAGTAGGTCCCACAAAGTGCAGATCGACTCATACGCCAGATGAACGGCTGAATCATCTTTCCCTATTTTGATGATTTTTCCGTACGGTAGTTGCTTGAATTCCAACGTGAATTCACCCGCATCAATTGTGTCATATGGATCGGTGGAATGCAGAAAATTTGTCACAATACCCTGGTTGGTAAGCAAGTTTTCCCACGCACTTTCCTCAAAACACACCTGATCCCCCTTAGTTCCTGCTATACGGACACATGGTGTGAAATTCCATCGGACACTCACTCCAACAGACACGAACTTTGACTTCGAAGGATTAAGAGGGAACCGTCGTTCCCCTAAGACCACAAACGGTTTCGGAGTAGCGAGAGTAGACATTGTATAATTCATTTTACTGAATATTGAACTATTTGTGTTTTTACTTTATACCTCTAACTTTAGTAGAAGGTGGGGGTATTTAGTGGGGGGGAGTTGCCTTCTCAAGACGCCTCTTAACCTTCAGTTTACAATAACCGACTCCTTGCTCTGTTACAAATGTCTCATGGGAGTGGCTTTTGTTGTTCGCTCCCACACCTGTCTAGACAACCGTTGGACCTTGACGATGACCGAGACCTACCTGTCTAGACAGGTTCTGGTCCGGGTTATGTGATTTGGTAATGCGATTTGGTATACAGTCTGTTTAATTTAACATACCTTGTGATACCGTTGAAGTGGAAACACCAAGTCGACCAAGTAGGTGAAGAAGACGCGGTTACAACTAGATTCACACTTAGCTTGTACACTTTTTAATGTGTATAGTTGACTGAAGAAGTATTTAATTTCGTCG
Source organism: Cryptocephalus moraei (assembly GCA_946251905.1). Classification (NCBI taxonomy): domain Eukaryota; kingdom Metazoa; phylum Arthropoda; class Insecta; order Coleoptera; family Chrysomelidae; genus Cryptocephalus; species Cryptocephalus moraei. The sequence continues at coordinate 36,990,626 of OX276455.1, forward strand.
AATTTATATCTGGGGAATCTTAGAAGGACAGTAGTTTCCCACACGAACATATTTGCATCTCATTACCAAGGTTGACGCGTCTAGACGAATTTGGTTGACTTATGTCTTTTTTCCACTAAGAGTTATGTCAATTATAATGCATTAAAGAAGAAGGTCAAAGCGTCTAGACGAGACGGGTTTTTTCATATCTGTATATTTTTTTCGTATAATTTCAATGGCAAGTCTGACGATTAATTGCATCCTGGAGGTTTTTTGCAAAACACTAATTACGCCCTGATTCACTTCAACATTGTTTTTTTACATGGATCCGTTTTTTTACTAAGTATAATTCGAAAGAGATGACAAATGACCTCACATTCTCAGACTGCATTAATGTTTTTCCGTTGCACTAGCCAGTACATATTAGTCGACGACTGGCGTTTTTTTCCCCTCCTATGACTAAATACCAACTAAACGTTTCCATTGAAATCACCGCCATTTTTTTTATTTCGTATAATTTTAATGGTAACCAGTCCCATGCCTAATTATTTAATTATTTCAACCTCGAAGTATCCGTTGAATTACACATTATTTTTTACGAATTATAATACGAAAGAGAAGCGTGGAAGAGAGCAGCCTCCGGCAATTTTTCCCGCAACGTGTTTCGCATTCGGACGACTCGTCCTCGTCTCGTGTTAGTAGTGTTTTGGCACTGTATGTGAGAGGTTCGCTGTGACGTTGTCCACGGAAAAATGAATGGGGTAAGTATTTGTTCATACTAGTATTAGATTGTACTAATTTGAATTACAATAAGCAGCTCTATTTTTTAATTCGTTACATCGAATATTTTGACCAGATTTGATGTGACTAAATACATTCCAAACTCACGATACATTTTTCCTCTCTAGGAAGCATATGTTAGGGAATGAGTCGGCTGGGATTTTCCTTATTGAACGGAAGATATTGAAAAAAGCCATATATCAATCGAAAGTATTTGAAAGACGTGTTTCAAAGACACCAGTCTTATAGTGAGGAAACGATCCGTTCAAAAGTTATGGCACTTTCAAAATGCGATTTTCCATAAGAGTCTACATCGTCAAAAATTAAAAACTCACCAAAAAATCACCTTTCGTCCATAAAATAGCGTTGAACGTGATGGTCCACTCCTTTTTTTTTATTCCTTCTGGTTTCTTTGCAAAAAAATAATTTCACTTTTTAGGTTACATCCGCGGATGGCACTTTTTTACTCGTCGCTGCTTTCTCGTGCTTAACGGGCGGACATCAAATTCATTCCATATCACGGCTTTGTGGTTCTCTTTACCTATTTGTCACTATTATTCACGTTCAAACTCCTTGGAAAATATGATAAATGCGAATTTTCGGGATTAACACCGGAATTTGATAACATAATGCACAGAACACCTGATATGTAACGAGGACATTTGACAATTGTCATGGAACGTCGAATTTACTATCGTGGCTATGCGACCAACAAGTCGGTTCTTTAAATAAACTATTTTCCGATTAAATTGGCATGTTTCCACCTTTATCACATTTCTAATACTGTTGGTGCCATTCCTCTAACTACTATAATACAATACGAGCGTTTCTTACAAAGAATATCCAATAATATAAACAGGTTGTTCATAGACAACCACACATACTTCCATTACTAACTTTATAATTAGCAATTTTTCGGCTTATCACAAGTGTTTCATACTCTCACATGATATCATGTGATCTTTCGTCGCTACCAATATAGAGCAATTTTCATGTAAAGGATTAATTGCATTCAGTTTCAACTATGTACTTTTAAATTGTTCCGTACTTCCTCTGTGCCATGCTGCGTTTCGTTGTCAATAAACATCGATACTTCATTACTTCATTTTTCCCTCCATTTCTCGTTGTCCTTCGCTAGGTGTACACACGAGATTATTTGAGCGTTCTTTTGAGGCATACTTTTTTTCTCATATTTGTAAGTACACTCTTATTTACCACTTTAGACGTTCCTAAGCCCCTAATATTCCATTTATTCAGATCATGGCAGCAAATAATGCGGTATCGTTCCACCACCTTCCGGCCGACCGTAATGGCGCTATTGCCTTTGTCCAACAGCATGGCCTTTTGCGTTCGCAAAAGCTTTGCCGCCGGCATAGAAGGCCTATGCGTCTTACGCGTCCGGACGAGGGAGTTGCCGGCTTTTTCCGGTGCAACCGTAGGGAGTGCAACACACAAGTGGCAGTAGCTACGGGTACCTTCTTCGAGGAGACTCGTATGCCCTTAACCATCGTTATACGGTAACTTCACAATACTTTCTAGGCTCTTAAATTAATGTCTAATATACTGGGTGTTTCTAGGTTAATGTACGCCTTTAGTAGGGACTGGCCTTTGTCACAAGTACGTGATGAAATCAGACCCTACGCCCTGCACCCAGACCAGGATGCTAGTTCGGCCACCCTTTGTGCTTGGTACGATTTTAATTATATATATATGATAAGGCACAGGTATTTTATATTGATGTTGAAAATTACCATACTTCCTAAAATTTCACTAAAACACAAACTTCATGTTACTATTCCATACTTTCCTAATACTAAATGACACTCACTTTGATACTTATTGAAACATTTACGTTATAGGTTCAAATTCTGCCGTGAGCTGGTTGTCGACTATTTCTCGACACTCCAGCTCAATGCTCCGAGGATTGGCGGTCCTGGTTCCGTTGTCCAAATAGATGAGAGTCTATTTGGGCATAGGAAGTATGAGCGTGGCAGAGTTCTCCAAGGACATTGGGTGCTCGGCATGATCCAGGATGGGTCGGAGGACATCCGAATGGTTGTTGTGGAGAGGCGGGATGCTGCCACTCTAATACCCATAATTCAGCAACACGTTGCGGTAGGCACGGAAATTCATACCGATGAATGGGCAGCCTACCGTCAACTGCCGAATTATGGGTATATTCATCGCACCGTAAATCATAGCGACCTGGAACACCGCTTTGTTGGTAAGTTAATTGTTGTGATGAGAGATTACTTTCAGATTACTTATTTCCATTAATTTTTACAGCCCCAGACGGAACGCATATGCAGCGGATTGAGGCATCTTGGCGGCCTGCGAAAGACTGGTTTAGGCGCAGGCGCTGTCCTTCGGGGCAATTTGCAGATTACCTCTGTGAGTATCTCTGGAGGCGGTACTGCACTAAACAGGGCATTAACCCTTTCGACAGTCTGTTGGAGGCCATCAGGGACCGTTACGGTGATTTCCGTAATTAATCTGCTGCGTTCCAAACGCTTTTCTCAAGGCGTTCCTCCGATGATGATTTACTGAGGGGGAAGGGGAGTTATTGTCGAATACCTCCACGTGGTGCTCCCTGGAAACACTACTCATGGTAGCGGCTAAAGTTCGACAGTATACATTCTGATACCTACTAGGCTCAGTGAGTACATGTTTGATCCCTTACCATCTTGAGTTTCCCACGTACTTTTCAGCGTATCACATGACGTTCCATTTGTTTGGTTTTGCTTCTATAGCGGATTACAACTTATTTGTACGTTTCAGGGCTTACGACTCAGTCTGGAAGCTACGTTTCTGGGCTTACGACTCAGTCTGGGAGGTACGTTTCTGGGCTTACGACTCAGTGAGGGAGCTACGATTCTGGGCTTACGACTCAGTGAGAGAGCTACGTTTCTGGGCATACGACTTAGTGAGGGATTTACGTTTCTGGGCATACGACTCAGTCAGGGAGGTTAGGTTGGTTTGGTTTGGCTTGTACAGTAATAAAGCATTTGTACGTTTCAGGGCTTACGACTCAGTCTGGAAGCTACGTTTCAGGGCTTACGACTCAGTGAGGGAAGTACGTTTCTGGGCATACGACTCAGTGAGGGAGCTACGTTTCTGGGCATACGACTCAGTGAGGGAGCTACGTTTCTGGGCATACGACTCAGTCAGGGAGGTTAGGTTGGTTTGGTTTGGCTTGTACAGTAATAAAGCATTTGTACGTTTCAGGGCTTACGACTCAGTGAGGGAGGTACGTTTCTGGGCATACGACTCAGTGAGGGAGCTACGTTTCTGGGCATGCGACTCAGTGAGGGAGCTACGTTTCTGGGCATACGACTCAGTCAGGGAGGTTAGGTTGGTTTGGTTTGGCTTGTACAGTAATAAAGCATTTGTACGTTTCAGGGCTTACGACTCAGTGAGGGAGGTACGTTTCTGGGCATACGACTCAGTGAGGGAGCTACGATTCTGGGCTTACGACTCAGTGAGGTAGCTACGTTTCTGGGCATACGACTTAGTGAGGGATTTACGTTTCTGGGCATACGACTCAGTCAGGGAGGTTAGGTTGGTTTGGTTTGGCTTGTACAGTAATAAAACCTTTGTACGTTTCAGGGCTTACGACTCAGTCTGGAAGCTACGTTTCTGGGCTTACGACTCACTCAGGGAGGTACGTTTCTGGGCTTACGACTCAGTGAGGGGGCTACGTTTCTGGGCATACGACTCAGTGAGGGAGCTACGTTTCTGGGCATACGACTCAGTCAGGGAGGTTAGGTAGGTTTGGTTTGGCTTGTACAGTAATAAAGCATTTGTACGTTTCAGGGCTTACGACTCAGTGAGGGAGGTACGTTTCTGGGCATACGACTCAGTGAGGGAGCTACGTTTCTGGGCATACGACTCAGTGAGGGAGCTACGTTTCTGGGCATACGACTCAGTCAGGGAGGTTAGGTTGGTTTGGTTTGGCTTGTACAGTAATAAAGTATTTGTACGTTTCTGGGCATACGACTCAGTGAGGGAGCTACGTTTCTGGGCATACGACTCAGTCAGGGAGGTTAGGTAGGTTTGGTTTGGCTTGTACAGTAATAAAGCATTTGTACGTTTCAGGGCTTACGACTCAGTCTGGAAGCTACGTTTCTGGGCTTACGACTCACTCAGGGAGGTACGTTTCTGGGCTTACGACTCAGTGAGGGAGCTAAGTTTCTGGGCATACGACTCAGTGAGTGAGCTACGTTTCTGGGCATACGACTCAGTCAGGGAGGTTAGGTTGGTTTGGTTTGGCTTGTACAGTAATAAAGTATTTGTACGTTTCTGGGCATACGACTCAGTGAGGGAGCTACGTTTCTGGGCATACGACTCAGTCAGGGAGGTTAGGTAGGTTTGGTTTGGCTTGTACAGTAATAAAGCATTTGTACGTTTCAGGGCTTACGACTCAGTCTGGAAGCTACGTTTCTGGGCTTACGACTCACTCAGGGAGGTACGTTTCTGGGCTTACGACTCAGTGAGGGAGCTAAGTTTCTGGGCATACGACTCAGTGAGTGAGCTACGTTTCTGGGCATACGACTCAGTCAGGGAGGTTAGGTTGGTTTGGTTTGGCTTGTACAGTAATAAAGCATTTGTACGTTTCAGGGCTTACGACTCAGTCGGGAAGGTTAGGTATGGTTGGTTTGGCTTGGATAAATAAATTAAACTCACACGTTTCTGGGCTCTGTTTCTCTCTCTCTCTCTCTCTCTCTCTTTCTCTCTCTCTCTTTCTCTCTCTCTCTTTCTCTCTCTCGCTCTCTCGCTCGCTCTCTCTCTCTCTCTCGCTCTCTCTCTCGCTTTCTCTCTCGCTCTCGCTCTCGCTCTCGCTCTCTCTCGCTCTCGCTCTCTCTCGCTCTGCGCTCCCCTCCCCCCGTCTACCGCGACGCCTACCGTCCGTCATGTCGGTCGATTAGTCACTGCCAAAAGTGCTCTCGGCGTCTCTGTCAACGGTATTTCAATATGGCGGAGGCGCGAAAACAACTCTGTTTCTAATCGTGTTTTTGCATACTTCTCGGTATTATTTCGGTGCGAAGTTAATGTCATCGTTTAGTTCAAACATCGAACTACGTGTAGGCCTTAAAGTGAGTAAAAATGACTAGCGAAATCACTGAGAAATTCCTCTATGAAAATAGGCAATATCGGTGTTTTTTTCCAACATTTTATTTTTTTTCTTCAAAAATAAGCGGTTCCTCACCTACAAACTATTTTTCCCAGTACCTCCAAACGGCCCTTTTCCTATATATAATTTTCATTTTTCTTTCGGATCCGTTCAATAAGAAAAATCTTTACCAATGAGTCGCCACTGGAGAGGTACGGCGCATCTCGCAGTGAACGTGACTCGCGCATATTGCGATACATACGGCGGCTAAAGCAGATGTTCTCGTTCAGACGTGACCGCGAAACCAGAGATGTATTTTGATGGTTCTAACAATGTGAAATGACGTAAGTAGAACTTGAATGTAATTTCAACGATATTTAGAAGGATAATTGTAAATAACACGAACTGTTATTGTTTAATACCTATTAATGAGCGAAAAACACTTGAACTCAAAAGAAGAGGTGTCACAAAAGATCGTGTTTACTCACACATAACTAGCCGAGGGAACACCATTAGAATTAATTAGAAGAATTACAACTAAAAACAATATACTACCTTTTAATGTTTACTACTTCAAGTATGTTTTGATATATAAACACAAGTTGATTTAACTATATTTCACTCAATTATTTCATAATGTCTTTGATCGTCATCCGAATTAATTTGAATTGATTTCTACATCTATTTTTTTTCTCTAACAGGAATACAGCTGAAGTAACCTAACCAGAGTTCTCGTTTACATACTACGCCTGATCAAGGACCGAAGATGCGTTTTGTACTTATTCCCTTAACAATGTGAAAGCGTGTAAGTAGAACTTATATGTAATTTAAACGATATTTTGAGGGATAATTGTAAATAACAAAAGTTCTTTTTTTAAACCTATTAATAAGTGAAAAATAACAAGACTTAATCAAAAGACGTACACTTCATACAGTAATCTGTTCCCTGTTACTCTTCCAATAAAAAATTTCAACCATAAATTAATTTGAATAAATTACGATAAATATTTCGTAATGTAATTTGAATTAATAACCATAGATTCTTTTTCGTATTATAATGTGGTTGATATTTATGTACACCGTTATATATGAAATAAAGAATAGATTATTAAATGTGAAACCATTTTATTAAAAGAAACTACACATTTACTGTATCAACAATTCTCGAGTAGAGACTAATTATCTTTTGCACTTGTTTTTCTTTACTCTTCATCTCTCCCGGATCGATAGAATCCATTTCCTCATTCTTGTTTTTCTGTACTTCTAGGAGGAAGCTCTTGAGCATCTCTTGATGATGTTGGAGTAACATGGGTTCGTATAATTTTAAAAATTGTTGAAGCTTCATCTTTAACTCTGTTACACGTTCTTTACTAGGGCCATATATAATTTTACAAGGCTGTCACCCAATAACCATGTTGAAGACACAGCTATGTAGACGAGAAGTGCAGTAACTATGGTTTGGTTGCCCGATGACTCAGCTTTTGTACTTGGAGGAATGGTGGGATACAGTTTCAGCCATTTGGAGTCTTCGGTGGAATTCGCACCTCTCTTCAATCGTAATTTATATGTCGTGCTATTACTAGGTATTTTTGATTGAAAAAATGACTCTGTTTCCTGCATTTTCATCAATTTTGACGGCCAATTACCAGTCGTCTCGTTACTGTTGAAACGTACAAACACTTCATTAGTTTCGTTTGTACGAATGTATAAGACGTTTTGCCACACAGTATGAAGTACTAGAATATTCTCGATCAACATTTTCTTGAGTACTGAGCTTTACTAAATGGATAACAGCTTTTAACTTTTTTTTACCCAATTAGGAACTAAGGGGGGGGGGGGTATATCTTTATTAATTGATTGGGACGTTAGACTAGGAACAAACCAGAGATCGAGACCTACCGATGTCTCTTTTTTTTTTTTCATACACACATATGTAATGGCCACGAATCCATTAAAATAAATTGCGATTCTGGTGAAATAAATTATTCGGGTATGTGATCACGGGGCGTGACCAATAACCGACTCCTAACTCCCGTTACAGAACTCTCATAGCCCAGGTTAGAGGTTCAGGTGGGTGTCCAGACAGGTGGGGGGGGGAGTTAGGTCCCGGTCATTGTCAAGGTCCATTGTCTAGACAGGTGGGGGGGGGGTCAATAAATCAACTCCAATGAGACATCTGTAACAGGAGCAAGGAGCAGGTTAGTGATTCCGACCTTAAAGGTCAAGGTCAAGGTCGGAGTCACTAACCTGCTCCTTGCTCCTGTTACAGATGTCTCATTTCTTATCTACTTCTCTCTCTCCCTCTTTCGAGTTTAGTGATAAGCGCAAATTTAAGGTAAATTACTATAGACTTAATTTATTACTTTATCTGATTTCATTTATTTTATTAAATTCCCAGATACTAATACGTTTTCAGCTGCATTTCGGTAAATCACACTAAATACCTATACACCCCTATAATTCAAAGAGCTTTGGTACAAACCACACACACATGAGTGTCGGGTGTCGCGATAGAGACACCCCCCATCATAAAATATTTTTGGCCTTTATACATATTAATGAAACTTTAAAAGATTATGTAATGTTTCATAATCAGCTGATATGTGTGTTTAAAAATACAACAATTAAGAAAAGTTGTTTTTTTTATTTTTAACCTCCACCTTCTCGTATTACCCAGAACGTGGGTAATGTAATACTAATCCCCAGGTAAGTAAATAGCGTATTAACTCAGAAATACTTTCCGAAGTGTGTCTGTCTGCATGACACTACTTCCACTGTTGGTTTAAGGTAGTACCTACTTATACGTATGTACAACTCAGATGATGATGAATTGAAAACCCTCTCTAACTATTCTACAAGTATTATAAGAAACACTTAACTTGTTTTATGGGAGTTACCTGTTGGGGAAAAAAGACATTTCTATCCTGTTGTGCAATTAGTTAATTTGCTACTATTATTATTACCAAAACACCTTAAAACAAACTGTAATGCGAAAAGTAAACAGCGCGAGACGTGTTTACTCGGATCGGACCTGGGCGGCTACCTCAAAAGATTTGCCGCGACGCTTAATTGAATTCTATAAAAAAAAGACAGCTCCATGAATACTCCCGGATTATTATGTAAGGAAAGTGATTTATGACCTTCTGGACATTTTCTACGTAAAAATTATTAAAATAACAATCGAGTGCTTTGTGGAAACATCGAGAAAATACTAGTAAATTCGGGGAAACATTATGGTGGCTATAAAAGTGCACGCGGCGGACGAGAGATTATTATTATTAGACGGAAGCCGCGAGAGTAAACAAGCGAAAAAGCGAAAGCGATTGAAGTTAAATAAATTAACGATTACGAGTGTGATATAAATTAATTAGTTAAGTGTGTTATATAAATTAGTTTAGTAATAGTGTACATGCAATGAAAAATTATGGTAGATATATGATTCTATTACCTATACCAAAATCCGTTTTTCTTCACGAGTGACTCATAGTCACACCAAGTTGCGAGTGGCACACGCAAAACTCATAAAGTCACATACCTAAGTTAGCGCGATTTGCCGCTTTAGCAAATTTCCAACGTAAAGAGAGAGACAGAGAAAAGCGTAGTTGCCAAAATTTAAAAATCCGCTGTATAAAACATTGGTCGAAACCCGTAAAATGGCAATATCGAGAAACTTATTTACACAGTGAACACGTGGTCGGGGCACAGTGTCGGTGCCCGGCGAAATACGCGCTAGTCAGTACACGTGTGATATTCGTTTTTATTTTTCATTAGGCAATATTTCTTCCAGTCATCTGATTTCTGTAATAGCGCTATAATTATTTCAATATTATAGTTGCAAACTAACATTGTTTCATTCCATTAAATGATATAACTTCGATTATTTATATTTCGAAGACAAAATGAAACATACACGCCCCTGTTTCTACTTTACCCTCACTTCTTCATCCCGCGGAGGACTAATTGATTCCAGGTATTTACTCCGAATTGAATCGACACTCGGGATTTACACTTTGATTTATATGCTTAAAACGTTATTCAAGTTCTCATAACTTTATTCTAATATATACTGTAACGAAACGGCTCGCCGGCCGCGATATAAACACGCCGGGAGCTACACAAGTTCGCCGAATTGCGATTCCGGGAAGGACGGCTCGAAGAGCCGACGGCTCGAGAAGCTTCGATGCGATAACAAGTTTCGCGAATTCTAGAATGATCTCCAGTAACTTCGGGAATATTCCGGCAAACGTCTAGAAGCCTTCTACCTGCCATAAAAAGGGAATGTCGGACCCGAGGCAGGACAGTTGAAGAACCAAGTTGAAGTAAACATTCGAGCGAGAGATCGGGCGCGTTAAGTAAATAAACATCTGTGTATGCGAATATAAATTAAATTAAGAGATTGTTAAGTTAAGTTTATAAGTGTAGTGTAAGAAATAAATTAATTAGGATAATCGCGTAGTGTTTTAGTTTTAGTAGACAGTAAAAACGTTACAATAGTTTAATTTGTCATATACCCAATTTTGTTGAGATACCAGTTTAATTATATAAATACTATTTGACAATCATTAAACTAGTTTTCAAGTGATGTACATATTTTAAAGCTCTGTGATGTTGTATACCATATTATTTACTTCAAATAACTGAACGATTCTTACTTTCAGTTTGCTGTGACGCAACGTACCACACAAAACTATTTTGATATTCGATTCTCATCATCTTTATCATTTCAAGCACATACTTTGGTAGGTAAATTCCTCAAATTAAACATCTGACACGTGTAAATCATTTTTAAAGCAATGGATATACAGCACCATTCCTCCCAGCTAGGAACACATTTACTATATAAAAAAATGGTTTGTTTAGTTTGTAGGTGCAGCATGAATATTGAATATATGAAAGATGGGTGTTTGTTTCATATTTGGATATCCAAAGGGTGTAAGGTTATACACATTTGTTCTAAGTGTATGCAACTTCGATCTTATAAAATAGATTACATAAGGTTTTAAATACTTAATAAAATGTTATACAAATGTACTATTATATCTCTATAACTAATATTTGAATCACGTGTGGGAAGCGTATAAACTGGAAAGGAACTATCTTATGTTAACACAGCGTTTCTATATGGAGTCTGTGCCGAGGCATCTATATAACAAACACATAAAATTATATCAACTAAAATCAAACTCTCCCTTTTCCCAGACGCCCTGTACACGATCCTAAACGACAACGTTTGGAAGACGAAGATTTTGCGGGAACTGGCAAACGAAAGAGTTGCCATATACTCGATATAACGATGCTCTTTTTATTCCAAATACAATACTATTAATACTTTTCAGTAACACAAATTATGAAATTTCTTTCAATTTAATGGGGCTTTGCTTCAATCATATTTAAAATGGTGTTGAATTGTAGGAGGGAATATGTTCTACATGGATTTTGTAATGTATTGTAACGTGAAATGTAAACAGCAGCGCGAAATGTGTTTACTCTTATCGGACCTCGGCGACTTACCTCAAAGGAACGTCGCCACGCGTAATTGAGTCTCGGCAACATCTTATTAAGGAAGTGTGATTTATTACCTCCTAGACCTTTCTACATAAAAAAAGAAGGTTCGAGTGATCAGGAACTATCGCGAATAAAATGAGGTGTATATAAGCGAGCTTGCGGTCGGAAGGAGATTAGCTCACGAAGACGTGAAGCCGCGAGTAAATAAATAAGGCGAAAGACGGACCGTGTGTGGCCGTATCCCACTGTGGTTGCATGGGCAGCTGATGACGTCTTCTTCGGACTCTGGGCGGTAGCATGCTGCCGAATTTCTTCTTCGCTGAACGTGAAGGGGAGCAGCCATCGTCTCTCTGATCCTGCGGGAATCCTTCCGTCGTGGGATGGGCTCGTGGTTCGAAGTTTCGTCTGCGTCCTGTTGGTGTTGTACCGTTGTGGCTGTTGTGTGCTTAGGACCAACAGGCTTTGGTTTATGTTGCTTAGACTGTCGCAGTGGATTGTAGTACTTCGTTGACCTCGACTGCCGAAGTAACGAGATGAAATCTTCTGTCGTTGGTACTTCCCAATCCTTTCTTCTTAGTTTTGGTAGTGCCGTACTTGTTGTAACTCCAGAGTTGGTTGGCAGCTGGATCTGAGGAAGTTTTATATCTCTCACCGGTGCATCTTGTACTACGGAAGTTTCTCGCACTTGTAACTGCTTACGCATTTTTTCGACCTGATTTTCCAACTCTGCGTATTCTTCGTGATCTGTGTCGTCTTCCCCATCGTAGATAATTATCTCGTCATGAAGTTCTTGAACAATCTCCCATGCCTTGACTACGTTCTGGTGATGATAACCGTACAAACATTTCGATGTTACCTCTGTTAAATCGTCCCCCGCTTGTCTAAGTAATTTTCTCAAATGGGTTATTTTTACCTTCAGCTTGGCCTGTCGGAGTTCTCTTTCTCTCTTTCTCTATCTCTCTCTCACGCGACTTCGACCAGCAACAAGTTAATATAGATCCATAAAGTATCAGGTTACCAGCGCCACAAGTGCCCCTCCGTTTTTACCATTGAAAACATTTTAATATTGCGTTTGTAGTTTTGTATTAAAGGAATTATTTCGATAAAATTAGGGTTTCTAATAGGTGTTATGAGTTTAATAGATTTTTTTTATTGGTACGCTATTTTGGCTATTTAAAACATGCTTTGGCTTGCGTAAATCGGGCTTTTTCGCACGCGCGTGTTTTAAAGTCGCCATGGTAACGTATCAACAACGGCCATATCAACCAATAACAGAGCTTTTTTTGCCGTAGCCGGACAAGCCGATTGGTTGCACGACATGCGACGGGCCGTCACGAAGCGTCCCGAGTGTCATTCAAATTAATCATATTGGGTATGCATTTGGTTTTGGTATAAAAAATGGTACCAATAAAAAAAAAACGCGTAAAGTATTCGTGGATAACTGCTCTTTCAAGCACTTGCTCTATTTCGAGCACTCCGGCTACGCCGTCGTGCTCGAAAACTCGCGCGTGTTTGAAAGAGCTCAATATCCACTCATACTTTAATGTACTATTTAAGTATTAACATTTGGTTTAGATACTTTTCATGCTGTGGTCATTGTATTTTGTAGTTAAATTACTTATTAGATATTTTAAAAGGAAATAGATCTTCAAAATGGATTACTGAAATTTTGTTATACTACTGTAGATATTAATGCCTGGAACATGAGGTATTTCTACCCTGGTATTGAGTTACACTACTTTTTACGTTTATGGCTCCACTGACACTGGTTTGTTTTCTCGCGCAACTATTGTGGTGAGTTATAGGTCTGAGATGGTGTTCACGGATATTGATTGGTATTTCTACGCTGTTCGAAGAAAGAATCCTGTAAAATCACCCTCGGGGAAAGAACGATATCTACCTACCGGTACTGTTGGTTGCATATCAAGGTAAGGAAATTTATTGACCCATAGTGGGTTTTTTTTGTTCTGTGTTTTGTCGCGATGTTTCGTGTTTCGGCGTGAACCTGTCAAAATGTAGCGCAAACGTCGTTGGTGTGGGGCCTTTGGGTGGACGAGCCCTGTGGAGGTCTAGATTATGCAGCGCTGATGTGGGCCTTAGGTGAGGGCTGGTGGATGGGGGAGGGCGATCGGGTGGAGAGGGGGACCTTGTGTGTGGAACTGACGAGGGACATGGGCGCGCGCAGGACCGAACCCTAATTGTGTCGCGTGTCGCGTGAAGAGCCCTGGGGATCGGACGGGGGTATGGGAACTGGTGGGGAGACCTGGGGCGCGGGAAGAGTCCTGGGGATCAGACGGGGGTATGGGAACTGGCGAGGGACCTGGTGGTGGCGCGAAATTTAAATTCTGAAAATGGCGGTAAAAGTTAGGTTAGGTAGGTTTAAATGAAAGACGTGGTGTGTATATCCGTGTATATAATACTTTTTATTTTCGTAGAGCAGCTTTCGGCCTTTAGGCCATCATCAGTACCCTACCTGGATGAGAATAAGGTGTTAAAATTAAAGAAGCATATAACAATTTTTAAAAAAGACTTACACGTCCAGGTAGGTGATACATAAGAAGCGAGACATCAAACTTATATAGTAACAGGATCAGAACGGTGGCACATGTTGATGAAGAAGGTGATTGAAATGGCGGCGACAAGAACGAACGATGTAGACACAATCACATAACTAAGGGGAGACTGGGTAGGGAATGCCCATGCCCGCCACAATCGTAGGCTGTCTCGACCCTTAACAAATTAAAAACCAAGTGAAATAACGCAACGTCCTGAAGGGACGTTGGTTAGTGGATAGTTTAAACCTCACACACTGCAACAGGTGTAATGGCGTACAATGATTTGCTAATTCACGTAAACGTAACGAAAATTGTTCACAGGATATTAAAATACATGGAATATGTGTTGACATAGGACATGAATAAATCAATTGAACCGAGGCAGAAAACAACATTTGAAATTGGGTGTTTATGAAAGAAATATAGGTTAGGGAATTTATATGTAAACAAAGGTGTGGGAATCAAATCTTTAGAGGGAAAGTCTTTTATGTAGGGGTGTGTATTGTCTGTCGAGGTTAGTTTGTTTGTTGAGGCAGAGGTTATTGATTCTTATTTCGTTACAAATGGCAATATCTTCTAAGAAGTCTAGTCTGTTGAAATTTTTTGAGGTGATATGGTAAATAATAGACGAATTTTTAGTGGGACTAAACTGATGTGAAGTTGTGTTGATGTGATCACCGAAAGCAGATGAAGCAGGTTTATTTAGATGTTCTTTTATTCTAGTCAATAAATTGCGACATGTGCGTCCAATATAGGTGGCGTTACAAGAACCACAAGACAACTTATAAATACCACTTTTTAAAAAATGTGGAATTGAGTCTTTGTTATTGACGAGAATAGAAGATAAGGTATGTATTGATTTGTGAGTAATGATAATATTTGGAAAAGCTTGGTTAATAATTGTTGAAATTTTTTTGTTAAATTGCAGATTTAAAAAAGGGATCGAGAAATATTTTACATTTTGGGGGGTAACATTTGGATATGCTATTTTCTTAAGTGAATTTAATTTAGTTTTTTGAATTAAAGTATCTATTAAGTTAGGGTCATAATTATTGTTGTAAGCAATTTGTTTGATTATATTTCTTTCTTTGTTATAGTTTTCTACTGATAATGGAATGGAAAGGAGTCTATGAATGTAACATCGGAAGGAAGCCATTTTATGTGAATAGGGATGGTTGGATGTGAAGTCAATTGTGAGGTCTGTTGTTGTAGGTTTTAGGTTAGGTAGGTTTTCGGGGGTCAGAACCCGCTTTGTTATTCTACTCTCCTCTCTCACTCAACCACTTTCACTCCTGAAAGAGTACGACTCGTTTAGTAACTCTAAACCTCTCCAGATACTTACGACACTTTCGTAATAACTCCTTACTCCTCGCGTCGCCCTCGCGAATTAAATTCTGACTTTCTTCACGGTCCCACACCTTAGAAACAACTCCTTAATCGCGACTTCGCCCTTGCGAATTAAACTCCAATAATCCTCAAAGGTCCCCGACCTAAAAAAACTCCACACTCTGGACTTCGCCCTGGCGAATTAAACTCCAATAATTCTCAAAGGTCCCCGACCTGAAAGTAACACGTAACTCTTGACTCCGCCCTTGCGAGTCAAACTCCAATACTCCTCAAAGGTCCCCGACCTGAAAATAGCTCCTTACCCTTGACTTCGCCCTTGCGAGTCAAACTCCAATAATCGTGAAGGTCCCCGACCTAAAAATAGCTCCTTACTCTGGACTTCGCCTTTGCGAGTCAAACTCCAATAATCTTCAAGGTCCCCGACCAAAGAGGACCCCTCACTATAAACCACGACCGGACGGTTGTCCGGTCACCCGACCGACATCGGGCTCGGGCGGCTCGGCCTCTGACCGACTCTGGGTTCGGCCTCTGACCGACCCCCTAACTCTTAACTTTCGTCTTTCCAAGAGCCCTCGACTCCCCTACTCCGAGTACCAAAATTCGTTCAAAATTTACCTCCCAAATTGTAATTGGTCGAAATTTCTCCACTGAACCTATGAATAACCGCGTTACGTCATAAAGTCCGCCTTCTTAATTACTTAGATATTGTTATCCGCCTTTGCTTATTTGACAAAAGTGCGAAGCAAGGTCCGATTTTCGACCTCAGAGATTGTTACCAATTCAGCGATTCCAAGTCAGCTGTTTCCACGTCGTTTTACGAAATAATATGAGTATGTTTTAATTACCGACTTGTTGTGGTTGTGTTACGAAATGTGGAAGCTAATAAAATAAATTTAAAAAAATCCCTTAAACACCCGCAGGGTGTTACAGTAGCCGGATACTGATTGATGTTGAGTAGCCATACAGGCACCTCGCTTGAGAGAGTAACGAGCGCCTTCCCCACCAGTATCCCCTGAACCAGTCTATTGTCATCGTTTTCTGGTTCGATTATTGCTGGAACTTCCTCTTCCACAACACCCCTCAGACAAGTAGAGGTGATCGTTTCGCTTCGTTCCGGGAAAATCACAGCTTGTGTCAGTATTACGTCCAGCACAAAATTGTCGCGATTGTGTAGCAGTAATTCTTCCTGGCGGATCCTCAACACTCGCTGTCCGAAATCCATCTGGAATCCACGACTCCTCATGACGTCCATCCCCAGTATGACGTCTTCCTCAATTTCGGCTATGTTAACTGGATGGTCGAACTTTACTCGTCCCAATGTCATGCTAACTCTTGCTTCATTCAGCGTGTATCACTGCCTTCTCCCCTGTGGCAGTTCTCAGTTGCCACCTACTTGGCCTAATCTTCCTACGATCCCTCACAACTTCCGGGCGTACGATTCTTTTCGAAGCTCCCGTGTCAATAAGCATGGCGTGGGGTCTCCCGTCGATGGTGTCATCGACGTACGCTCTCCCCAGTTGGTGGGAAAACGAGGGTATACTGGCTCGGGGGTTTCCACTGCTAAGGGTCGACTTCCCCCCCCCCCTCTTATCAACCCGCTTTAGTTTTCCTGATCCTTTGCCAGCGCCGCTGCTTTGGGCCGCTTACAAGAACTCTTCACATGGCCACAATTTCAGCAGCGAACTACCTTCTTCTTTGCCAACAGCACCTCCATGATCTGCTAAAGGACTTTCTCCACCAGTTTTCCCGGGTCTGCTTCTTCTGTAACAGCTCGAGCACGGTCGTGACTGCGGGAGGTTTCCATCGCTGCCTCATGTTCTAATGCGTTGGTGAGTGCATCCATCAATGACTTCGGTCGACCTAGTCTCAGGGCCGTATAGGAACGTCTGCACTGCGAGGCACTCCATCATCTGCTCCGGTACCGAGGGATACGCTAGCCTTACTAAAGTAAATCCACCGAGAAGAAAACATCCATGGAACACAAAACATAAACGTCGAATTCTAAGCGCGCGACCAGCTACCGAATAAGTACAGGGTCGCATTAAGAATGATCGCCTCGACTATAATTTATCTTTTACAAAGATTTGTAAATTGTTTCTTAAAAATACTTAGGTACTGCAAATTTATTACCGAAATTTTAATGGTTGCAATAATTTAAATTTCATTTAAAATCAAGGAAAAATAGTAATTAGGTGTATTTTATATTTCATAATGAAATTAATTTTAGAAATATATGCATACTTTTGTAAATAAAAAAAAAGAAAATGTATATGTGTCCAAACCAAAAACAGTTTCCACGCCACCCAGGGGGTACTGTATTGACGCGTTACTTTCTTTTAGTTGGTGTTCGCCAGGAGCCCTATTATCCAACGTTTCAAATAAAATTGTAACAGATAACAAATTCTCTGCGAAAAACGGTACAATACAAAAATAAAAATTATTGCATTGTTACCTACGAAAATAAATAAAAAGAAACTCTGAAAAAGGTAACATACAATAATAAAACTTATTGCATTGTTACCTATGTAAATAAATAAAAAGAAACTCTGAAAAGGTAACATACAATAATAAAACTTATGGCATTGTTACGATTGCTACCTATGTAAATAAATAAAACTATGTGTAAAAGGTAATAAAAAAATAATATATTGCATTTTTACTTAATGCAGATAAGTCGATTTCTATAAGTTGTCTGTTGGTAAAATGCAATTTAAAAATATCACTCGTCTGACTCATCCGATGTATCGCTATCGTTTCAATTTACAATTATTGGTTCAATGTGATGTTCAATGATGTGATCTAATTTCCACATTTTAACTTCTACCTTCTCTCTGACATGTTGAACACATTTTTCCCATTTTTCCTCATCGATCAAAGCAATAGATTCATTAAAAAGGTTTTTCATATCGGAGAATTTAAATGTAGTGTTGTGTGAAGCAACATAATTTTTTAATTGGGCCCAAACAAGTTCAATAGGATTGAGCTCACAGTGATAAGGAGGAAGCCTTAAAATTGTTTTATTGTTTCTCTTAGCCATTTCATCGACAATATAAGCATTGAAGTTGTAACGTACTTTGGTCGGTAGGGCAGAGTCGCTGGCGGCACAAGGACTCTGGCGGCAAGTTACGTCACTTATTTGAATTGGCGCAAGTTGCGGAGTTCGGAAATTCGGGAAACGGTTTAAAGTCGGTTTACCTCGGGCGCCAGATTTTTAAGGGTTAACTCCCTATAGCCACGGGTGAGTTTAAACTCAGGAGAATGCCAGGGGGTCCGTGAAAATAAAACACTCAGAACGGGGAAAAATACGGTTGATCTATATTACATCTATTAAGTTATTTACAGAAAATGGATTTAAAGTAAGCATGAATAAGGATAACGGAACATTAGAAATAAGCGGAAGGTCGTAATTATACTACATACAGTAGTTAGGGCCGTTTCGGCAGCGGAGACAACGATTTGCCGGTTACTAGACGTTCGGAAGTTTTGGCAACTGTGCGAAATCCGGAAAGTCGGATTTCGGAGAGGAACCGGCAACGTTGCGCTCCACGGTCGGACGGGAACGTGCGGAGAACAGGTAGTACGATAAAAACGGTTTATTTATTGTTTGGAATTACGGAAAATAAAAAATTGAATAAATGAAATAAAATATTACAAACTGAAAGGAAATACTGAAGCTAGCTAATTAAAATGGGCGAAAATAAATGTGCAGAGTCGGTTAATAGCAGTCAGAGGGAAAAGATATCAGCAAGAGAGCGAAGCGAGCGAGAGAATTTTGAGCGGGTCTTTTAAGCGGAGGTTGAAACAGTGTGGACGGAAATTTAGCGTGCGGGGATTCCCGAATGGAAATCTTGAAGAGATCTACCAGCGAATCGAACAGAAATTGTGTACTTACAATTGAAGGAGATATGGCGGTCGGTCACTCCGAGGAAATTCACTCGCGGAAAAGTCTATCACTCTCGGTTACGGTGTTCGGCAAGAAAACTCTCGGTGCGGGGAAAACTATAACTGCGCCGCGGGAAGAAAACAGTTCTGCGGATCACTCTCAAGAACGGAAATTTGGATTTCGGCGGTCGTCTCTTGGAGGATCTCGCAAGAGCGGAAAACACTTTTTGATCTCGGTCGACTCGCACAAAAACGAACGGTGGCGATTACACCAGATCAATTTGATACTTTTCATTCATATTTAAAGATCCCAGATAAACAGGGAGAGGTAATTTGCTGCTTGCAATTAAGGAGACAACTGGCGGCCTTTCGTTTAAACTCGGTCTTCGAAATTTGCAGGTGTCACGGCGGAGAGACAATAGTTCTTTATTTGAATTTACGAGTTTTCCGAAATCGGTAACAGAGGGAGACACGGGTTCTAGCCACGGGAAAAATATGCTTCATTACAAAGTTGCTTCTGACGGAGTTTACCTTTTCTAACAATTGTGCTTTTAACATATCTTCTTCAAAACTGATATTGTTAGTTCTCAACCAAGATTTAATATGATCTTTTTTAGAAGCAGACGTAGGGATCTTATGAACTTTCCTTGAATGATATGGTACGTTATCCATTACGATGACGGAATTATCGTTGAGCAGAGTATTGGTAGAATGTTGTTAAACCATTCCTCAAAAGATTCCCCATTCATCTCTTCATGGTAATCAGATGTTTTCTTCGATTCAAATATCCATAAGGCACCAGGAACAAAACCATTTTCATTACCAATATGGCATATTATTAGCCTCTTCCCTTTTCCCGAAGGGTTTTTCAGTCCAGTTGAAAGGCCACTCAAAAAAGATTGTCTGCTGGAAGTTGCAGTTTGATCTTTCCACGTTTTCTGTTTCGTATGACCAGCGTTTAGCCATGTTTCATCGAGGTAATAAATTGTCCTTCCTTTTTCTCGATACCGTTTAATTGTTGTTAAATAGTTCCTTCTCCAACATATTTTCTCATTCCGATCTGTTAACATGGCATCTTTGCCACGCCGAACATATTCAAAATTCAATTTCTTGAGAACTTTACAGAACGTTGTTTTCTTAAAGGAAGGCAAGTCTTCGTCGTTATTGACAACGCTTAATATTTTCATAATGGTGGGAATTTCATTTCGGAAAAAAAATTGGTGTACTATTCTTCTTATTACGTTTTCATCAAAATCATCTAAAGTATGTTCAATTTTTGAGCGACTTTTAGTCGCTTTTGGCGCAGATACTGTACTATGTTCGTTATATTCTTTAATCGCACGTTTTATAGTGCTTTTACTAACTCCTGTTGAAGTAGCAACTATTTCCACAACACTATTGATTGAAAAAGACGGATGTTCATTTCCTTCTTTTCTGTATACATTTAAAAGCATGGTTTTCTCCCCGCAGCTTAAGTATGTTCCAGATCTCTTTTTGGGAGGCGAGCAGGGAAGGTGTCTTTCCATAATTGCAATACATCACAGAAATATGTTTATACAAATTTTATATCAAAAACCTGAATAACAATAGCGATACGTTAAAATAAACCATCAACTAAAAGTCCATTATCACCGTCACCTGAACGCTTGTAAACAGACAACTAAACTTGTTAGAATAATTCTACTAAACCGAGTCTGTACATCAACAATTCTCGCCAAAAGTTTTATGTCTAACCGACCAATAGCGAACGACGTGTATTAGGTGTTGTCTAACTTTACTACCTTTTCTCGTTCCGTGGGTGTTTTCTTCTCAGTGGATTTACTGTAGTCTGGCTACGTCCGCTTCGATCTCTTGCAGGGTCTCGTTCGATCTCTGACGACGACGACCTGCTCGAGTCGCTCTTCCAACTGCTTCACCTTCTGTTCCATCTCATCTTCTTTCCCCTCGCCGCTACTGACCTTCTCTAGTCGTCCTTCCAAATACCTAATCCTCTGTTCAATCTCATTACGATGAGCCTCAATCTGGTCGGTTATTTGAGCAGTAATATCTTCCCTCTGGGCGAAGATTTGAGCAGTGATATCTTCCCTCTAGGCGGCGATTTGAGCAGTGATGTCTTCCCTCTGGGCGGCGATTTGAGCAGTGATGTCTTCCCTCTGAGCGGCGATTTGAGCAGTAATATGAGTAGTTATGTCTTCCCTCTGGCCGGCGATTTGAGCAGTAATATCTTCCTTCTGGGCAACGATTTCTTCCCTCTGGGCAGCGAACTGCATCGTTATCTCGTCGTCTTCAAATTCGTTTCTACAGACAACCCTGGTAATCTCCTGAGTTCGTAAATTACCCAGGCATATTCACGAGGGAGAAAACCCTTAAAAATCTGGCGCCCGAGCAGAACCGTAAAACCGACTCCTAAAACCGAATAACCGAACTCCCGAACTCCGTCCCAGCGCCAAATCGCACAAGTAACCGCACCCAAGCCCGTTACAACACGTAGCAATATCTTCCCTCTGGGCGGCAATTTGAGCGGTAATATCTTCCTTCTGATCGGCGATTTCTTCCCTCTGGGCGGCGATTTGCTTCGTTATGTTGTCGTCTTCAAATTCGAAAACTTCCGGGTCCTGGCCATTTTCTATCAAAGACGTCGTCAGTCGGTCCTGGAGTTCTTTCTTCTTACCTCCTGCTTCCAAATCTCGTTCCTCGAGCTCTTTTCTTAACTCCGCCACTTTTAATTCGTGGAACTTCTTCATGATCCGCTCTTCTGACACCACTGTAACGTTTATGTTAATTTATTTACACAGTTCTAATTACACAGTACACATTACTTAATATATCTAATTTATTTCCTAACAAATTAATTTATGTAACACTCTTAACTGCTAATTTATTTCGCTTGTCCGTTTATCGCACTGTTTTCACTCGCGGCTTCACGTCAAATCTAATTCCCTAGTCCGCAGCGTTCGCTTTTTTATAGTCCTCCATTATGTCTCCAGAACCTACTAGGGAGAACTCGATCCTTCTTTTCCATAATAATGTTTATTCTAGAGAGGCCCGGAATGTAATAAATCATTCTTTCTTTGAATGAATATTCGCAAGTACTCTGCACTGTTTTTATGACTTAATTAGTGGGCGACCTCCCTTTGAGGTAAGCCGCCGTCCGATAAGGAGAACGCTTACGCTGGTTATTTACATTTCGCGTTACAATACATACTTCTTGCAGAATTTGGGCATTTTATTTCCGATAAATATGTTTCTGGTATAACTCGGTCAGGAGAAGCACCCAATTGAGACCAATATTTGTTAGGTTACACAATCCTACAGTTTCTAACTTGGAACTGGTATTTGAATCAAACACGTTTTGCCCTCTCTTCGTTGTCGCTGCCCCAAGTCGTAGCTTTTGAAAAAAATCCCTATATAATTATATGGAATTCACAGTGGATGAACAACTAGTTACTGGTAGAAATATTCCCAAAATTAAATGATTTCAATAGTTTCCTTCTGCTTTAATTTCATTTAATGTAATCCGCTTGAAGTCGTCCTTTTCTCCAATTCTTCATAACCACATTGTTGTTTATGTAGCTTTTTCAAAAATCCTTTGTTTAAATTCTCATAAATTACTTCATCCATATTCGTTTTTTAAAGTTTTCAACACAGTCTGCTTCTGGTTCGTTCCATAAAGTTACTTTTTGTTTAAATGCAGTATTTTTTCTGTAATCGACCGGTCCTTTGTGATAAAGGAATCAATAAATCAATAAGATCAATAAGATATCATTTTAACTTTTTAATTTAATTGAGACTAAGGACCGGTATTACTTGGGGGGGGGGGGTTGACTCAATTATTAGAATAGACTCTGACTATGATGGTTCCAGAGAGAACGTGGGCGCAGGGCTTCTCAAATGCCTGCCTTAGTAGTTTCGAAATTAAACACGGAATTAAAATCAATACATCTATTGAAAAAAAAAAATGTCAAAACAACTCAAACGTACAATTCGTGCGAACTCAAAAAAACAATCCCCACAATTAATACAATAAAGTAATTGGAACTTAGTTCTCCCAGAATAAGATACAAAATATATCAATAAAATTATCTCCCAACAATAGAATATAAGATAAAACAAAACAATTATCCCACCAAAATAAGTTATAAGACAAGATAGCAAAGTTACTCCCTTAAATAAGTTGTACGACAAGATAACAAAATTATTCCCTTAGCTAAGTTATAAGACAAAACAATAAAATTATTCCCTTAAATAAATTGTAAGACAAAACAATAAAATTATCCCCCTTAGGGTGACGATCAGGAAACTAAAAACCCACAAAAGAAAACCTACTCAATACTTATCAGACAAATAATTGGAACAGTTTACCCTTATATATATTAATGCCCCCGTATATGGAAACTTTAACGCAGTACGGTTCCCGGACGTGACGTTTTTACGCGTTTATTAATCGGCGTATCGAGATTATAGCGACGAACGACGCATCAACGACCCAATTCAATCAAATTAAAACATCAAGGGTGGTGCAGCCCTTATAAATCAGAACAGACTCACCAAAAGGGCCTCGGAGAGAACTCTGCTCACTGCCTGGACCTTAGGCGGGGAAAACCCTCAACTTCAGCGCTCAGCAAGGGCGGCTCGTGGATTCGTTTCGCTCGCACGGAAATCGGAACGGGTGAATCTACTCACTTTAATGACTCTACTCTAGAAGGTTCTGGCTTAGGGCGTTCCCAGCAAAACTCTTAGCAAACCCTTATTCAAGACCCTACTTCAAAACCCCAGTCAAAACTCTAATCGACTCTGATCAAAATTCAACTCAAAAATTCTAATCCAACTCTGCAAGTGACTCTATTTTCCCCTTAATTTACTCTATAGGAAACTTAGATTTCAAGCACTATTCTCCCTTGAGACTGAACTCAAATTCAAATTATCTCCCTCTGATTTAATTATCTCAAATTACGATTCCCTCGTATATACTTCAAACTTTACTTCGCCCCGCGAAAATAAAGCAAACTCTACTTCAAAACTCTAAGTTTCACAATGCAGAACCTTCTCAAAAATTGAACACAAAATAAAACACTCCCGACTCGGAACTTCGTCGTTCGGGAACCCGGTTCCCCAAACAACTGACTTCTCTCTCGATTCTCTCGCTCCTCGAGAGCTCCCCATTATTTTCCGCGACTCGAAGTTTGCTTGTAAAATTATTCTTCCAATCCTCTGATTGGTCGTAATTCCCTTATTCAACCATATATTTGTCCATTGAACCTTCCAAGTCCCGCCTTTTCCTGATTAATTAACTATCGATTCCCGATTCTTTCGCGTTTCCGCGACTTAGTCCGTACACGCCCCTTTTACTGAATCGGCAGTGTTCCCTTCGCCGATTCCCCGCGTGCGGCGACAAAGTAGCTCGATCATCGTAAGCACTCTTTTCGAGGTGCGTTACTTTTTCATTACAAAGTCACGTCCGGTGTTAAATTTCTCCTCGGCAGCGACGAGAAATACTTGTTTATAGTTAATCTTTTTACGTCTCCTATTTTTCCGTACTTTGCTACGTAATTTCCGTATACTAGGTCTTTTTTATAAATGTTACAATATAACCAAACCAATCAATAAAATAAAATTGGAGTCCCACAATCTCCTACAGGGTGTTAAAGGATTAATTAAATCTACGGAAATAACCTAGCAGATCCCTTAACCACCTACAGGGTGTTATTTCTAAAGGTTACAAATAAAATAAAACCCAAAAAAGTAAAAATTCCTAGGACAACCCCAGGTTGTTACATTTCTATTTCCTATAATTTCTGATTTTGCTTCTAATTTTTGTACAACACACTATAGCCCAGGCTACATACGGAAAAATTACAGTTTTCACGGCAAAATGTTCTACAGATATCTGAAAGTTTTAAATGGTAGGGGGGACCTATAGAAAGATCGCTGTATGACCATATACAGCTAAAATGTCCCTGTTTTTTATAAACAATGGGTTTATTAGCACGAAGGGCTAATTAAAAATAATAATTCTGAATACAATCAAAGAATCTATTTAAACAAAACTCGTAATTATTAAACATCTTAATTTTAGCAAAGCTCAAGCCTGAATAATCCTTTTCTCCTCTTCTCCGCGTTTTTCCTTAGTCAGCCCCCGGGCCTCTTTCGCAGTCACGTCTCTCGTAAACAATCTCGGTCGGCGGCGCAAGGAATAGTCGGGAACTTGAGACCGGCCGCACATACGGGGGTGTCCGAGACATTACCGCTAACAGTCGGCCATCCTGCTCTTCCTAATTGTCCTCAATTAGGTCGTCGCCCTAGGACATAACAATGTCATTAGTATTTGGCTATAGCAACATGATCAATTATTCATAGCCAAATAGCTTTAAACGTCCATGGACAAACGTCCATGCGCAATTCTGAATTCTGAACTAAATAACCTCATCATGGATAGACGAGCATCCGTAAATACTACGAGCAGCCTCATCATGGAACGATGAGCATCCGTATTGGCTGCGGGCAGCCACAGCTCAATAACCGTGAATAACCTCATCATGGAAACATGAGCATCCGTATAAACTACGGGCAGCCACAGGTCGATAACTGTGAATAACCTCATCATGGAGAGATGAGCATCCGTATGGACTACGGGCAGCCACAGCCTGATAACTGTGAATAACCTCATCATGGAAACATGAGCATCCGTATAGACTACGGGCAGCCACAGGTCGATAACTGTGAATAACCTCATCATGGAGAGATGAGCATCCGTATGGACTACGGGCAGCCACAGCCTGATAACTGTGAATAACCTCATCATGGAAACATGAGCATCCGTATAGACTACGGGCAGCCACAGGTCGATAACTGTGAATAACCTCATCATGGAGAGATGAGCATCCGTATGGACTACGGGCAGCCACAGCCTGATAACTGTGAATAACCTCATCATGGAGAGATGAGCATCCGTATAGACTACTGGCAGCCACAGCTCAATAACTGTGAATAACCTCATCATGGAAAGATGAGCATCCGTCTAAACTACGGGCAGCCACAGCTCGATAACTGTGAATAACCTCATCATGGAAAGATGAGCATCCGTCTAGACTACGGGCAGCCATAGCTCGATAACTGTGAATAACCTCATCATGGAGAGATGAGCATCCGTATAGACTACGGGCAGCCACAGCCTGATAACTGTGAATAACCTCATCATGGAAAGATGAGCATCCGTCTAGACTACGGGCAGCCACAGCCTGATGATAAATCTAACGTAATATAATATTCGTAATTTCTGAGACGATCAATCTGGTCAACTATTCCCGGGAGAGAATTTTTTTACTTTATGAGTGATTCTATTTAGCATTTTGTTCTTGAAATCGCTTCTTGCGACATTTTGATTCATGATGACCAGATATAGAACAAAAAGAGCACTTGAGTGATCTACCATCACCATCTGCTCTTCGAGATTTTGGACAAAATGCGCGTATGTGCCCAACCTCGTTACAATTAAAACATCTATTAGGTTTTCCCTGATTTTTACTATCAGTGTGGGTTTGGTGACGGTGGTTTACATCTGATCCAGGAACTATTTTCCGTTTTATTCTAGGAAAATTTTTCACATATGCTAAAAAACTGATAAAGGTTGTGCAGTTGGCAGCGCGTAAGGTTCATTGAATTTGTTCATCTGGTATTCCCTCTATTATTACATCAATAAGTTGTTCATCAGTTAACGTTAACCTTAACCTATTTAATTTTGACAACTTAGAAAAACAATAATCATGTAAATCCTGGCCACTAGACCATTTATAAGCTGCTGCTTCTTCAAATAATCGACCAAAATTCAGCTTCCCAGGGAAGGTTGACTTTAGTAATTGCTCCCACTGAGCCCACGAATACTGTGTGGTTTTCAAACTATGGTACCACAGCTTAGCAACACCTTTTAATTTGCCTAACGCCAGATAGATCGTTGTTAATTCGTCCCAATGGTACATACGCGAACATTCATTGACTTTTTGAAGCCACTCATCTACATTCTGAGCATCGTCAGCTGGATCAAAGTTTGATAATAACCTATCGTCTCTGTATAACGCCCAATTCGGACGACTAACAACACGATCGTCAAAACCTGAGCCTGTATTCACGCTCACCACTTCCCTTAGTGCTTAAAGTTGTCTTTGCAGCTGTTCAGTGGTCGGCGGCGGCGTTAAAGATGTTCTCGTGGCTGGCTCATCACATGAAGTTGACTCCGTTGACCGTTGTGAAGTACTCGGCACTGCCTCGAGGACACTCTTTGGATTCATGGTCTATAGTGGGCACTGACTTTAATGGAAAGTTTGGGAAAAATCCCACTTCTGAGATATTAGCACGAAGGGCTAATTAAAAATAATAATTCTGAATACAATCAAAGAATCTATTTAAACAAAACTCGTAATTATTAAACATCTTAATTTTAGCAAAGCTCAAGCCTGAATAATCCTTTTCTCCTCTTCTCCGCGTTTTTCCTTAGTCAGCCCCCGGGCCTCTTTCGCAGTCACGTCTCTCGTAAACAATCTCGGTCGGCGGCGCAAGGAATAGTCGGGAACTTGAGACCGGCCGCACATACGGGGGTGTCCGAGACATTACCGCTAACAGGTTAAGGTGTGAAAATCGATTTTTTCCTCATAGAATTTTCCGTTTGGATTTTAGAGAAAAGTGGTCAACAGAAAAGTTGTGGAGAATAAAAAGACGGTTAATTTGGTTTTTTATAAATTAAAATCGATAAATAAACAATTAAGTTATTTGCAAGAAACCATCCATTTTTTAATATTTTATCAATGTTAATAACTTTTGCAATAATAGTGATAAGTGAAATGTAATACCCGAGTTGTGAAGCCTTTAGGGGTCTTTATAAGTGTGCAAAATTTCAGCCACATCGGGGTATTAGTTTACGAGATATCTTATTTGTTTATCCCAGAGACTCAATGTTTAAACAATTGAGCTTGCCCAGGCTGCAATCCTACAGATATTTAATAAGGTGGAATAGGTTCCTTGAATGCCGAACTATAGGTTAAGTTTGGAGACCAACTCATTTTTAATGGAATTGTTGTTAAAAAAAATCATTTTAAAAAGGGGATAATTTTTTGCTTATAAACAAATTGAATAACTTTTATGTTTATTGTCTCAAACGTTTTTAATAAATTTCATTGAAAAGGTGGTAAAAAAAACATTTAATTTTTTAAAAAAAAAAGTTCTACAGCCAATAGAAGCCGAGATAGCAACATTTTTAAAAGAAATCATATCTTCATTATTTATAAATATTAAGAGCCGAAATTTTCACCAGATTTACATAAAGATCTAAATGTTAATACAGCATTTATAGGTTTAATATCTATGCACCTTGAAAAAAGTTATAGCCCTTTAAAGTTAAGGTTTTTCGCTCAAGTCTACGATGTCGTAGTGGAGGGGATAGCAGATCGTTTTGAAACCGAAACTTCAAATTGGACGCGCTAAATTTTTTTCGATATCTCGGCTTCTAAGCAACGTAGAACCTTCATTTTTTTTTTATTTCGGGGTAACTCGACGAAATATTAACATCTAACCTATTGTCATCGCCTTGGAAAATTAGAAAATCCCGGAAAATTCAATAGATACAATTATCTTTGTGTTTAATATTTTTATAAAATTAATGTATTTTTATCGCCCTAGAAAATCACCGAAAATTCAATACATACAATGATCAAATTTTTTTTACAATTTAAATAATAATTTTTTGCAGCAGTCTTTGTTTTTTAAATTTTGTATGAAATTAGTATATTTTACAATTTCATTGTAATATATGTAATATATCATAGATATAGAAAATGATGAAAATATTCTGTTGTGGAAAATTCTATTTATTACTATAATTAATATTATTGAATTAAGGTTTATTACAAGTAAAATCAGAAAATGATCATCATTTTCTATATCTATCTGAAGTAAATATTTGTATACTATATACTACATACTATATAAAATATACTAATTTTATACAAAATTTAAAAAAGACTGCTGCAAAAAATTTGCATTTAGATTGTAAAAAAAATGTGATCATTGTATGTACTGAATTTTCGGTGATTTTCTAGGGCGACAAAAAAATATTAATTGTATAAAAATATAAAACACAAAGATAATTGTAACTATTGAATTTTCCGGGGTTTTCCAATTTTCCAAGGCGATGACAATAGGTTAGATGTTAATATTTCGTCGAGTTTCCCCGAAATAAAAAAAATGAAGGTTCTACGTTGCTTAAAAGCCGAGATATCGAAAAAAAATTAGCGCGTCCAAGCGTCCAATTTGAAGTTTCGGTTTCAAAACGATCTGCTATCCCCTCCACTACGAAATCGTAGACTTGAGTGAAACACCTTAACTTTAAAGGGCTATAACTTTTTTTCAAAGTGCATAGATATTAAACCTATAAATGCTGTATTAACATTTAGATCTTTATGTAAACCTGGTGAAAATTTCGGCTCTTAATATTTATAAATAGTGAAGATATGATTTCTTTTAAAAATGTTGCTATCTCGGCTTCTATTGGCCGCAGAACCTTTTTTTTAAAAAAATTAAAGGGTTTTTTTACTACCTTTTCAATGCAATTTATTAAAAACGTGTGAGACAATAAACAAAAAGTTATTCAATTTGTTTATAAGCAAAAAATTATCCCCTATTTAAAATGATTTTTTTAACAACAATTTCATTAAAAATTTGTTGGTCTTCAAACTTAACGTATAGTTTCGCCATTCAATGAACCTATTCTACCTTATTAAATATCTGTAGGATTGCAGCCTGGGCAAGCTCAATTGTTTAAACATTGAGTCTCTGGGATAAACAAATAAGATATCTTGTAAACTAATAACCCGATGTGGCTGAAATTTTGCACACTTATAAATACCTCTAAAGGCTTCACAACTCGGGTATTACATTTCACTTATCGCTATTATTGCAAAAGTTATTAACATTGATAGAATATTGAAAAATGGATGTTTTTTTGCAAATAACTTAATTGTTTATTTATCGATTTTAATTTATAAAAAACCAAATTAACCGTCTTTTTATTCTCTACAACTTTCCTGTTGACCACTTTTCTCTAAAATGTAACCAGAAAATTCTATGAGGAAAAAATCGATTTTCACACCTTAACCCATTGTTTATAAAAAAACAGGGACATTCTAGCTATATATGGTCATACAGTGATCTTTCTATAGGTCCCCCCTACCATTTAAAACTTTCAGATATCTGTAGAACATTAAATCAATTTTTTTTTTTGATAGCCTGGCCCACTATTAGAATACGATTCATTGCCCAAATGTTTTTGAACACTGCCTAATAGTGTTTTAGATTTGTGCACTCATGGAGTTTGTTACGAATGTAGGCAGTGTAGACGGTGTTGTTGGTTGCTGATGTGCAGCGCAAAGCAGAGTGTCGGTATGTGTCTTAATGTGGACGGATTTCGTGGCGACGTCCGTCCGAGCGTGTGCGTTCCGAGAGCAGAGTTGCTAGATTTACACGCAAGTGGTGCATGCGCATTAGTTGTAGAGAGAGGGCCAATTCCCGATTCGCAAAAACTGTGGCACAAACCTGAACTTTTAGGATTTATGGCGCGATCCGAACAATCAAAGGCGACCGTTACTCGTCCGCTACTGCACATGCACCTCTTGCGTGTAAATCTAGCACACAGTCCGAGTCAGTGTTGCTAGATCTACACGCAAGTGGTGCATGCGTAGTAGTTGTAGAGAGGGGGCCAGTTCCCGATTGGCAAAAACTGTGGCGCGAACCTAAACTTTTCGTATTCATGCCAAGATCCGACCAATCGAAGGCAACAGTTACTCGTCCGCTACAGCGCATGCACCACTTCCGTGTAAATCTAGCAACGCTGGTCCAAGAGACCGTCACAGAAGCACAGATCACCCTGGGTTATAGATTGACAACTCTGTGTTATCGTTTATGTTAATGTCACTATATCTCCAAAGTAGGGCAATTCGGCCTCCAATTTGATTCCAAAATTACGCGATAAATTCAAATGTTGAACAAATGTTCCTATTTGGTTGCATATCTTTGGAAAAATGACATACTATGTTTGACATTACATGACATGACAAACAATCAAAATGTTTTGCATTCGACTGTATGTGGAGTAGTTTGTGAAATTTGTAGGAGAAATAAAGGTATAAATCAGACGAAAACTTGTAATGGCAACGCTTTATCTATTACGATTGAACTTGAACTTCCTCCCGCGACAATGGCAATTGACAAGCGTTTGACAACTGTCGCTGCGCCATTTTGATTCCATAGTGTTTTCTCTGTCTAACACATTGTCCTTTCCAATTGCGCTAGTTTGGAGATATGGTGACTTTAGTTTTAGTTACAGAGACTATATCGGGTGTTTTTTTTTAAATTTCACCTCATAGTAGGCTGTGGATAGTGTTTGTGAATGCGCCTTACTAAAAAATGTCAAAATTGACATAACCTCACTTTTTTAATAAAAATTGAAACTGCTCCAATCAGTTACTAGTGTCTTGAAAAAGACAGCTTGGCTTTATTAATTAGGCGTAGATGAGTGAGCTGTCTTTTCCAAGACACTATTCACCGATTAGAGCAGTTTCAATTTTTATTAAAAAAGTGAGGTTAAGTCAATTTTGACATTATTTAGTACATAGACATAATATCGGGTGTTTTTTTAAATTTCACCTCATAGTACGCTGTGGATAGTGCTTGTGAATGCGCCTTACTAAAAAATGTCAAAATTGACATAACCTCACTTTTTTAATAAAAATTGAAACTGCTCCAATCAGTTACTAGTGTCTTGAAAAAGACAGCTTGGCTCTATTAATTAGGCGTAGATGAGTGAGCTGTCTTTTCCAAGACACTATTCACCGATTGGAGCAGTTTCAATTTTTATTAAAAAAGTAAGGTTATGTCAATTTTGACATTTTTTAGTAAGGCGCATTCACAAACACTATCCACTGCCTACTAAGAGGTGAAATTTAAAAAAAAACACCCGATACTACAAACACTGGCGACAAGCTCGTCCATCCGCCATTAAGAGGCAAAATTTTTTGCGCGTTAACACAGGAAATTCAAATGTTTTGTTAAAATTCGATTATTTTTGAGGCATTTTAATGAGATATGATATTGTAATGCGAGAAGTAAACAAAGCGACGCATGTTTACTCCTTCAAAAGAATAACTACGACGCGTACAAGACAGGTGCATGAACATTTCCTGCGTAGGTGTTCTAGAATATACTAGAACATTCTCGGTCAGGGTTGGGGGTGTATATATAAGGGGGCTTGTGATCGAGGGAGTTAGTTAGAAGTAGAGAAGCAGAAGTGAACGCGACATACGATCCGAATGCGGAGCAGTATAAATAAATTATGTAGTGTCTAGTCTAGTGTAAAAGTAGTTAAGTGTGTTAAATAAATTAGTGTTCAATTAATGTAAATAAATTATAAAATAAACGTAACATTGGTGTCAGAAGTGGGATCATGAAGAAGTTACGCGAACTAAAAGTGGCCGAGTTAAAAAAAGAACTCGAGGAACGGGAATTGGAAACAGGAGGGAGGAAGACCGAACTCCAGGACCGACTCTCGGCATTTTTGAAAGAAAATGGCCAGGACCCGGAAGTTTTCGAGTTCGAAGACGATGACATCACGAAGCAAATCGCCGCCCAGAGGGAAGAAATTGCCGCCCAGAGGGAAGACATCACTGCTCAAATCGCCGCCCAGAGGGAAGAAAGCGCCGCCCAGAGGGAAGACATCACTGCTCAAATCGCCGCCCAGAGGGAAGACATCACTGCTCAAATCGCCGCCCAGAGGGAAGAAATCGCCGATCAGAGGGAAGACATCACTGCTCAAATCGTCGCTCAGAGGGAAGACATCACTGCTCAAATCGCTGCCCAGAGGGAAGACATCACTGCTCAAATTGCTGCCCAGAGGGAAGAAATCGCCGCCCAGAGGGAAGAAATCGCCGCCCAGAGGGAAGATATTTCTGCTCAAATCGCCGCCCAGAGGGAAGAGATAACCGACCAGATGGAAGCTCAGCGTAAGGAGATTGAAGAGAAGATCAAGCAGTTGGAAGAACGACTAGAACAAGTCAGTAGCGGCGAGGGAAAAGAAGACGAAATTAAACCGAAGACGAAGCAGTTGGAAGAACGACTAAGGCGAGTCAGTAGCGGCGAGACGAAGGAAGAAATAAAGGCGGTCGTTCAACAGAACTCGATATGCACCAATCGAGTGACGCCCCCAACGTTCGACGGAAAAATTCCGTGGGCCAGTTACAAGAAGCAGTTTGAGGCGGCAGCGGAGGCTAATGCTTGGTCCCCTCACGAGAAAGCTGTTTCCCTAACGGTAGCCTTACGTGGAGAGGCGTTGGAAGTTCTCCAGACGCTATCCACCGAGGAAGCCGGGAATTACACGGAGCTGCTGAGGCGACTGGAAATGCGGTTCGGCCAAACACATCTGGAGCAAGTCCATCAATCCCAGATGTCCAATCGCCGTCAGAGATCGAACGAGACCCTGCAGGAGTTCGAAGCGGACGTAGACAGACTAGTGAGGTTGGCGTATCCCACGGCGCCGGAACAGATGATGGAGTGCCTCGCAGTGCAGACGTTCGTGAGCGGGCTGCGGGACCAGGAACTGCAGAGGGCCCTGAGACTAGCTCGACCGAAAACATTAATGGACGCGCTCGCCATCGCACTGGAGCATGATGCAGCCATGGAAGCCTCCCGCGGTCACGGCCGTGTTCGAGCGGTTACAGAGGAAGTAGACACTGAGAAACTCGTGGAAAGGGTCCTACAGCAGATCATGGAGATGCTGTCGGCGAAGAAGAAGGTAGTTCGCTGTTGGAACTGTGGCGAAGTGGGCCATGTGAAAAATTCTTGCAAGCGGCCCAGAACAGCGGCGCCGGCAAAGGCCCAGGAAAACTAATGCGGGTCGACAAGAAAGGGGGAACGTCGACCCGTAGCAGTGGAAACCCCCGGGCCAGTATAGCCTCGTTTTCCCACCAATTGGGGAGCGCGTACGTCGATGGCACTATCGACGGGAGATCCCACGCCATGCTTGTGGACACGGGAGCTACGAAGACGATCGTACGCTCGGAAGTTGTGAGGGACCGTAGGAAGATTAGGCCAAGCAGGTGGCAATTGAGAACTGCCACTGGGGAGAAGGCAGTAATATGCGGTGAAGCGACGGTTAGCATGACGTTGGGACGAGTAAAGTTTGACCATCCTGTTCTCATAGCCGAAATTGAGGAAGACGTCATACTGGGGATGGACGTCATGAGGAATCATGGATTCCAGTTGGATTTCGGACACCGAGTGTTGAGGATCGGTCAAGAAGAATTACTGCTACACAATCGTGACAACTTTGTGTTAGACGTAATAATGGCAGAAGATGTGATTCTCCCGGAACGAAGCGAAACGATCACCTCTACCTGTCTGAGGGGTGTTGTGGAAGAGGGAATTCCAGCCGTGATCGAACCAGAAAACGATGACAATCGACTGGCTCGGGGGGTACTGGTAGGAAAGGCGCTCGTTACTCTCTCAAGTGAAGTGCCTGTGCGACTACTCAACATCAATCAGTACCCGGTCACCATCAAGAAGGGTACGAAGCTGGGCACATGTATAGCCGCTTCGGCCATCGTAAGGGGCGTAAGTGAGGAAGAAAGGTCCAGACACACTCCGCAGGACTTGAAACAAATTCTTTCCCAGACCAGTGCGTTTCTCTCGCCCACACAGAAACAGAAGGCCAATGAATTAATAAATAAGTACCAGGACATATTTACCACCGAGAATGGAAAGCTGGGAAAGACCAAGGTCGTGACACATAAAATTGACACGGGCGAGACACGACCGATTCGACAAACAGCAAGACGACTACCCTTGGCCAAACGGGAGGAAGCCGAGAAAATCATCAAGGACCTAGAGCGGGACGGGGTCATCGAGCCGTCAAGCAGTCCATGGGCCTCGCCGGTAGTACTGGTGAAGAAAAAGGATGGGACTACTCGATTCTGTGTAGACTACCGGCAGGTGAACAGTGTCACCAAAAAGGACAGCTACCCGCTACCACGTATCGACGACACACTCGATACCCTTGCTGGATCCACGATATTTTCGACCTTGGATTTAAAAAGCGGCTATTGGCAAGTCGAAATGGACCCTGCCGACAAGGAAAAGACGGCTTTTTCCTTCGGTAACGGCCTGTGGCATTTTACAGTCATGCCATTCGGACTTTGTAATGCCCCAGCGACGTTTGAGAGGCTGATGGAGAGCGTGCTAATGGGTTTGACGTGGAAAACGTGCCTAGTCTATTTGGACGATGTCATCGTGATGGGCAAGACCTTCGAAGGACATCTGAAAAACTTAGAGGACGTCTTCCAGAGACTGCGAGGTGCGGGGCTGAAACTGAACCCGAAGAAATGTCAGCTCTTCAGAAGGAAGGTCTCTTACTTAGGGCACGTAGTGAGCAGAGAGGGCGTCGCCGTTGATCCGGACAAGACAAGTACGGTGAAGGAGTGGCCAATACCGGTAGATAAACACCAGTTGAGGAGTTTTCTGGGCCTCTGCACGTACTACCGACGCTATGTCCGGATGTTCTCCGACGTCGCTAAGCCGTTGACAAGGCTCACGGAAGAAGGACGAAACTTGCTGAGTTTTCCTCTGCCAGAAGGACAGTTCATCCTGGACACCGACGCGAGCAATGTGGGAATTGGAAGTGTTCTGTCGCAGCGTCAGGAGGGACAAGAACGTGTCCTTGGATACTTCAGCAAGGTACTCTCCAAACCAGAAAGGAATTACTGCGTCACCCGACGTGAATTATTGGCCATCGTCAAGTCCATCGAGCACTTCCATAAGTATTTGTGTGGAAGGAGGTTTTTGATCCGGACCGATCATGCTGCTCTTAAATGGCTCCTCCAGTTTAAGAATCCCGAAGGACAAATCGCTCGCTGGATCGAGAGGCTCCAGGAGTATGACTTTGTTATAGAACATCGGCCAGGACAGAGTCATGGAAACGCAGACGCACTCTCGAGAAGACCCTGCCCTGATGAATGTCCTCATTGTCATAGAGCTGAGGAAAAGTCCGAGAAAGTCTACCGAACCACCGTGGTCGCCGAGGAATGGACACCATCCTCGTTACGACAAGAGCAAGAAAAAGACCCGGTTCTCAAAGAAATCCTGGTTTGGAAGGAGGGAGGAGAGCGTCCTGAGTGGCAAAAGGTATCACCTGGCTCGCCAAAACTCAAGAGCTATTGGGCACAGTGGGACTCGTTAGTGGTTGAGGATGGACTACTAAAACGCGTACTGGAGAGCCAAGACGGGACGGAGGAAAGACGGCAGTTGGTAATTCCCTCCAGTAAAATCCCGGAGGTCTTGCGGCACCTTCACGACGAGTCGTCTGGTGGACATTTAGGGATCAAGAAAACCCTGCAGAAAGTACGAGAGCGATTCTACTGGATCAATTGTTCAGACGACGTGAAGGACTGGTGCAAGAAATGTACTACATGTTTCGCAAGTAATGGGCCACAAAGACGACCGAAAGCTCCCATGAAACAATATAACGTCGGGAGCCCCTTCGAAAGGATCGCTATCGATATAGCAGGACCCTTCCCTGAGACCGAAAAGGGGAATAAATACATCCTGGTCGTAATGGACTATTTTACGAAGTGGGTAGAAGCGTACGCTCTCCCTAATCAGGAGGCAGAGACAGTGGCCGATGTGCTCGTGAAGGAGCTGATCTGCCGGTTTGGAGTACCCATGGAATTACACTCGGATCAAGGAAGAAACTTTGAGAGTGGCCTATTCCGGAGGATATGTGAGAAGTTTGGGGTACGAAAAACAAGAACCACGGCCCTTCACCCTCAGTCTGACGGCATGGTAGAACGGATGAATCGCACCCTCAACCGCTATCTAGCGAAAATGGTCTCGTCACATCAAAGAGACTGGGACGAACACGTGCCGTTCTTCCTGATGGCCTACCGCTCGGCCGTTCATGAGTCGACAGGACAAACTCCAGCCAAAATCCTGTTCGGGCGAGAACTTAA
The DNA here is from genome assembly GCA_946251905.1 of Cryptocephalus moraei. Taxonomy (NCBI): domain Eukaryota; kingdom Metazoa; phylum Arthropoda; class Insecta; order Coleoptera; family Chrysomelidae; genus Cryptocephalus; species Cryptocephalus moraei. Next base: position 37,027,822 of record OX276455.1, read on the forward strand.
ACTGCCCTGTGATCTAATCTTTGGCGCTAGACCGGACGAGGACGTTTCGGGGGAAGATTACGTTTCCCGGATGCGGCAAAGGATGAACGAAATTCACGATCAAGTCCGGTACCAACTAAATATCGCCAGTGATCGCATCAAAGAGCGTTACGACATCAACGCTAAAGAGGGTGGCTACCAAATGGGAGATCGAGTTTGGCTGTACAACCCACAGAAGAAACGTGGTTTGTCCCCTAAGTTACAGACCAATTGGGAAGGTCCCTATGTTGTGAAGAAACGAATCAATGACGTGGTCTACCGGGTAAGCAAACTACCAAATGGCAAGCCGAGAGTGGTGCACTTCAATCGGTTGGCACCATATGAGGGGTCGCACGATGAGGCGGAGGTTCCCCGAGTAAGAAACACATTGGCGCAGGAGAACGAACTTTCCTTCGAAGAATTTATGAGCGCCTACGGGGGTACCGTAAAAGCACGGTATGGGGTAACCTGTGAAAAACAACAGGATTTGTTCAGCGTACCTGAAGAATACTCGTTGGCCCATTGTGTGTCCGCCGACCTGGTAATGTCACGAGGTATCGCCACGGTTTTCAAGAAGAAGTACGGGCGCTTGGAACAACTCAGAGCGCAACTCCCGGAAATTGGCAAGGTTCTGGAACTACGTGACAACGTAAGACACATCTTTTATCTGGTTACGAAGGAGATCGGGTCCCTTAAACCATGTTATCACAATGTATGGCGAACCTTGCATAGGCTACGAGACCGACTGCTGGAGCTCGACATCAGGAAGCTAGCTGTCCCCAAGTTAGGTGCTGGACGAGATCAGCTGGACTGGAGGGTTGTCCGGAATATGCTGGAAGTAGTGTTGAAGAATACCGGAGTGGAAGTTTTAGTCTGCTGTTTTGGGCCTGCACCATGTCGACTCGGGAAGACGGTCCCCTGTTATTTTGACGCCACGTCTCGCTGTAAGCGGGGGGCTAACTGCAGGTTCCTGCATGGGCCTACCAGGGATACGTTCCGAGACGAAACGTCTCTAAGGCGGGGGCAGTGTAATGCGAGAAGTAAACAAAGCGACGCATGTTTACTCCTTCAAAAGAATAACTACGACGCGTACAAGACAGGTGCATGAACATTTCCTGCGTAGGTGTTCTAGAATATACTAGAACATTCTCGGTCAGGGTTGGGGGTGTATATATAAGGGGGCTTGTGATCGAGGGAGTTAGTTAGAAGTAGAGAAGCAGAAGTGAACGCGACATACGATCCGAATGCGGAGCAGTATAAATAAATTATGTAGTGTCTAGTCTAGTGTAAAAGTAGTTAAGTGTGTTAAATAAATTAGTGTTCAATTAATGTAAATAAATTATAAAATAAACGTAACAATATTTTAGTTAGGTGTTTTATGAGAAAGCGGAGTAGCTGCGATAAAAAAAATCGCCGCTGTAGTAAAAGATGGGTGTTTAGGTTACTTTGACAGGTTAATAAGTAATATTAATACTATTTTATTACTGTTATACATATGTACCAAGTATATAATGTTTTTAGACCTGTTTCTATATTAGTGTGATAGATATAGATAAATCGTGGACGCAAATAGACTTTACATCATTTTTAGCAGCTTTTTAAAAAATACACCTATTATGAGTTTTGATAATACCTGTTCATAAGTTATTTATGTATTAGGGGCATAATCAGGAGAAATAGCACCAAAAGTTGGAATGAAGGGTTATCGAACAAACAGAACAGTATTTTACGGGACACCCCGCTACATCACACTTAAGACACAATTTAAAAACACTTAATATTTACTCTATCTATATTCACTATTATTCACAATAAACTAAATTAACATCAATTATTACGTTCTTAATAAAGCAAAAACGCAACAACTCAAATCCAAAACAACATAAACAAAGGAAATTTGCCGCTTAATTACGGCCGTAGACCACGTTACTAGTCAGGCCAATAAAAGTATCGTCGCCACTGTTTGTTACTACAATGTCACTATAGTTTTGGTGTTACAATTCAGCGCCATCTATTACGTAGGAACAGTAATAAAGTTGCAAATAATGTGGCGGGAAACTTTAACTGTAGATTTATACTGAGTGATCAAGAAATACTGTTTAAGTTGGCAATCCTACCTGGAGGATTTTTTTGTCTAAAGGTTTGCAACGCTATACCGGAAATCTCTGCACTCTGCCTGACAGCGACAGCCAGGGCCTGTTCACTTGAATAGCCGCACATGGTCGGGTAAAGTCACTAGATATATAAAGTAGCGCAATTGAGCGGCCATATTGTGTCTCAAATCAGTAATGCCAAAGTAAAATGTCTTTTGTTAGTTTTGTTCCAACCGTATTATGTTCCGTGTTTCGTCTGTCAACTTTATTTGAATTTTGTATAGGTTATCCATTTTTAATTTTAATGAATAAAGAATATTGGTTATATGGGAATGTTGGTGATAGTTGATTCCTCAAGTACCAATTAATATTGTAGCGTTGTTGATTGAAAGCCGAATAGCCGAGCTTCCACTGTAGACACATTATATGGCTGGCGGTGTCCGTTCCTCTTTCAAATAGGAGCCATTTTGAGCCCCTTTCTGTTTAATGAAGGATGTCCATTACTATATGGACTATATATACACTACATATATCTAGTGACTTTAGTCTCAACAATTGACAGCAGTTTACACACAGAGTTTACAGAAATTAAACAAATTTGACAGAATCCGCCATATTGTGTCCCAAATACGCGTCTCTCTCTCTAACTCATTGGTACAATGAATTGCGCTACTTTCAATATCTAATGACTTTATGGTCGGGCAACTTACTGCGCCATCTGGCGTAAATGCCGGAAACGGAAATGTGAAAGTTAGAATGTTATGTCAAGAGGTGGCACCTCGTCCGATATTTAATCCGTGTACACAATCAGAGTAGCCTTAGCGGGCATGACAGAATCGCGTCAGTTCATACCGTCAGATGTCAGATCACATGTTTTCTCAGGTGAGACTATAAAATATTTGTGAATTTTGTGATGCCGAAGAATTGCTCAGTTCCTGGATGTGATGGTGAAGATACCAAAAGGTAGGAGCTATTAAATCATGAGATAAAACATTCTAAAGGAGTTATTCAGAACTTGTTACATGTGGATTATAATACGATGTGATTTGTATAGGCTATCATCTCCTGTGGATTCTCACACTCTGAACATATGGCTGGAACGCATCAACGACCCGAGACTGTCGCCAATGAACCCGATCCAGCTGCGCCAGGAGTGCAAGGTGTATTCCAGCCATTTTGAATCGGATTGTTTCACAGGAGTAGCCGGCCGCTTGCGGCTATCGAGTGTGGCCTTACCCACAAAAAACTTAACAGGTAAGATTATTTTCGTTTTAATTTCTCTGCAGTGATTACGGCTTTTTTGTTCAGGTTATACTATTAGATCCCTTGAGCACAGGTTTTCAAAACTTACCCCGCCTAGGAGAGCTGCATCACATAGCATTATTGGCAATTCTTTGATATCTTATATTATCACATAACTTATTTTCATTGAATTGAATTGCTATATAGGAAACATTGATGGAACTCAGCAGAGCAGTCTCTCTCCAGGGAAATTATCTGTTATACCTCCTAACAGGGTATATGGAAGAAAGAGGCTGTTCAGCATTGAAGAAGACGAAAACCCTGGGCCATCATCATGAATTCAACAACCAACGAGTACGTATATCACAACCAATTTTACGTCATACATTTGTATTTTTGAATCAATGTTAATGATGTTAATGAAACCAATTTTAAATTATTCGAATGCCAAACGTGCAACCAAAAACATTTGCCACAAGGTAGACGCTACACTTTGTATGATAAGGTGTTAGCACTTGCTTTATTGAAACAAGGTCCGAAAGCCTATCGGTTCCTATCTACAATTTTAAGTTTTCCATCCAGCAAAACTGTGTCATCTCTTGTGAGACAAGTTAAATTTCAATGTGGCATTAACTTAAACTTAAACCGATAGATGGGAACTGCATTTTGATGTTTGATGAAATGTCCAGGCTATCATTAGTCGTTATATAAATGATTTTATGTGCATGTCGTTCATCCAGCACAAAATAAAATTACATCTCAAAATTTAACGTTTGCCAGTTTTAAGCATACTTCATTAGCTAAATATTTAATATTATGGGCATGATATAAAGGCATACCATTATTTCTTTTCGAAGAAATACATATTTAACATTTTTTAAGCTTTTGTAACGGTTCTAACAAACCGTGTTTTTTTTTGTCTCTCTGAATGAATGATATAATAAATTATGTTTTAGCGATACATTCTAATATCTGGATAGTTATTTTTTTGTATGAATTTTGTCACGTACACTTCTTAATAAAGATTACCTTATACTTATTGTTACTATTATTTCCAGGATAGGTAATTAGGTAATAGGATAGGTAGGTCGACTATTGTCTCTTTCCAAATGAAGCAATTTCAACACGAAAAATATTTATTCGTAATCGAGATAATGGACGATCGCACGATAGACTCATTTTCAACCAATTAATATTTGTGATTATCTCGATTACAGTTAAATATTTTTCGTTTAGAAATTGCTTTGTTTATGATATAAATAAAAACATATTAATTTCAAAATTCCCGCGCATTCCTGTTTAAGGATTACAGGTTTCTTTTTACCAATCTAGCCTTTAACGCGGGTTTTTACGCTAGATGGCACTGACACTTTAGTGACTTTTAAAGTCACTAGATATATAAAGTAGCGCAATTTGGCCGCCATTTTGATTCCAAAATTACGCGGTAAATTCAAATGTTGAACAAATGTTCCTATTTGGTTGCATATCTTTGAAAAAATGACATGTTTGACATGACATGACATGACAAATAACCAAAATGTTTTGCATTCGACTGTATGTGGAGTAGTTTGTAAAATTTGTAGGAGCAATCAAAACGAAAACTTGTAATAGCAACGTTTTATTTATTACGATTGAACTTGAACTTCCACTCGTGATACCTTAAAATGGCAATTGACAAGCTTTTGACAACTGTAACTCCGCCATTTTGATTCCAAATAGTGTTTTCTCTGTCTAACACATTGTCCTTACCAATTGCGCTACTTAGTGACTTTTAAGTGACTTTAGACCAATTTCGCAGTATGGGAGTAGGCCATCTAATACTATATGGGTGATCTGTGGTGACAACTAAAAAACACAAATATTTAGGTTGTGTGAATTTATTTACGATTAAAAGACCACATCAGAAAAAACTTCAATATTTATAGGTACTGCTCGAATTGAGCACCATTATGTTCTAAACATAAATTCACATTCCGTTTTAGGCTGTCGAAGACATTAATTAACATCCGAGGAGAAATATTTGCAACTTACTCGATAATGGCGGCTTCCAGTTCTTCACGAGTATGTAGAACATTACTGAACACCTTGTTTTTAAGGTGCCCTGTCTGGTGACCTACTTGGCCAGATTCCCGTACTTATGATTCGATGGCTGAAAACTTCCCGCAAATATTGCATTGTGGCACGAGCCGTATGTGCTCGAGCCGAATCTTGTTGAAAGTAGTGTAACCACAGTATATATAATACTAACAGTATGCTCACTTGGCTTATTCGAACACCACATCACCTCTCCTCGTCGTTTCCCCCTCGGCCTAGGAACTTGCCGACTTAGTCGGCCCACCTCTCTTCCTCGCACCTCCTCGGTCTCCGAACTTGCCGGGATAACGATATTTTTATTACTTTACAACCTCTTGCAAAAAACGCCGGCTTTTTCATAGACATCAAAGAAGTGAGCATACTGTTAGAATTATATATACTGTGGTGTAACGAAATAGAAACCATAATAGCCCGCCATAAAGTTAAGCGCCTTTCGGAATGACTTCAAAGAATTCCTCACGAGATAGGTTCGGGGAGCTGGTGCCATTCTTGGAAAGCCGTTCGAGTTTCTATCATTATCTAGAATCTAGAAGGTTACCGAAAGCACCGGAAACGCCTCGATCTTTCTGGACTAAATATATAACCGGTCGGAGAGCGAGAGAGGGAAGTCGCCGGTAGACTGGTCGACGAGTGTCGGCCAGGCCGGCCGTAAGATAAGTAAACAGTGGTTTATATAAATTAGATTAAGTGTGTAATATAAATTAATTAAGTAGTAATAGTAAGTCGGATAAGATAAATTAGATTAAGTATTAGTAGTTAAGTGTAGTGTAAGTGTACAAATAAATTAGCATGTAAGTTGTTTAAATAAATTAAGTAAGAAAACTCGTGTCGTGTAGTAATTCTCGCATAGGTAAAAACGTTACATTGGTGTCAGAAGTTCGGATAAGTAGTGAAATAAATTAGAAACGAAGTAATTACGCGAGTGGAGAGTTATGGAACGACGGGAGGAGGATCGAGGAGACGAGGATGCTGCTGACATAAGGCGGATAACTGGAACAGGCAGAAGAACGTCTGAAGCAGAACGATCGGCGAGAAGATGAAGAAGGAGGAACCGCAGGGCGACCCGGATCATGGGATACAGGCGGACGTCGTCCGGCATCTCGAGGGGTTCACGACGGAGGCGTTGCGGGCGTTGACGGCGAACCACATCGCTAAGGTGAGCGGCCTGATGGACGAGGCGATCGTCAGGAACAAGGAGGACCTTCAGAAGACGGAGAAGTTACGCAGTGAAGCGCTCAGGGAGGTCGGCAACGAAGAGGACTACACCAAGATCGAGAGGACGTTCGGTGCCTGCAGGTCGAGGAAGAAGTATTCATACGTTGAGCTGATCCATGTGCTCGACGGTATGGACGGCGAGAGAGGCATCGTCGTGTCGGGCGCCCGAGGATACTTCCTGACGGTGGTTGCCGTGTCCTTCGAGCAGGCGCTCATACACGTCGCCCTCAATGTGCTGCACGGGAAGGGGGACAAGCCGTTGTACACGCCGTTCTTCATCAGGAGATGCAATGCAAGAGGTGGCGCAGTTGTCGCAGTTCGACGAAGAGCTGTGCAAGTTGTTGGGGTACGGGTTCGTCGCGATAATGAGGGCGCTCGGGCTGCGCTGCAGTATCGTGCTGTCGTTGAGGGAAGAACCGTTGCGGCTCCCGCAATGGAAGGTGATAAGAGGAAGGGCGACGCGGAGGCGGGACCATCTTCGTCGTTGGGCAAGACGGGGGCGAAGGAGCGAAATGGATCCCCCGTTTAGGTGCCAAGAGACCCGAAGAGAAGTAAAGTCACCAGCGAAGCCGACCAGTACTGACACCACCGACGACAAGAAAGAGAGTAGCAATAACGCCGCAAAGAAGAGCGCTCCCAGTAGGATTCTCCCTAAGTCAACGGGGGAGACGGTGAAGGTGCCCCAACTCAACGGAGATGGCGACGACGACGAGGGGACATCGAAGAGGAAGACGATGAGTTCCGGGATCGACTTCGTGGAGTTGAGGGAGCGGAGTTCCCGGATATTTGAAGACCAGTTCAGGCCGAAGGTAAAACGGAGGGTGCCGGCGAGGATCGTGACGAGCGACGACTCGAAGACCCAGAAGAAGACGGGGCGCGACGTCTGGGTCAAGGTGTTCCTCGAGGCGGAGGAGCGGTGGACGTCCGTCAAGGTCGTCAGGGCGCAGGTGCGCTACATTAACGAGATCTATAGCTGGGCGAGCCATCCGGGGACGTACGTCGTCGCTTGGGACAGCGACGGCGCCATCAAGGACGTGATGGCGCGCTGTTGCGAGAACTCCGGTACTGCGACGAGGAAGCTGCACGTCGACCCGAAGTGGTGGGTGGAGACGCTACGCCGTTGCAGGAGCAGGGACGCCGTCATAAATGAGGAGGAGGACGACGACCTGGTGAGGCAGCTCGACCGGAGCTGCGGAATTGTGTTGGAGTTCGAGGACCACCCGTTGTATGCCCTACGTAGGCACCTGTTGGTGTTCGAGGTGATCTACCAGCTGGGCCGGGCGCTGTCGGGTTAAGTGAAGTCGGAGAGGATCTACCCGGGGAACAGCGTGTACGGGTGCAAGTAGCGCGTCATCTGGACGGAGGGGGCCCGCGTGGTGAAGCCGGGAGAGAAGCCCTACAAGGTGGTCAAGGCGAAGCCGAAGTAGTATGATGAGTTATCCAACAAGATGGTGACTGGTCTGATGTTCGAGATGTTCGGCCCATGGCAGACCATGGACTACGACCCGCCGACGGTTGAGAGCGGGGTCGTGCAGATGAACGTCTTCGGCAACGTGGAGCTGTTCAAGCCGTGCATGCTGCTGAAGGGAACCAGCCATAGGTTCCTACAGGGGCCTAGTAAGGACACGTTTCGGGACGAAACGTCTTTGAGGCGGGGGCAGTGTAACGAAATAGAAACCATAATAGCCTGCCATAAAGTTAAGCGCCTTTCGGAATAACATCAAAGAATTCCTCACGAGATAGGTTCGGGGAACTGGTGCCATTATTGGAAAGCCGTTCGAGTTTCTAGTATTATCTAGAAGGTTACCGAAAGCACCGGAAACGCCTCAATCTTTCTGCGACTAAATATATAGCCGGTCGGAGAGCGAGAGAAGGAAGTCGCCGGTAGACTGGTCGCCGGTATACGTTCTACTGCTGTTTAATAAGGGAACTCCGTTCTCCCAAAAATTATAGGATGTGATTCATCCCATCCTTCAAGAATACAGTCAAATGAAAACTTGAGAGAATCATGTCAAAAGTTCTGACGAAATGATCTATCACACGGTTCGAGAATAGACACCCAGGTGGCTTTCCTTTCTTCACATTGCCTGTATTCAAATATCGTTGAACTACGCGCATGCAGTGTTGTTTAAAAACGTCGATAGTGAACACAACTTCAGGAAACATTTCTTCAAATTGGTGCAAAGTGGATTCCAAGGAGTATTGCCATCCAGAAACAGGGTCATGAACTGCACTCCGAAAATAAGCCATGCCGATAAAAATATCCTGTTCTAATGTAAATAGTACCATTTTTATATTTTTATAATAAAAATTTGAATCGCCGTTCAAGTGTCGAACGTCGAAATAGCTGTCAAGCAATCGGAAATGGTTCTAGTTCTACCATTTTAAAGTAAAATTTAGGATTGCCAACTTAAACAGTATTTCTTGATCAAGAATGACTGTTTGAGTTGGCAATCCTACCTGGAGGATTTTTTTGCCTAAGTGTTTGCAAGGCTACAACCGCTCGAAATACAGAACAATAATTTAATTAAACAGCTAACGGTAATGCTCAAAATGCCCCCCATTTTGGTCCAGACATAAATTAACCCTTCTTTTTAGGCTCTCGAAGACATTCACCAGCTTATTGGGGGTAATTTTTGCCACTTCCTGAACTATTGCCTGTTGCAGCTCTTCATCAGTATGCAATATGTTCCTAAAGACATTGTCCTTCAAGATCCCAAATAACGAAAAATCTAATGGAGTGAGATCTAGTGACCTGCTTGGCCAAATGCCCTGACTAATTACTCTGTCTCCAAAATTCTCTCTTGAATATCCCATAGTATCACGAGTCGCATGTGCCCTTGCAGAGTCTTGTTGGAAATATCCAATTTGACGCTCTTCGTCTGTTAATTGGTTTATAAAAGGTCTCAAAAGGTGTTGGATATATCTCTCCGAATTGATGGTAAAATTAAAATACATCGGCCCATACACCAGCGTCCTTGAGACTGCCAACTAAACACCAACTTTAACCTGATAGCATAAGGATTTTCACCTGAACAAATTCTGTAAATTTGTTTATTCACATAGCTGTTAAGATGAAGCCAGGCTTCGACGGAAAAGAAGGTATTGTCAAGGATATCATTATTATTTATTATGTCATTGAACCAACTGCAAAATAAAACTCTCTGCGGGTGATCAGGAGGGGTTAATGACTGGACGATGGAAATCTTGTAAGGGTGGTGCTTTAATTTCTATTTAAGCACAGTGGAGCAACTTCCATATGATAAACCTGTAAAACCGTGAATTACAACAACATGGAAAAGTGGAAGTCTTATGGGTAAGAATGAAAATTGGTTAAACAGGAGGCATAAGGACCAAACCTGTTTGAAGGGAGAGCTTTCTTAAGGATTTGGGAGGACTTCTTTGCATTCGAGTTCTGATATCCTCGACAACTTCCTCGTTTAGAGTAGAAGGTCTACCAGTTGATTTTTGTTTGCTTACGCTCCCTGTGTTTAAACAACGTTCAACTACTCGCATGCAATGTTGCTGAAGGACAGCAAAAGTGACCAAAGTCCCCGAAAACATTTCCTGAAATCGCTGGTATGTCGCTTCGAGAGAGTACTGCCAACCAGTAATTGGGTTATAAATCCCGCTTCGAAAGTTGTAAATTTGCAGTAAGCATTTCCAGTCGTTAAAGTTTAATTTTTGCAAGAAGTTATGAAAGTTAATGAAACAGTATCGTTTAAGGTGAACGTGAATTATCTTTTCTTTCTATTTAAATTAACTAGTTGTATCCTACACTAAACAAAACACCAAAAAGCAGAAAATAATTTGCGAATTTAAGAACTCCGAATTACAAAAAGAATCAGATCAAAATAACGAAACTATAGAACTCTCTCTATCATCCAAAAATGGGAAAAGTCACAAAACTTCTAATTGACATTTTTTCAAATAGTACCGGGCAGGGCACCCCTCACTGTCCATCGATGTCAGCGCCACACGGTCGGGCGGTGGGTCGAGAAGCTTCGAGGACATTCGATCTCGTTACACTGCCTCCGCCTTAAAGACGTTTCGTCCCGAAACTCCCGAAACGTACTTCCATGGCGATATCTGCAGCTGGAGCTATTTCTACACCGGGAGACCTGATGGAAATAAAAGTCCACCGTTCTTCCACTCTGATGTCCACTAGGGTTCCAACTCATAGTCCGGGAGCTGGCGGCACTTTTGATTGTCCCATTTTATAAAACTCGATTTATCTTTTATCTTGTAATAATAATATCATTGATCAAGAAACTTAACTCCTGCCACCTCTTCAGCGGGACAACGGCGTACTAGAGGTACAATGTGTTTCAAAACGATTGTCATCTAGTTGGCGTTGGAATTTCTGTGCATGGAATTCTTGATGTGCCGCGCTCTATTGATTTGAACCTATTTAATTCTGACAACAAGTGTCACTTGTTGTCACACATTGTCACACTGGCAATAAGTACTGCTGGTAATTAACGCCAAAACAAATACTACAAATAGACAAATACTCAGAATTCGTTTTCTTTTGACAGACAAAAACCAGAAGTCAAAAGAGGTTAAGTAGGTTATTTTGAGGTTATGTATAGCTAGTAGAAACTCCTATTTTCGCAAGGCGGTTTTTTTTTATTTCACATGGAAATTCCACAGCCGACTAGATGACAATCATTTTGAAGCAAATAGTGTATGTTCGGAAACGCTTGGCCTGCAGGTTCAGTTATTAAACATTTGAACTTTGCAGTTGGCACCACTTTCTGCTGGTCGTGTGTTCGGGGAGAACAAGCAGCTTAACAATGACAATGACATAATGACCTATACCATAAAGTTGTTGAAAGTAGTTAACGTCTCCTTTTTGCTGCAAGGCTAATCTGGACGGGACCTACAGTTTAACGTGGACTCCGAATCACGGTCCTCGATCACGGTTGTACCCCCTTAAGGCTCTCACCCCAGTTGACCCACTCCGTGCTCTACCGGTGTGTGTATACCATAGAGATTAAAAGAGAGAGGCGGTAACAAATGTGGTTGGAACAAATAGACCAAAGCACAGACTAAAGTGACTTCTGCATATCGCCGACTTCAAATAGTCCAAGAGCTAGCTACATAAAACAGTATCGATAAGGTACACGACATTTGAGTTCATAACTGATTGTAAAAACATGCAGTTAACACCAAATGGCTGTTCTGCCGGTTTGCATAGGCTGGATATGTAAATGGCGAAAAACCGATAAAGTACACGGGTGAAATTTTATTCAGGCACTGTCTAGGCACAGTATGAGAGAATGAAAAAGATCGGGGGATAGGGCTCACCGTGAGTGCGAGAGAGAATATGGGAATTAAAACGTAGTAGAAAGAGAGACGGTTTTCTTCTGCCTCCCACTCTCCCAAGTCTCCCACCTCCACTACACACAATCTCCACCTCCACACTCACATCGTCACTCGTCACTCGTGACACTCGTCACATCTCACTCAGACAGAGTCTTGTCTCTGTCATTTGTCTTTGTCGATCCGCTGCGCTCGCATAATCTAGGAAGCAGTGCGTAGCAACAATGAAAATTCAATTCATTCCTAATATGTATCAATTTACTAATTGTTGTTAACTTAAAAAAGATATTATAAACGAAATGATCAATTTAAGAAAATTAACGTGATCTTCTTGAATTCTTTAATTATTTAAACAATTTTTATTGCTTTCAATTGACACGGTGGTTTTAGAAAAAAATATTTAATTTACAATCGCGTAACTTGTTGAAAAATTGAGTTAGATCGATTTTTACCACGGGACCATATTCTTTCCGGTGTAAAGAACACACCATAATTTATTTGAATTTTTTAATTGATATTAGATAATTATAAAGCATTATTTTATGCCACGTACTCGCCTTACAAACCGCGCGCTCTTCCCAAAATAGCCACGCGGAAGCCTATTTTCAGCGTTAATTTAAAATAATTAGCAATGAGGAAAGTTACGGGAGGTGAGATAGTTTTGTTGAAAATTTTCTCTTCTTTTAGAATCTCTTTTCAGATTTCGATTAGCTCTTGTAGTTTCTGAGTTATTCACTGAAAACTGAATGTCCTGTTTTCTTTGTTCTTTATGATCCTTTATGATTTATGAATGTCCTGATTGTCCTTTATAACTTTTGCAATTTTTTCTTTAATTTACAGAAAAAAACCGCTTGTAAATTATGATCAACAATTCCACGGAATATGGTTTTTTTAAGTGCCTCTCGAATCTAGTTAATACTTTGTTTTTCAAACTTTGAAAAAAAAAATAGAATTGTTATTAAATATTACCGTTGCTAGCGCACGATGTCGAGAGTCAAAATTTATTGTGAGAAATGTTCTCCTCCTTAAGAATATTTTTATTTATTTTCTTCATTATGAGTAATTTTCGAGTAATTTTCAAAAAACTAAACCTTTTTCTTTTTTCATCTACTTATTTTGTTAATATTTTGCAATTGTTTATCGTCATTACAAATGGAATGAGGTCTTATTTTTTATATTTTATATTTTTTATTTTTATATTTTTTTGAGTCATAACAAGAATTATCACTATTTCTAACTTTCAAACTAAATTAGAAGGAAGACAGGATCGATACCAAATCAGTTAGTCTAGCCAAGAAGTGAGTTTCCTGAGAAAAATAGTTAGAAGGGTAGGAAAAATATGAGCGATGGCTCATTCGATGCGGATTGCAATTCTGACAAATGTGTATTTTCGTTTTTTGCCTGCAAACGAAAATTGCAATTGTTATTAACAAAAAAACGAAAAAATAAAAGTCATTTTGTTTTTGAATGATATCTCAAAAACTATACAAGATAGCGGGAATTGCAAAAATTCTTAATTCTCTTTAAAGCCTTAAAGAGGAGGGAATTTCCTATAAAAAACTCCTGGTTCCGGATCTCTAGCTGTAACATTTATAATGGTAATTTGGTGTTGAAATAGCGCTCCGCGCGGCCGTTTCGGGATGACAGCGCCTGTAAAGTTGAATGCCGCACCTAAAAAAATTTTGTTAAACCAATGAATATTGATTTAAAAATTTGAAAAAATTATGATGTCATTTCAACACTTGAAGAAAGAAGGTCCCGTTGAGAAAAAAAATTTAAATGCATTTTTCAAAAAGCTAGCCTATTTTATTTCCTACCTCCATCTACATTGAAAGCTGAATAATTGTTTAAATAATCGCATTACAAATTTTTCGCCTCATGAATCCTTTCTATGAGTGTACTCAATAAGATGGTGTCATAAAGTTGTATAAATTTTGTTTAGTTTGTTTATAACGAATTTTCTAAATTAACAAAAAATGAAAAATCCTGCAATTGTTGTTAAAATTTTTTTTTGTCATATATTATGATACACCTAGTTGTTTTTATACTTGAAATAAAAATTTAATTATTGCGGGTAAAACAAATAGCGTTAAAAAAATTTACCCGCAATAATTTAATTGTTTTTTTTTTGTAAATTAAAGAAAAAATTGCAAAAGTTATAAAGGACAATCAGGACATTCATAAATCATAAAGGATCATAAAGAACAAAGAAAACAGGACATTCAGTTTTCAGTGAATAACTCAGAAACTACAAGAGCTAATCGAAATTTGAAAAGAGATTCTAAAAGAAGAGAAAATTTTCAACAAAACTATCTCACCTCCCGTAACTTTCCTCATTGCTAATTATTTTAAATTAACGCTGAAAATAGGCTTCCGCGTGGCTATTTTGGGAAGAGCGCGCGGTTTGTAAGGCGAGTACGTGGCATAAAATAATGCTTTATAATTATCTAATATCAATTAAAAAATTCAAATAAATTATGGTGTGTTCTTTACACCGGAAAGAATATGGTCCCGTGGTAAAAATCGATGTAACTCAATTTTTCAACAAGTTACGCGATTGTAAATTAAATATTTTTTCTAAAACCACCGTGTCAATTGAAAGCAATAAAAATTGTTTAAATAATTAAAGAATTCAAGAAGATCACGTTAATTTTCTTAAATTGATCATTTCGTTTATAATATCTTTTTTAAGTTAACAACAATTAGTAAATTGATACATATTAGGAATGAATTGAATTTTCATTGTTGCTACGCACTGCTTCCTAGATTATGCGAGCGCAGCGGATCGACAAAGACAAATGACAGAGACAAGACTCTGTCTGAGTGAGATGTGACGAGTGACGATGTGAGTGTGGAGGTGGGATACTTGGGAGAGTGGGAGGCAGAAGAAAACCGTCTCTCTTTCTACTACGTTTTAATTCCCATATTCTCTCTCGCACTCACGGTGAGCCCTATCCCCCGATCTTTTTCATTCTCTCTTCTAACAGTATCACAGTATATATAATTAACACATTAACAGTATGCTCACTTCTTTGATGTCCATGAAAATGCCGGCGTTTTTTGCAGGTGGTTGTAAAGTAATAAAAATATCGTTATCCCGGCAAGTTCGTAGAGCGGGAGAGGTACGACGACGAGAGGTGGGCCCTCTCGGCGGGAAGTTCGTAGACCAAGGGAAGTGGGACGAGGAGAGGTGATGGGTGTTCGAACACGCCCAAGTGACTGTACTGTTAGAATTTAATATACTGTGACAGTATGCTCACTTCTTTGATGTCCATGAAAATGCCGGCGTTTTTTGCAGGTGGTTGTAAAGTAATAAAAATATCGTTATCCCGGCAAGTTCGTAGAGCGGGAGAGGTACGACCATGGGCGCCGCTACATAAGGGCAAGGGGGGGCGCTTGCCCCCCCCTGGATATTACCGTTTTCTTGGTTTTACGAAACTAAAAGCAATGGATGTTAAAAGCTCAGAAGGGATCATTCCTTGCACAACCATCGTTCTTTACCCATCAGACCAATCAGGTTCTTTAGGCAAGACCTTTTCTACGAATAGTCATATGCTATCCCAAAGTAATGAGGTGAGTTCATAGTATTCATCCCCTAAATAATTATCTCCTACTATAGCCCAGGCTACATACTGAAAAATTATAGTTTTCACGGCATAATGTTCTACAGATATGTGAAAGTTTTAGTAACTCGACGAAATATTAACATCTAACCTATTTTCATCGCCGTGGAAAATTGGAAAATCCCAGAAAATTCAATAGGTACAATTATAAGAATTTTCTTACAATTGAAAAGCTACTATTTTAAAACAAACTCCTTGATGTTTATATTTTTTATACAATTAATATATATTTGCAAGTTAATTGTTATATATGTTAAAATATTTACTGATAAAGTGATAAATAAAGACAATTATGTGTTTTTAACAATTTTTTTGTCCTAAATTGCCCAGCTCTTTGTATTAACTGTTATTATAATAATGATGAAAAACAATGTCTTAATCTGGGCACAATTGTTATCGAAGAAGATTCAAACGGTGAAGAACTTGAAGATGACATCTTACAAGAAATGGTCCTTGAAGATGAATTAGAAGAGCCGGCAGAGAAAAAATCGAGGAATAGTGAAGTTCTTGATTGATGATATTCTTACATTTCCTGATTTTACTTTTAATGAAACTTAATTCAATAATAATAATTATAATAATAAATAGGATTTTACTAAAACAGACTATTTTCATCCTTTTATAAATATCTGAAGTAAATATTTGTAATATTCATAACAATGAAATTGTAAAATATACCAATTTTATACAAAATTTCCAATTTTCCACGGCGATGAAAATAGGTTAGATGTTAATATTTCGTCGAGTTACCCAAAAAAAAAAAAAAAAAATAAGGTTCTACGTTGCCTAGAAGCCGAGATATCGAGAAAAAATTTAGCGCGTCCAATTTGAAGTTTTCGTTTCAAATGATCTGCTCGACATCGACATCGTAGACTTGAGCGAAAAACCTTAACTTTAAAGGGCTATAACTTTTTTCAAGGTGCATAGATATTGAACCTATAAATCCTATATTAACATTTAGATCTTTATGTAAAACTGGTGAAAATTTCGGCTCTTAATATTTATAAATAATGAAGATATGATATTTTTTTAATGTTGCTATCTCGACTTCTATTGATAGTAGAACCTTTTTTTTTAAATGAAAGGTTTTTTACCACCTTTTCAATGCAATTTATTAAAAACGTGTGTAACAGTAGATAAAAAAGTTATTCAATTTGTTTATAAGCAAAAAAATTAGCCCCTTTTTAAAATGTTTTTTTAACAACAATTTCATTAAAAATGAGCTAGTTTTCAAACTCAACTTATAGTTCGGCATTCAAGGAAACTATTCCACCTTATTAAATACCTGTAGGATTGCAGCCTGGGCAAGCTCAATTGTTTAAACATTGAATCTCTGGGATAAACAAATAAGATATCTCGTAAAGTAATAACCCGATCTGCCTGAAATTTTGCGCACTTATAAAGACCCCTAAAGGCTTCAAAATTCGTGTATTACATTTCACTTGTCACTATTATTGCAAAAGTTATTAACATTTATAAAATAATGAAAAATTGATGTTTTTTTTTGCTAATAACTCAATTGTTCATTTATCGATTTTAATTTATAAAAAACCAAATTAACCGTCTTTTTATTCTCTACAACTTTCCTGTTGACCACTTTTCTCTAAAATGCAACCGGAAAATTGTATGAGGAAAAACTCGATTTTCACACCTTAACCCATTGTTTATAAAAAAACAGGGACATTCTAGCTGTATATGGTCATACAGTGATCTTTCTATAGGTCCCCCTAACATTTAAAACTTTCAGATATCTGTAGAACATTAAATCAACTTTTTTATTGTAGCCTGGCCTATTAGTAAGTAATGGTGACTGGTGAGAAATATCTTCATTTTAATTTAAGGCAACTTTTTATTAAAAGAAAAATCATGCCCCCCCCTGACTTATTTCTTAGCGGCGCCCATGGGTACGACGACGAGAGGTGGGCCCTCTCGGCGGGCAAGTTCGTAGACCAAGGGAAGTGGGACGAGGAGAGGTGATGGGATGGGTGTTCGAACACGCCCAAGTGACTGTACTGTTAGAATTTAATATACTGTGGTCTAGGTCTAGACCTTCACTAAGAGCGGTGTAACAATGGCAGAAAGTTAGTAGGTCGGACAACCCTCGGCAGAAATGATTCAAAGTCGCGGAAAATTACCATGACAAAAACCGATAAGGTACACGTGAAAAACTTTTTCCGTACATTCTTTGGTCCTCAAGAAAGAGCGGTGCGATAGTGGCAGAAAATTAGCAGGTCGGAAAACCCTCGGCAGAAGGTAATGAAAAACGCCCTATGTAGGAACTGAAGGTCATGAGTGTCATGACAAACGCCATGTATAGTTCCTACAGAGCGTTCCATGTAGTTTTCGTGACTTTCAGTTTCTTCTGCCGAGGGTTTTCCGACCTACTAATTTTCTGCCACTGTTACACCGCTCTTAGTTAAGGTCTAAACACTCTAAACAATGCATGAACAAAATTTCACCAGTGTACCTACCTTATCGGTTTTTCAGGCATGTTTTTCCAATGTGGAAAACTGGCCGCATTTACATATACGGCCTATGCAAACCGGCAGAATAGCCATTTGGTGTTTGTGGGTCATTTTTTATAATCACTTATGAACTCAAAATGTCGTGTACCTTATCGATGCTGTTTTATGTAGCTAGCTCTCCTACTAAAACAATCGCAAACACGCGTTCGAAAAGTGGCTTCTCAATATGGAATCGATTTTAGGTTTCTATAGCTCCGAAATGATACAAAAAAAGTAAAACTAATTGTTATAAAATCTTACAAAATGTAGTGTGCCAGCTCCCGGGCTAACACTAATAGCGTGTTTGGACGAGACAATTTCATCTTCCCTGGAGCTGTCAAGTAATCTCGGAACACTGAGAGCTGATCTGTCGCCCAATCAAACGCCAACTTCTGAGAGAGAATTTCCACCCGAATGCAATTTATGCTCTCAGATTGTTCCCAGAGTGCTTTAGAGCGACCATCCGAACACGCTATAAGATCTCCATACCGATGAACTGTAAAAATACCTCCAACATGTTCTGCAACATTCTCCAATCCAGACCGTCCAATCCGCACGCTAATTTCGGGATTGCCAGTTTTAAAATGTTTCTATCCAGCAGACCACTCCTCAGGTCGCACAAAGTGTCCCCCTCACGTCCTGGTAAGTTAGTTTGTCACGGGACCTTAGTTTGGTGACCATATACGGGATCTACGTCCAAAGGACGCGGAAAAAATGACGCGCCATAAAAAGACGCCTATCAAAACAGGACACGCGACAAAAGACGCGCATCAAAAATGTAAATGTAGCATAGATATTTATGTATGTAATAAAAATATTTAAATTGAACGGAAATCTCGCAGTTGCTTATTATTTATTATGTTACAGCAATTATTAGGGTTTGCTTTTTTCCAAAAAGGCGTGAAAAAGATTAGTTATCTTGACTGGGTCGTTTGTTCGATATTAACATTAACGATGGTAAAATACATGAGTTGACAATGAATGCGAGTTAATGGTTGGTGAGGTCACCGTTCTTAGAAAATGTACCTGAAGACCCCACCAATGGGTTAAATTCGTTAATCACTTGATTCAATACCTTACCCTTCTCTTTGTGTGTAAGTTTCTCATAAGGCAGTTAGTTGAGATTTACTTTTCAGACCGTAAACATGGTTTTAACGTTCCTTGTTAGCCAAAAAAGGTAACAATGTTACTATTTAATGGATTTATTCATAAAAAAGAAAAAAATATCGGTAATAAAATAATTTGGAAGTGTGCAAGTTATAATAAGTGCAAATATCCGGCGAGAGTACACACCATTGGAGACGACATTGTAAACGGTACGGTCTACAATCATATGTCGTGATATCGCGAAAATTGAAGCGAAGAAAGCTTATAATTCACTGGAGCGAATGGCTGAAGAAGTTGGACCATCTACCAAAGCTATCGTGGCCACTATTTCTGATGGAATTTCTATAGCCGCAGCAGGACAATTATTACCTTCTTTACTATCTATGAAGCGAACTATACGTGTACGGAGAAAACTTGAGGCTGCTCTGGCAAACCCAAGAAATTTGACTGAACTTGTTATTCCTGAGGAGTACACACAAAATAAAAATGCTGAAACGTTCCTTACATTTTATAGCGGTCCAGGTGAAGAATGAAGTTTGATATTTTCTTCGCAAAGAAATTGGAGTTATATGGAAAACTGTGAACACTGGTTTGCTGATGGGACATTTTCTACTACCCCACATTTATTTGGTCAGTTGTACACCATTCATGGAGTGCAGTACAACTGTACTGTGTTGTACAAATGTACCAGCTGTGTATGCTTTACTGCCCAACAAATCGCAGCAAACCTATGTGCGTCTGTTTTAAAAGCTAAAAGTATTGAAACCAGGTCTTCGACCTGTAACCAGTATGGACGATTTTGAAAAAGCTGCAATTAATGCACTACCTGCAGAATCCCACAAGCGAAGATTCGCGGCTGTTTTTTTCATTACACACAGTGCATATGGAGACATATCAAGCTGCAGGTTTACAAATAAATTATAGTGAAGATACTGAATCTAGGATAATTAGCGGCTCTCGTTTTTATACCAGAGCAACAACATTATTAACACATATAAAGAACTTTTAGACAGTGGTTTTTATATGGAACATGAAAATTCACTGCAATCATTAATAAACTATTTTGAAGACACTTAGGAAGATTAGATAAAAGAGGTAAGAGAGGTAATAAGATAAACGCGGTGGAATACTTACTGCTGTACACCCAAACATATGGAATTTTATTAAAGCCCTCAAAAAAGAAGAGAGCCTAAACAAACTGAAAACTGAACAATATATTGCAGGAAGTGTGGTACCCCAAAAGAGGAAATACAGGGACACTGCTACAAGAATAAGTACGATTGTTGCTAAATATGGCAACAGACCAGTATTGGAATGTATATAGAAATAATTAGAGAAAGAAATAGAAGAGAAAAAAAATCACAATTAAAAAAAATGACGAAGTGGGTAGACTCACGAATTTAAAATCTTTAAACACGCCAGCATTCAGCTGCTAGTCCTAAGCCTGGATGAAGTGTGAAGGAATTTTTTAAAGCCTCTAAATGTTCAGCGATGCCAACACATTTCTTTTGGCATTTGCCAAAGAACCCTAAAGAATCTATAAGGTACAAGGAAATAAATCACTTACATTTATTGTAATAGTTATAATAATGTATACTCACAATACACAGTATTTTTATATTATGTACAAAATTTACAGTCAGATATAGACATCACAATGTTCCCTATATTATTTGTAATGCTAGCCTTATAATACTTAACAGCTAAAAAATACACTGTACAGAACGTTTCAATGACAACTCAAAAAAGAAAAGCATAAATTATCAAACAAAATCGATATTCACATATATTTTACATTATAATTTAAAAAATGATTGATTTCTTTCATATATATGCTACATATTAATATATTATGTGTCTATACTTTATTCTCTTGTCTCATTAATAGCCATATTATTTCAAACTACAAATGGGTAACGTTAAATTTAAATATGTACAACTTTAAAGCCTCGAAAAACTTTTAGATTAAGTTGTTATTTTCATTTGGTATGTGTGTGTGTGTGTGTGTGTGTGTGTGTGTGTGTCGCGCATGCGAGTGTTTCATTATTCCTCACTTCCTGTATACTACATGATTAACAAAGGGAAAAAAAGATATACATTTCAACAAAACGGTAAACAAAAACCTCCCTATGAAAAAGTGGTGTATATATAAAGGAAGTGCGGAAGAAGTAAAGAAATTTAAATAGATTTATATAGGAGAGAACATCTTTACATTCTAAACATTCTATTCTTTTGAAGTTAATGAATCTCAAATAAACAATAACGTATATAAAATAATGTTTAAACAACTTAACCTTAAAGTTTAAAAATAAAAAATATTCTATATTATCGATAAACCATGTAAAACATCTTTACAAATATTGCAAGGATGTTTCACAATTTGTCGAAATGATTTACCAGATATTTACGAAAATAAAGATCTTCTAAATAAAGACATCTTTTTAAATATACATAATTAAGTTCAATATGAGATCTCTTAAATAGGTAGGTAGTAAGTTATTTGTATTTTTCTTATCTTTTCTTTATAATAGTAATAAACTTTGTTTTCTCAAGAAATCACAGTGAAACTTTTAAATATTTAAGTATAGTATGTCGACAAAGATTTTCTTTCCATTTTTCAAAAGTGATCAAATAAGATATTAGGTGCTACTTTTTCCCACCTCTAAAAAGTCGATGACAATGTTTCTTACATTTTTACAAAAGTCAACAAAGAGGAACCCTAATAACACTATTAAAATGGAAACCAACAACATTTTGAATGAAATGAGTAATTAAAAATGATCACACTGTAGTAATAACTATGAGTAGATGGGCGATGTCAGCTACCCTCTCCAAAAGACTAGGAGCAATTCTTCTTAGATTTTCGTTCACGAAATCACATGATGGAAAAATGTGCACGACATAGGCAGGCTAAAATATACATTTACGATTATTACACTCGTATCAGAAAAACAATATATGGGATATAAATACTACAAACGTATAATAACAGGTATGTAATACGTACAGGTTGTGTAGTACCAGGAGCTGCGACATTAACGATCCCGGCCGCCTGCTTGTGTTGTAAATAGGTTATGAATCCGTTAGTAAGATTAGTAGACTGTTTAAGTACATCCATGTGATCGTGTCCACAAGGAAGAGCCAATAACATGCAATGTTCGTTCTCCATCTGAAAGTATGGTCAGTTACACTTAATCATTTTCTAGACGTTTTCTCATTAATCGATACATCGACACAACCTGGACGATGCCAGGGGAGGCAACATTGAACACACATAGATGAACTACTGTCACATCTATTAATACTCCCCTTATCTGCACAGACTTTTCAGAAAGGAACTCTTATTTCACTCGTATCATTGCAGATATTAATTTGACTTTCGTCTTATCCAACTTTTTCAAAAAACGGCTGGTTTTAAATATGTATGGTGACTGATAAAATTAATAGTCTCCAAACTTTGACTTCGGGACAAAACTAATGAGAAAATAATAAAAATAACGCTCCTATCAGAACATATTTTAACTTTTCAATATTACCAAATAATCTTTATTTGCGTGGTTTTCTAATGTTTAGGTAACTGTTGTTTTAAAAACAATATATGTGATTTGAATTTTATGCATGTTCGTATTAATGATCAACTTGCAACAATTTAAGATAAACCTTAAATTGAAGAAATTGAAAATTAAATATTATATTCCTAAGTATAAAATCTGACATTGTCACTGCTAGTATTTCTGAAGAATGCGAAAATAACTAAAAAACGTGTTTGGGGTGATTTTTCAACTTTTCAAAAAGCGTGACACAAGTGTCTTTTAAGTATGTGATTTTTATAATAGGATGTGCTCATAACTTGCATGTGTTTTGTATTTGTCTTACCTGCTGTATCGAATACAGCAAATACAACCTGTTATAATTTGAACGTATATGTCTGTGTCGTATCTGAAGATATGAAACCGCCCTTACACATGGGTTTATTCATAAAATAAATTTGGACTAGAATGATCAGAAATGAAATCTAACCTGCATCTTCCTAGCGACACCTTCGACTTGAGGTGGTTCAAGTCTCATTCTTTGGAAGATCCTGAGGGGTGGTGTTGAACCATCTGTGTTCTTTGGGAGGCTACATTTCGCTACTTCATCATTACCAGAGACAAAATACATCTGAACCGCCGCTTGATCGTTCTTTAAAGCCAACAGGCCTTGCCACATACACGGGTATTGCTGTAACAAAAGAAAAAAGATGTATACAGTTAACCTGCAAGAAAGATTACATTGAATGTACTCATTTTCGTGGGCTTTGGCTTTGCCAGCATCTATGAAAAGGCTCTCTAGATGTCTACAAAAATTAAACTGTTAAAACTCTACACTTGTATTTATTCCAGGTTTAATTGTTTTAAATTGTTTTCGTCAGAACAAGATATTTTTGTGGATTTTCTTAAAAGCACAATAGAACCCCTAGTTGTTTAAACTGTGGAAAATGGAATAATTAACGAGCCGGGATTAGATGAAAATCTTAATACTTATTCAATTGAGTGGTGCTCCACTGCATTACGCTCTGAAAACCAGATAGTGGCTGGACCAATATTATAGAGAAAAATGGATTGGGCGCACAGGGCAATTGAGTGGCCACCGCGACCACCGGATTTAACGTCGCATTGATAGTATGTAAATAACCTTCACCTTACTTTTTTCAAGTGGAAATAAATGCATAGGTACGTATTTCGTAATCAATTCACCGGCGATTCACAAATGTTAAAATGAAACATTTGGTAAACAGGTCCTCCGATTGTATTTAAAAATTGAGGAAGGATAATCTAAACAAGCCCAGCTGATGACGAAACCTAAACAGGGTGCAGTTTTGCTAACATAAATAAGCGCGCGAATTTGAATCTTCATAATATAACAGTTGTATACCTACCATCTACAACAGTTATATACGACGTCACTGGGTCATGTGCATCGAAACTTGTTTGACTTTTCGTTTGAATATGTCTCAAATACAATCGAAGCGTCGATTCTTTTCGGGTTTGTTGTGGATACGCCGATAATACAAAAGGAGAGCGCGTGTGGCAATGTTGCTACAATGTTTTTCGTGATATTTCGTGTAGAAGCTATTATTTTTTATAGATTTCAAACATTGTGTTGATTACGACTAGTATATTTTGACATAAAACCTGTGCTAACCTTTTTATTAAACAATTCGTGTGATGAGATCTAGATTTTTACGAAATAGGCCAACAGCTTAGAAACTATATAAGCGTCCAATCAAAAAACTTTTTAGTAGTTTTTTGTACTTCGTGCGATTTTACATGAGAATAAGCCAAAAGTCAGATTTTTCCGGGGGCTGGTAAATTGCACAGAGCCCATTCTGAATAAGTTTGTCTAAAAGTGTTTAATGCAGTTGAAGCCACAAGCTCCCAAATTTAGCAAACAATTGATAACAAACTATTTTACTTACCAAAAACGTATAACCATGACAATTTAGAGTGTGGCTTGGTGTGGTTATTTTTTTCACAAAAGCGCATATTTATATGACCAATAAAAGGTGTGTATAGGAGATTAACAATTCTAAAATTTACCGAATAATTAAATAGTATGGTGATAGCGAGAGCACGCGGAAACCCTAGAATAGCAAACATAAGCAATGGGCTGATGCAGCGCGCGGGCTTTCGGTTACCTCTTTCATTGCATTTGTTTTGCAAAGTACGAAATATTAAACGTGTAGCTTCGGTTGTAATGAACAATTTTGGGTAAACTTACTTTTATTCAAAGTTCGTTCGTTAGTTCCTGTTCGTTAAACTCGTTTACTCAGAAACTGAAAATGAGGAGTGATTTGAATAATGTGTTGTTTATAATGTAATGTGTCCCATAAGTATTTTCAAAGGATAAACGATCATTATGACATTATATCGATTTCTAAAGAGATTGTGCACAAGTAAAAAATATTATTAGATATCTTTTTAATACTCACTTAAAAATGTTAAAATATTCATTCATGTGATATTTGCACCAAAGCAGTGTAATTGTAATTAGAATAAAGTTGAAATAGATGTATCTGGTGAATTTAAAATCCATTGTGCTCTTGCATAGTTTTTGATTCTGGGAACACATAGTTAAGAACTCACCCCACCATTGACTTGACACTCAACCCATTGTTGGCGACACTACAGAGTCTCACTCGCAGATATTGGGATGTTTATACATAGTTGACAGCTCTGTCATTTCAACGAAAGGGGTGATTAATTTTTTGGACTGCCTTTTGCGCGAGCTGACCAACAATAATTGTTTTTACTCTGTACAATTACTTTAAGTGTTAGCACTGCAATATTTTTCAAAATCCACTTAATATCCTGATATTAAATTATAACACCCCGACTATTACTACCCACCAATCCGATACCTTGGACCATCAGAATACCACTCTTTACAGTGCATGCTATTCGATAACAACAGTTCCATGTATGACAGAATACCAATATACTAATTTTCCCGCTCATCACGACAATAAACGGGAGTAGTGTAAAATATGAATTGTTTTCTCGGCCAAACCCCACCCAAACATCTAAGAGCTAAGCCACAGGCTACAAAATATACATAAACTTAGGGTCTTACTTTGAGGAGCATGAAGAGGCTCTCAGCCTGCGGGGGCACTTGACTTGCGTGTGGTGGAGTGGCGGCCTGTACGCCTCGTTGGGTGGTTGGAGCATCCACGCCGATGTGTCTAGCGACGGCGCCCATAAGATTTCCGGCGGCGCCGAGGCCGGCTCCTATCAGGCTCGGCATCGACCTCTCAATGTGTGTGGTTGTAGCTGTCATGGGGCCACTCATGTGATGGGTAGCGAGTGCGGCCGAGTGGCTGCCCAGAGGCCGGTCAGGGGCACCCATTGGTGACATGTGCGCCGTGAGGGCTGTCCTATCGCTGCCGAGGGCGGCCAACGAGCCGTGGCTGGTGAGCGGTCGGTGAGCGGGAGGTGGCTCCGCCTGGTCATAGTAACGGCCAGTTTGGTAATGAGGTTGCATACGCGTCGGATGGACATTGTAGATTTGAGCCACCTGAGGAGAGTCTGGAAAACGGATGTTACGCTCTTACGAGTGTGATATAAAATCTTATTTCTATGTAAGTTAGCACTGCATTTCAATAAGTACATGTGAATGGACATTAAAGCAGAGGATCTATTTATTCACAGGCAGATTGAACAGAATTTTGCATATCTATAAATTTGAAAGGTATTTATGAGTTAGTTATGTTTGGGTCTATTAAATAACAATTTAGGCATTGTAAGTCTATATAGAAAACAATTACAAAATGACCGGCCTTTCTGTTTTATAATTAAAACTAACAGAAATATTACCATTTAAAATGATCCTTTATTCCTTCGTTGAGTCCTGTTTAATTTTTTTTGATAGGATAATACATTACCCTAGGATCTGTTTATTTACCAATTACATGTAATTAGTTATCTCCATGAGCATTGGAGATAAAAGTAAAACTTTATGGAATTTTTTCGGGGTACATTTTCATCTTGCATAAGTTTTACTAACAACTTTAACCCGCCCACTCCCTATAGATTCCGAGTTATAGTGATTTAAACAGTTTAATTGTTAATAATTTCTGTTTGCATTAACTTAGGGAAACTCGAAGTACACATTCCTTCTCAGCGACTAAAGAAACATTCCGAAAAGACTTTGTCCACTCAGTACACGTCTTCCTACAAAACAACCCCTATCGTATGGACTATATCATTAAAAAGAGTGATCATAATCGGTTACTTTACTCTTTCAAATAGTGTGTCCTACTACCTGAATTCTTCGTTTTTGATATATTGGATACATTTTGTTTATGCATCATCTGTAACACCATTCGGCACATTCTTTAAAAGAATCTTGCCAACGGCTATTTTAAACGATACATTTTTACGTGCGATTTCACTTTTATCTGGACCCAAATGAATTCAATAAGATTTAACTTACAGTGACATGGTGGTAGTCTGAAAACCGTAAACCATTATTTCTTACAATTTCCGTGGCGAACTGTGGCGTCAGAATTTGGTAACCATGGCAACTGTTTCTACTTATTTTTTTTTTCTTATGGGAGATTAACATGGGGAAATTTTCAAGTAGGTGGTAATCTACGTAAACGAAATTTCTTAACTATCAGCTGTGCAAAATAAAAAACATTAAAGTATGTCTTGTAAATAAAAGAATACATGATACATTATGGAGGAAGAAAGAAAATATTCAGGAACGTTCTTGATAATCCCCAAATCCTTAATAATAATAATATCAATATCCTAACTTCTCCACAAAACACAACACAAATAACAAAAGATAAAACTTTTTATAAGACTCCCGTACCATAACAACATAGAAAATTTCACTTTCAAAACCCTAAATGCCCTAAACGTATATCCAGCTTGGTATTCATTGTCTTCTTTCAATAATCCCATTTTATCCAAAATTAAAGACCCAACACCGCAACACCTATAAAAACCAGAGTTGCCTAGTATATCAGGTCACATGTTCTGATTGTAACCCTCCTGAGGTATATATTGGGGAAACCCAACAATACATAAAAAAGAGATTTCAACAACATAAATTGAATATCACTAAGGATAATTCAGCACATTCCGGTTTAGTGGAACATGCCATAGAGAACCATCACAATTTCGATTTTGAAAATGTTTCGATATTAGAGCGTGAATCATTTTGGTTTGAAAGATTATTCAAAGAGGCGGTACATATTAAAACAGATAATATTGTAAATAAGCAACAAGATTTTCAAAACTTTGCTCAAGCATATTACAAATTATTCAAATAAATAAATTGAACATATGAAAACTATCACATTTTCAAAAGTAGCTACTCGTATAAAAGTAGTAGGTAAACGCAACACAAACAATTCACAAAAAATTAGAAAATTGAACACATTTCAAAAATAAATAATGTATTTGTAATTGTATTGTAATAATGATTGGTAAATCTAATAGTAAGTAAATATTTATGAACATTTTTATTTTATTTCCCCACTCCCTTTCGGCTTTCAACAATTTAAACTTTGATCGTAAATTTTAAGTAAACCTCTACTATTCAAAACGAGTGATTCAGCTGGTCGGGCCGGTCGGACCACCTTCATCAGATGATGCATGTGGCTGATGCGACGTTGCCACATATGGCTTGTTTGTAAAGGTGGCTGTGGCTGAATCGGTGAGTGGCTAGCGCGGCGCGGTATGTATGTATCGAATGTATTGGGTGTTTTTTTTTAAATTTCACCTCATAGTAGGCTGTGGATAGTGTTTGTGAATGCGCCTTACTAAAAAATGTCAAAATTGACATAACCTCACTTGTTTAATAAAAATTGAAACTGCTCCAATCAGTTACTAGAGTCTTGAAAAAGCCAGCTTGGCTCTATTAATTAGGTAGATGAGTGATCTGTCTTTTTCAAGGCACTATTAACCGATTGGAGCAGTTTCAATTTTTATTAAAAAAGTGAGGTTGTCAATTTTGACATTTTTTAGTAAGGCGCATTCACAAACATTATCCACAGTCTATTATGAGGTGAAATTTAAAAAAAACACCCGATATTTTTACTGATAAATGATGGCAACGCAAACTTTTACAAAAGTGATGAACAAAAATGACATGGATTTCGTTCCAGAAAACTCAACGTCGTTTTAATTACATCTCTTCCATTTCCCATCCTTCATTGTCTTTTAACGGGTGGAATATTCTCAAAATTGACTCGCAGATAATTTTCTCCAAAGTGCCATCCAGCCGGTTTTGACTGATAGGGGGTTTAAATTTTTCTTGTAATTTGTCACTTTTATTGTTTATGTTTCTCTCTACATTAAACATTTGTTAAAGCGGCGATTAACACAAACTAGGATGATCTCCTAATGTAGATAGACATAGTATAGTATAGACTTCTGACATGCCCTTAGTGAATATCAAGAAACCAAACAGCCGACTGTGTAAGTGAAATTTACGAAATAAATTAACACAGATATTCTTACCAGTTACTCTATCATGGGGAGAGTGTAAACTGTGTGGCACGACAGCACCTCGGCCAGTCAAAGCTAGCCCAACTGAACCAGATCTTCTCAACTCTAAAGGGGGGGAAGTTACCGGTGCCTCCTCTCCCTCTTGGCCATCCCCTACTTTCTCTAAACCACCAGACCTGCAGTAAACAACACAGCAATCTACATTATACCACTACATCCAACAATAATACCAAAAACAAATAACAATCTTTATACATCCTCTATCCCACAAATATAGTTTATTTATATACACGGCATCACTGTCACTGTAGAACCTTAGTAAGGGGTCTATTGTAGTACGTTTTTAAAGTTCTACTGTTTTGTATCTGTTTTTTTTTTATTTATTTAGTTTTCATTGAGTCTCATTCCATGTGCGGAGAGTGGCATAACACCCTGTCAAATGGGGTGTTTACCATTGCTTTGAAGCCATATTAATAGACGGAGTAAGTGTTACACAAAAAACAAACAAGTTGTTTGTAACACGGACATAAAAAAAACTATGATTGTTATGAAATTAAAGAACAGTATTTTATATCTGAGCCAAACCGACACTTAACTTTTAGAAATAACACATTTCGACCATTTGTACAAAATGTAAAATAAAATAACTTACCTCGTAAGATGTAGTTGTTGCTGCCTCAGGAACTGTTGGTACTGCAAAACGTGAGTCGGGTGCATGTAATGCGCTGGATTAATGTCCGGTGGTGGTGCTCTTATAGTACTAGCCGGATAATGAGCGATAGCGTCGCCCTGTAAAAATCACAAGTTGCAACAACAACAGTACAATCAGATATTTGCATATATTCGTGTGTGTGCCTGTATATGTGCACATACAACATGTAGGTACCTAGTTACAATTATTTGTATATTAGCCGTTACCCGTTCGTGGCTCCGCCGATTACAGTTCTTTTAGCAACCAATTACCCATCCATAGCAAGGATTAGGTATATATTTGAGGTTTAATGAAGCAAGCAATTTCATATCTAAACACTGCACACATATTTTTCATAACAATAAATATATACAAATATATAAATTTAATTAAGTGATACATACAATACAGAACAACACATTGTTACAAATAACCTTTCCCGTGTTTAATTAACGTGAAATATTAACTTCCTCACCAATCGTACATAATAAAACTAAATTAATCTAAAATTACCAAGTCCGGAACTGTTTCTAAAACAATGAAAAGAATGAATTTTATTGACGCAATTTTAATAGGAACGTATCATGTTGCTCTTTTTTAAAATCGGTCTGATTTAAATTGGAAGCTATAATTGAAATTTGGCAATAATTGAAAGGACCTCGGGGTCCAGACATGCGAGATTTATACAAAAATGGTGCATGCGCAGTAGTAGTGAAGAAATAGTAGGTTTCTGATTCATAAAACTGCGACGCGAACCTAAACTTTTCGAATTTACACCCCCATTTCACTAGTCAAAGCCGACCATTACTCATTCGCTACTGAGCATGAACTATTTTCGTGAAAATCTCGCATCTATGTCGGGGATACAAGGTTGCTTTTAGTGTTTGAGAGGAAAGGAGAAATGAGTCATCACGCGCCCCAGGGGCACATATCTTATATAGGACATGGATTGCGAATTGCCTATGTATTAGAAAGCCAAGGCAATTCCTCTTGCCCAACCAGGGAGTTAGATATAATGAACTTGAAAGGTGTCCGACCAATGCTCAGGAGTGTAGTAAGAGGGATATTTAATTTGAAAATATAAATACGCTGTATAGAAATAAAAAGCTGCATTTTTTATACTCCAAAATTTTAATGAACACTACGATTCTTGTAATGATAAATAGTCATAAAGAAATATTTCAGCCTGACCCTGCACACTGTACGTTTTGTGAACTTGGCGGCAATATTGATGTTGACTTTGTTAACAGTAAGATTTTAACTGATAAGCTACTGTATACATAGCAATGACGCGTTTTAAGTTACTGTTCTGGTCGCAGCTATAAAGAAAATTGGCCTAGACAATTCCCTCAGATGTAGGCACAGCTGAAAATCTTTTGAGGCGCAATCCATACACTGTAAGATTTATGCTCATGCAAATGCTATGCTCTTTTAGAAAAGAATGCTGTCGATTGTGTATCTAATAGCTTCCATGAAGCTCAAACCGATGAAATAAAAACGATTTTAGTTTAGCAACTTACAATAAAGACCCTTCCGATTCTTAAAACTTCATAATTAAACATTTTCACCTAGGGTGAAGGCGGAAAATTTTACAAGCGAAAAACCTAATTCAACTTATCAACATTGTTTATTTATCCACGACGCAAAATTAGCTGTATATTATGATGCAGTTAACTTCAGTTAAACCCTCTCATACAGTAGAAAGGTGTCAACATGCTGTTGAAATCTTTTTCACAAAAATGGATCTCATTTTTTCTTGACAACTCGGATAGTATAAGTTTACATTTTATCGTCTCAACCATTACAAACTGTCGAATGTAATGTCATAAACCAGTTATTGGAAGCATAGCTTTCTTATCACGGAACTTGCTCGGAGCGTTGGATCGCTGAGGGTATGAACGCCGAAAAAACGAACGACAGTAACGACCAGAAGACTTTTAACTACGCATATTTATCCCTTAAGTATCATGGGTAAGAATTGTAACGCTCATACATATCATACAAGGGTCAAATTTGACCCCTTATTTTTTTGACCCATATAATAATTTATTTTTAATGTATATTGTTCATGGGTTACATTAGAGCCACACCTGCAAAAAGTATAAAAGAAAACACATAAAAATATCTCATTTAAATAATATATGTAAAAAATTAACATGTGTCACAAATGATTATTAACCTTTATAATAAAAAATAATAAAAAATAATAAAAATAAATAAATTTCTCCTGTGGTTTTTGAATATTATTCCTCAGATTTTAGGCCTCACTAACTAACCTCAAAAATGACAGACATATTATTAGGCCGTACGCGTCAACGCATAATTGGCATAAAACCTTCCTGTTGGCGTGATTTTTGCAAATATATCGACTGCATTTGTCACATTTTATGCTCTCCTTTTTTTGATTTTTGGAATATGGGCATACTTGACATTGTCCCCTCTTTTTACCTTGCTTCCCTTCATCTGGCCTAGGTTCTGGTTCTAGTGGTTCTCGAAGGCCAGTAATTGTGAAAATAATACTCCGAAGTTCTCTTGGCAAATATTTTTCTTGCGCTCTACGTTGTAGATGTGGTCTAACAAGTTCTTGGCCTAGGGTCGTCAAGAAAACTCTTCTTTCAATCACTTTATTGCGCGGTACACCATTAAAAATTATATTAGCGTTTACTCCAGCAATATCCATAATCCGAAACCATATAACTTGAGGCCATCTCCTGGTTCTTCTTCCGGTTTTATAACATGCACACTTTTGGTCTAGCGAGTCTACCCCACTTTTGGTTTCATTATAGAAGTTTATAATCTCTGGCTTATCATTGATTATTGTGTCTGTATGGTGCATAGACGATACTAATATAACTGCTCGATTTTTCTTTGGCACAAAAGACACAAGGGTCTCATTATTGGTAAATCCGAATAAAGGAGAATTAGAAGGTCTGTCTTTACGAGATTGAAATTGAGCGGGCACTTCTCTTTTGTTTTTTCTTATGGTTCCGACATACGTAAGATTATGTTTCTTCGGTTCCTTTACTAGTTCTAAGGAAGAGAACCAATTGTCTGCAGTGATATTTCTATTAGTTCCTGAAATTGGAGGAATGAGTCAACACGTCCAATGTAGGAATTGATAGATTTCTTGGATTCATTTTATGAGTATCCTAGCCAGTGTATACGAAGGCATTTAGGAGATAATGTGTTCTAGCATCCACCAAACACTGCATTTTGAGTCCGTACTTGTCCGGCTTATTTTTTATTCCCCACAGCTATAGTTGGATTGACAATTGGTAATATAGATATAAAAAATATTAGATATGGCAGCAAGTTTGTCTCCGTTGGCAATACCAACTGGTCTTGTAGTTTTATCATCAAAGCACATTGCGGAAAGTAAGAAATTAAAACGATTCAAAGTCATTGTAGCTCGAAATATATCGCGACCGGTACCATTTGTGGTAATAATGATGTAATCAATAAGGACCTCAAATCTTCGTTATTTGATTTGAAAACCCCTGCCAAATATAATATGCCAAAATATGCCTTCATTTCAATTATATCCACATGATTTGTATACTGACAAGAATGGTTATGCTCGTTATACTTAGCGGCCATTATAGTGATCCGTTCGTTAGTTTTTTTTTAGAGGATTTCTCGCAATATGTTGTCACTAATAAAACATTCCCAAGCCCGAATAGGAATTTCCGGCATAATATTCAGTGCCTCTCCAATAACGCCTGGTAAGTGACTTATTATATTATGCTTTCGAGTCCTAGAAGTGGCAGGTGGAGTTTTTGCCCATTTGTATCTATTTTTGCCGTACAAATATCTTGTAGGATTTTCCTCACCGTCAGAATTATCGGTGCTAGGTACATTATCTTCTGACAGATTATCTACCCCTCGTTCGCTTTCTTCCTCTTCTTGCGTAGATGCAGTTTTATGATTGCTATGTTCACTATTTTGATCTGAAAACTCACTATCACTATCCAGTCCACAATCCGTAATATATTGTGCTTCTTTTTCAAGTTCATTTTGTGTCAATATATTACTTTTCTTACTACAACCCGCCATTTGCCGTTAGTCGCCCAAAACAAATTATATCACATTTATACCATGAACGGATCTAATTTGACCCTAGACGCACGTTACTCGACGACAATTCAAATTCATCTAACGGCATTTTCGGGGATCGATAGAACATCGACCACTCAAAGTGTATAGGGTCAAATTTGACCCCGCCATGTTACTTAAGGGATATATATATATATATATATATATATCCCGTATACGTATATAATAAATATACGGTGTGCTGTAAAATTGTCTACATGTGCTCTCTTTTTGTTAATATAACACGATACTTGGATTAACTATTTTCTCTTTCATTTATTTTTGCTTAATAGCAATAAATTTACATTACGTTATGCATTTTTCACGTATTTATTCGATCCACTTATATTGAAGTGCTTTAAGAAAACTATGCTTCCCCTCTCGGTCATTCCCAGAGTGCCTCATTTTAATAATTTAATTTTTTATATCTATTTTTTGTGTTTTTAACAATCATAAAACATAATTTAAGTAATGAATATGATATATAGGATACCGACATGAATTTTGTAATGTTAGTGTATTCACCACACATAAGGAATGTGCCACATTGGTCGGCCAGTTCTGCAAAAGTATCGAAATCTAACCTTTTACTTTTCTTGATTTTTTAATTCAATCGTAATTTTCTTTGGTAGGGTTTGACTGAAGATGGGCATAAATATACCAGACATGTTTTCATAATTTTAATCGACCATAAATTTGTTTTTCTTATTGGAATGGGAATCTGACTGAGTTACTTATCTTGATTTTTAATTATTTAGACAAACATTTCGTATTGATGATGAAATTATGAAACCATTTCGAAAGCTTCTAAGAAAAAATGAGATTTTCTTTTAGCCCATATTAACTGCAAATCACACTAAATTAAATTCTCATATTTAACTAAGTCAGTCACGACCAATTCAACATATATTTATATTAATAATAATATATAGAACAAAGGAAAAATAGTCGTGGCAGACTAGTTGGTGGCACTCGGGGGGACCCAAAACATGATAATTTAATACAACTTATCTCTATACCAAGTTGCACCACTATAGAATTACAGACCTTCAAAGTGTGGCACCAAATTATGAAAAAAATTAGCATGTTTGCAATACTTCAATTTAGGCACCTTTGGACGTGATAACGTCTTATAAAAAATCAATGTGCGGGCCACACATCCCAGACAATATGTAACGTTCCGCCTGACCCATGCGTGGACGCGAGAGCGAGAACAAGTGACAGAGATCGACCTTCGTTTGGCTTGCGACGCAACTCTCTTCCACTCTATCGGTTGATGTGTCCAAGTGAAAGAGAGACCGGCAGTACACAACGAATGTGAGCCATGCGTGCAAGCGAGAGTGAGAACAAGCGACAGAGAGGTAGTTAGCGTTTCGCTTCTGACGCATCTATCTACCTTCCATTCTACCTGGCGGTTGGGTCCGCGTGAAAGAGAGACAGCGGCAGCCCACAGCTTGACGTTATCGTATTGCCGGCTATTTATAAAGTGAACTGGATATTTCTTGTCGATACCATTGCTTATTACAATAATAATTGCGGCATTAAGGTAATTAATTTTTGCATTCTAAGATTTTGATGAGCTATATAATCTCATATATTTGTTCTTTCATCATTAAAACAAAGTAGCATCGGTCAGCGAGTGCAGTAATAATAGGTTATGTTACGATTTCGATTAAAAAATTATTATCAATGATATAAATGATCGTATAAAAAGTCGACTGCTTTCATTTAGTATTCAATGACAAAAATTATCCGACGTAATAATTCATGTCAGGTTCAAGATTAATGTTTAACTTCAAACATGTCATAACAATGTGTCTAAAATGACAAGTTGGGCCGGACAACCGCAGTGCGAAAAATTCTTCAATATAAAACAGGTTAACGCGAGCTTTTCAAAAGCAGCAATTCAAAAAACATTATTTATTTGTCCAATTTAGTCATTTCAAATTAACAACTTATTGACATTGATTACATTTCAGTCTATTTCTATGACTAATTGTTCGTGATTATATTCCAATAAATTCATTAAATTCATTTTGCAAAAACTTTCAATAATATTTGAGAATTGAAAAATAACGCGTTTCACCAGAGTTCTCAAATTATTCATGTTTTAATGACAAGTTAACGCAGTGCAATGGAATATAAATTATATCGAGCAGGTTTTTGCGGGCTTTTCAAAACTATCCGTTTCATGAATTCCATTCATTTCTCCAATTTCATCGTTTTCAATGAACACTTCGTTACCATTATTTTGATTGAAGTTCATTCCTGTTAATCAATGATAATTTAGTGATAATAATTCAATGCAATTCTAAACGTATGCAATTTTTCATCAATGTTTTCTCATGACGTTATCACGTAAAATTATCGTCCGTAAACCGACTTTACAGACAACCAAATTTTTTATCTGTTTGGTATATTCTTTATGTGCACTGCGTGTAATAATTCATGTGAGAAAAAAGTTGTTGAAATGTCGCAAGGGTTTGAACCAACCCATAAAATTTTGCAGAACCATTAATTTATCTGGTTACTTAAAGAGTTCACAATATCATATTATAGTACAGCCGAAATGCGACGTCCAAGTCGACCATAAATTGTTAAATAGAAAGAGAAATATCTTCTTACCTTCTTCCGCGTACAGAGCGGTATACATAGCACCATAGTACCGCCTCCCGTAGGTACGCGAAATCGTTTAGTTTCTTTTTAGACTCTTCTATGCAAGAAAAAAAGAGAAAACGATATTTAAATGTGTCTCTGCTAGATGATGACTACGTCTCTCTAACCGCACAGGGTGACTCGGGGCAGGGACGTATTTAGAATAATAAATTAAACACTGAAAATTATGACATAAAATATAAAGAGAAAATATGTCTCATTTATTAACTATTCCATTATACAATAGGTTTATCAATTATTTAAATATGACACTAAGGTATTGCAAAACAGAGTCAATAATGAAAACGTCATGTTCTAAAGAAAAATAACTAAACCTATTCATATATTGAAATCCACATCAATCTGTATCTTCAGGAGAGTTGATATCAAAATCACTAAAATCTAAAGAATCATCATTCGGATTAATAATTATCACTTCATGGTCAAAAATATGCTCCGTTTCCCAATACTATGCTTAATCCCATACTTTTTCAGTATGATTAATATAATTGTTCCAGTTTTGTTCCGAAACATCTTGGAGTGCATCCTTCCCTATTTTTATTACCTTTCCTTCATCATGCTGCATTTCTGTTACAATGTTTTTATTAAAAAATGACTTACACTGTGCCCAAATAAGTTCAATGGCATTAAAAATGCTGTGATAGGGTGGAAGTCTTAAAACTTGATGTCCCATTTCTTGAATTATTAAGTCTGCAGCATACAGTATATTATATTTATAGTTCTTTGTTAGCGCTAACAATTCGCATGTTTTAGAGGTCTTTGAATATGCTATGTGTTTAGTTTTTAACCATTCTATGATATCTTGTTTCCTTGAGGAGGAATTCGGAATACTTTGGCACAACTGTGAATGATAACTAGCATTATCCATTATGATAAGGGATAGATTCTCCAAATTGGGCAAAAGTTTTTCATTCAACCATTTTTCAAATAATTTGACATTCATGTTATATCATGATAGTCAGCACTTTTGTTTTTAGTTGAAAATATGACATCGGCCCCATGTATGAATCCATTTCTGTTTCCAGCATGTAAAATAATGAATATTTTACCTGTTCTTGCTTTTTTGTTTCACACTGCTTTGCTGTTAGTATTATGCCATGTTCGACAGTCACATCCATGTTGAAATACCCAGGATTCATACAGAAAAACGACATCAAGTGGTAAATTCGATGCTAAATTGTCAGTGTAGTGCCTCAAAAATTTGACTCTTTTTGAAGCTACTTCTGGTCTCTCCATTAAAATTCGTCTACCACTGTCGACTGTATATTTGAAGCCAATCTTCTTTAACACCATAGTTAGAAATGTCTTCCCGATCTTGACACTATGTTTAATCTCTAACTCTTGCAGCAATGCATCTCTTGTAACAAATCGTTTACGACAAACCATTTCATAGATAACGTCGCGAATTTGTGACATGTCCCTTTCGGTCATAACATGTGTTTTTGATGCCTTCTTATTTGTAGTATGCTAAAGAACGAAAAAAAAAAAAAGGAATTAAAATAAAGTTTTGAATACAAAGTTTTAAAGTAGGTATGTTTAGTCGTAGATTAGTAACTAGTAACTATCTTTAATTTATAATTTATGACGGTCTGTTCGGAAAACAAAGCTTCTATACCCAATAATTTATAACTGTGTTAACAAAAAACAGGAAAGATTCTCCAGAACGTTCGAAAGATTTAGTCCTTGCTGTAGGTCACAACGGGGTGGAGGACTTTGGGTTGTAGAGTGTTTCTATAATTCATTATAATGGCCTCTCAACTTCTTACACCATAATGACCCACCTCGTCGGTTCACCTGTAACATATCGTACAATATAATACATCTATTGTTCTCGTTATGGTCATACATACTTTAACGACCTCGATTGGACCTACAAAGAACTGAAGAGGACTTCTTCAGCACCTTTTCAACATTCATCATCTTTTACAAATTGACTCATCAGCTCACTGGAAATGTAAGTGTCAATCCATCTCTCCTAACAAGTACTTACCTTATTATTGTAGCACCAGGATTATGTCTACGATCGTAGACGAAACGTTGGTATAGCTGTTGGATTAAACATCATCCACATTATTTGCATTGTTTCATTTGGGGATAATTGAGAACCTTCGTCGTATAGCGTTGCTCTGGCACCCCGAGAACTTACTCTTCGTTCAAACATTTTGTTTTAGATTTTTGGAAGGTCGAAAGAAACGCAAAAAATGCACGTTATGTTAAACTACTTACCGCCTTTATTGCATCGTAACCTTCCTTTTTAATCCTTGATAATGTTCTTACGTTGACCTGTACAGCCTCTGATGCACATTGCAATGCCGCAACATGGCCTGGAGTATTTTCTTTTTTATTTTGAAAATAATGCAAAAAATTTAAAATCAAACGGCGGCTTTGAGCACTATACACTTCACGTGACGTTATTAATATTGACATAAGCAAACACTAATACCAATATTTTATAAACAACGGTATAACCTATGCAAATTTTTTAAACCCGTCCCTACTCTATGCTTCAATGCATCATCCCATTGGGCCGAAGGTCTACAAGTTTATATCTCTCTCAGACGCGTTGTGACAGGTGGGGGTAAATAAAGATAACGCAGCCAAAGGCGGGCTACCGTACCTCACTTAACGAGAGCAAGGAGATGAGACAATATCTTCTTCCCTCTCACCCGTTTTATGACCGACTTGGACATCGCATTTCGGCGCGAGTATATGTGGATATTGATATCCGAACTTTTTTAATTCTCGATAAATTAGAGTGGTTTTGAATATATTAAAGAAGGGTCACCCCAGATCAATCCCATATGATGTTTCAATAAACTTGTTCTTCATCAATGGGTTTATGACACGCAGTGCTTCTAAATGGTATAGCAAATTTGATTTCCCTAGTTAAATGATCGCAAAGATGTCTATTTGAAAATATGGAGCCCCACTTTGAAGGTTCGTAATTCTACAGGGATACAACTTGGTATATTGTAACAACTATAGTAAGTTATATTAAATTATCCCACTTTAGGTCCCCGTGAACGAGCAGTGTCGGTTCTTATGTGGGATTCCCTATATAGTTGTAATAATTTAACATAAAGTATAAAACTGAAACAACTGAGCTTTGATCATGTGAAATATTGAAGGAGTAGCCATAGCTAAAATGACATTTAATAAATTTCACACCTTTGGTGATGGAGAATTTTGATGGGCCGGTGGAGGACTGCGGCTACAATTAAGCAAACTTCTCTCTCCGTGCTGCATGTTAATCAAAAAAACGAGAGTTAGTAAAGCAATGTAACACAGGAGAGTCTTCAAAATTGTTATTGAAAAATTTGACATAACTCACCAGACTTGCCTCATAACCTGGTACAGGTACACCAGCTAACCTCTGATGTCCCTGAGGCGACAACTTCGGCCTCTGCCCCAAGATGACGTTGGTCATGGCGACGTCGACTTTCGTCTGGTTGTCATTGGGGGTTAGCTGCCCACCAGGATGATCAGTCCTTATGGTCCCCCTGGGACCAAGACCTCCGAGGGGAGACTGCGCCTTCGACAAAGGTGGGCTGGGCACAGCCGCGCCCGCAAGGATTTGCTGCTGATGGAGGTGTGAGGTGGGCTTTATTATACCGACAGGACTCTTGCCGATGATTATCTGCTGTTGTTTCATCATTGGCTGCTTGATGTGAGCCAACTGACTATTCAACAATTGCTGCGGTTGGCTAGCCACTGGCAAAGGACTCAACAGGTTTCCCTTCATCTGTGGCTGTTGTTTAGTTTGGAGTATCTGTTGTTTCTGCATCAAGACTGGAGATAGAACAGGCGGTTTTACGAGTTGTTTCGATACAGGTTTAACAGATGGTTTGGGAGACAAATTGGTTGAAGGTAATCCGCTCAAACCTACTAAATTTGTATTGATGTTCAAGTGCTGATTTATCGGAGTAATAGGCTTGGCTATGATTGGTGTGACCATCCCTATGGAACCGACCGCTGTGGAAGCAGTCTTCACAATATTTGTAGAGGAAGTTATGGTGATAGGTTTAGTAATCATCGGCATAACAGACTGTACTGGGTGGTTCTTGATCACCACTTGAGGTGAGGAGGAAGAAGTCGTCGTCGTCGTTATCAGATGTTTGTTGAGTACATTCGTCTGCTGGCTGGTCGACTGGCTGGTACTCAGTTGTGCCGCCTGAGAAGACAGTATATGGGTTTTAAAACTCTGAGGTTTTGGCTGTTGCACCACGTTAATTGGTTGCGGTTGAGTGATAACACTCTGCTGTACGGACTTTAGATTATTCTGAATCTGATCGCCCTGCGCTGCTTCGGTTCGAGGTGGCAATAAGTTCTCTTGGGCACTAGGAGTTTTCGGTTTCGACTCGATAGTTGGCTTGCCAGGCAAAGGAATGTATTTACCTTCCTCACACTCCCTCATAGGTATTATCTCGCCAGTAACAGGATCGATCAGATTGGTTGGTTCATGGGAACTAGAGGGAGATACTTCTCCTTTTATCCTTCTCAAAACAGCGGCTTTCAAGCCTTCTATAGGTTTCTCCTTCTGTTCGATGACGACTGGTAGTTCTTTTTCTTCTTCGACTGGTCTGTCTTTTTCTTTTAACGGTGACGATGGCAATGGAGATGATGGCAGTGCTGGCGGTTTAACTTCTTCTTTGGCATTGACGGTCTCTTCGGATGAAGAAGTTTCAGTCGCCTCAGAGCAGCGTCGCGGTTTCCGGCCCCTCGGAGATTTGCGTGCACTCTCCGTCTGAATGGTCGGCGGAGGCGGGGGTGCCGTCTGCTTAGGAGCTTGGGCAGTTTGCCTGGTGGTCCTTCTCTGGTTGGCTGCGGCCGAGCGGGTCTGGATCGTGTTCTTTACCACGTCTTCTATTGTGTCATCGATGGTATTCCTGGATATGTCTTTCTCTTGAAGCCGTTTAGATTTCCTCGTGTTGATCGCGGAGGGCGAAGCGAATCCTTCTTTCGGGTCAGGAGTGTGAGATGGAGGTGGAGGAGGCGGCGGTGGTAGTGGCGCTGTAACCGCCTCTTTTATCTGTTCTTTGCCAATTTCCTTGGCGCCATCCTTGGTGACTTCCTTCACAATGGCTGTAGTCTGAGAACTGTTACTTGAAATGGCTGGAGATTTGATTGTCAGGATGAGCCTCGGACGTTCTTTATTGGTATCATCGGATTCGTCTCGGAACTCATACACGTCAGCTGTGATTTTCGGGTCTGATTCTGTTTTTGAGCTTTTACGTTCGGATCTTGTACGGCCACCTCTTCCTCGTCTGCTCGGTGTCGAAGGTAGCGATGTGGGCGCCGACGGCAATGACGTCGTCGTTGTCGTCGCCACCGCCGCCTGCGCTTCCTTGGCAAGTTTCCCTCTTCTCGTCTGGACCCTTCCTCTCTCAGTTGTGTTCGGGCGAGTCTTCCCTCGACCTCTTCCACCACGTAGATTACGCGCCCTCGTCGAACTCCTGAGTGCTATAGGTTCATTTAGTTGTTTCTCTGACTCCGGATGATCTTTGGATTCATTGTTCTTGATGGTTTCTTCCTTCTTAGTCATCGTCGATGACTCCTCATTCTCTTTGCTCTCTCTGATGTCTTCCTGGGTTGTACTGTTCTCGGATTGTTTGTTGTTCTCGAACCAGCTTTCTTTGCCATTCTCGCTGCTGCTATGGTCGGAGAGTTCATCCGCGGAACACAGCGTTTTTATCACAGAGTCAATGTTAACCTCTTTTGCGGACCAATAATCGTTGTCCTCCTTAGTGTCTAGAGGGTCGTCTTTGGTGAGTATATCGGCGCTTGAGCTCTCCTTGCTGATATTCGATATAACACTTTCCGTTTCGTCGATCTTCGCTTCGTCGAATTTATCAACTATGACGTCTTCCTTAGTGATAGTTACCTTCTCTTCCGCATTCACTTGTGGTGATGATAACGGTGGCGGTGATGATAACGGTGGTAGTGAAGATAATGATGGTGATAATTCTTTTGGTTCAATTTTCATTTCCTCCTTCACTTCGCTCGCTTCCTTATCTAATGTCATGTTGAGTTCCTCTGTGACTTTTTCGATCGCGAGCTTCACAGGTCTCTCATCTTCAGAAACAATGACATTATTTTGGTGTTCCTCTTTTGGTGTCACTGTGATAGCTGGATTCTGTATTGATTTAATTTCCTCAGATGTAACTTGGAGGTGTTTGAGTTCCTCCGACTTCATTACATTTTCTACTATAGTGGAAACTGAAACTGAAATGGAATCATTCTCATTGGACGCAGATGATCTGGGACTGACCGCTGGAGATGCTGGGGTGACAGGAGAGGCTTGGATGATAGGCGGTAAAGGACTGGGCGAGTTGTTCTTGTGGGAAGGACTTAGAACCGATTTTGTAGTTTGTTCCTTTGGTACAACAAGTGGCTGATGTAGCGGGATG
Source organism: Cryptocephalus moraei (assembly GCA_946251905.1). Lineage (NCBI taxonomy): Eukaryota > Metazoa > Arthropoda > Insecta > Coleoptera > Chrysomelidae > Cryptocephalus > Cryptocephalus moraei. The sequence continues at coordinate 37,070,907 of OX276455.1, forward strand.
TGTTGTTGAGAGATCGATGATGTAGGTAAACTCTGGTTAAAAGTGAAGGACGTTATCAAAGGTGGTTGGCTGTTCTCAGGTTGTTTCTTCTCGACAGATGGACTCTCATTTGATATCGGAGAAGTATAACCGTAACTATGAGGAGTTAAATGTCTTGTTGGCACTAATAAACCTGGTGGGGTTAAATGTCTTAAGTTCCCTTGGATGACCATTCTAGGAGAATTACCATGAAAATTTGTCGTATTGAATTGAGTTGAATGATGAAACACGCTCTGCTGTCTTCCCTGGGGCGACAGTGGAGTAGGTGGTGGCTTATGGTCGGCGGTTTGTATCAACTTTGGTGGTTCAAGTGAGTGTGGTATTTTCGACTGTTGTAAGATCAATGTAGTCGCTTGCAGGGGCTTAGAGGCAATCACTGGCGTGATCGGTAGTCGGTTGTGAACAATTTTAGGAGACAGAACGTCCAAAGCGTCATTAGGGAGGTTGTGTGTAGTGGTCGTGGGAGCTATGGCTACAGTAGTAGTCGCAGCTACTGTTCCAATATCAGTGGTGGTTGATAAAGGTAACGAGTCAGTTTTTGTCAGAGGTTGCAGCGGTGGATATAACACTGATTCTGACATTTTTAACATCGGAGCAGTGGAGTACTTCCTTAGTGAAGGAGCTGTCGGTATTAGTTTAGCTGATACCAAACTTGGCAGCAGTGGAGGAGGAGGCGAAGGCGGCGGCGGCGGCGGTGCCACAACAGCAGCACTGACTATTTTATTTGCCAATTTTGGTTCGACAGTTGACGTCTCTCTAGGAAATTTCTCGGACATGGACCAATGGCAAGGTTTCAAAGATGTTTTTAACATGAGAGATTTGGCGTTTTGTTCCGGTAACATCGGCAGGGATTTCGTTTCCGCATCTAAAGGTTTCTTAACATCGCTGCCGATGTTACTACTATTCTTGAGAGGGGTAAGAGAAGGAGGGGCGATGCATGTGTCAGCCTTCGTCGTGTTTATAACTAAAGAAGACTGGGCGGTAGTAACGGTTAGTGTGGTCTTGTTGTCTTGCACATAAGAGCGTATCTCTAGAGTTTTAGGTGGCGGTTGAGGAAACTCTTCGATATCTGGCGTCTTAGATGTTTGTTCGAACCTGAAACCTGGTTCGTCTTGTTCAGTGTCTGTGTCGATTTGTAGATCATGCTCACTCTGGGGTGTGTCAGGTTTGGCATCGAGATCGGCCGCATTGAGGCTCTCTACCGCTTGCCTCATTTCTTCATCATCTTGGACGTTATTCTCGACTATGTGGTGCTGATCAGTCGACGTGTTTATCTCATCATTGTAACATTCCTCGAATTGGCTGGTTCCACCAAAGCTTTCTCCCAGGAGGGCAGCAACAGCATCCTCAGTTTCCTCTTGTGATATCACCACTCTCGGTTTCTCATCGTTTAATTCCATGTGCTTGTTGGTGGATTGACATTCGTTGATCGCGTTTTCCTTATTCACCACTTCAAACTCCGAAATAGACTTCACGGCAGACTCGTGCAGTTTCTCGTCAATCTCCGTCCCAAAACCAGGTATGAACTCGCGCTTCTTGTCCTTTGGAGTGGCCATGATTCCAGTTGTCGTCGCCTTCTGAAGGGCGAAAGGTCCACTGAACTCAGAAATGACGTCATTCTGGTTTGTATCCTCGAGTAAATTTGGTAAGCTCGGGTCTTTTGGGTCTTGTGGTTTAATTTCTTCCGCCTCCTCCGCTTCCTCAGCTGGCAGCGGCGGAGGTGGAGGTGGTGGAATTAGTTCCCTCTTCGCCTCAATGGATCTCACCCTGTTTTTCTCATGGTGGTGGTGATGGTGATGGTGGTGGTGCTTGCTCTTCTCTTCTTTGCTCTTTTTTCTCTTCTTCTTTTTCTCTTTCACCTCGCGGCGATCTTCTTTCTCTTTGTTGTCGTCATTGCCTGCGCCGCCTCCGAGGTCGGAGAATCTGAAAGCGTCGCAGGGAGATTCAAAGCTGTTTTCCGCGCCCTTGGCGGCGTCTAGATCATCCTCTCTCAACATATTCTCCTCTAACCTCTTGCCCATATCGACAAAATCCATGCTGTTTTCGTTACTGATTTGCTCGATGGCTGAAACAGAAGAACTACTGAACTGCGCAGTAGTAGCAGCAGCGACTGCTGCCGCCTCCTGAATGCGACGTTCTTTTTCTCGGCGTTTCTTTTCTTTTTTTCTCTTGTGCTCTTCTCTATCCCTCTCTCGTTCGCTTTTTTCCTTCATTTTGATCTCATGTTCCTTCTCAGATTCGATTTTGTAAGAATTTTGATGTGGTGGTTTTTCTTGTGATGTAGTCGAAGCTGTAGTCATAGCCATTACAGTATCTAGAATCACATTGACTCGTTCTTTGCTACCGTTCTCGGAATCGTCCGATAGCGATCCGAAAATGTTCTCCATTTTACCATCTCGTTTGTTCTCAGTTTTGTTTTCAGATCTACTTTTCTTGCTCTTCTTCGATTTCTCCCGTCCCTCCCTATTCTTCTCTCTGCGTTTCTCTTTCTTGCCACCGGTATGTTCTTTGTCTTTCACGTGATGCTTGAACTTTTCCTCCTCTTCCTCCTCCTCCTCCTCCTCCTCCTCCTCCTCCTCTTCCTCCAACACCTCCTCGTCTTCGATGATTTGAGTAGTCGATTCATCTAGCTTAGAGGAGTCCTCGGAACTGAGCGAGTGTTTCTGTTTCTTTTGCTTTTTTTTATGCTTCTTTTCTTTCCTTTCCTTTTTATTCAACTCATGAGTATCCTCCTCTGAAGTCATCTCTATCAAGGAATGCATACTGCCAAATGTGTCATCAGCTGATCGTTTAGAATCAAAGTGGTGGTGGTGGTGTTGTCGAACCGATGAGGACGAGTTGATCTCGCTGCCGGACGAATCTTGGTATTTGCTGTTCCTACGCTCCTTTTTCACTAAACAACCAAGCTCCTCTTTTACTCTAGACTGTAAAGGTTTCTCTTCAGCGTCGGTCAACTCCTGAGGTTCAGCAGCGCTTTCAAAGTCGGATGATGTTTCTGTTTTGGTGATGCTCTGGAGAAGGAGAAGTTTGTTTTTGCTGTACTCGTCGCCAGAGGTAGTGTCGCCTGAATTGGCTATACTTGACGATTTTATTAGAGATTTGATGGAGTGCTTCCGTTTGATTTCGTCTTCGCTGCTGTCCCCATGAACCTCCTGTTTAATCGGCATGAACATGGAGAAGTCAGAGTCGGAAGAGATCTCCTTTTTCTTTTTCATTTTTATATCTTCGCCCTCATCGTCTGAACTGTCTATTAACATCTTAGGACAACGTTTCATTTTTATTTCTGATGAAGGATCTCTCTCAGAATCAGAGTCCTCGTCCCAAGAAGTTGAACGTTTCTTCTCCTCCCTTTTTGCTCGACTCTGCTTCAGTTGACTGAATTTTGCTTTGATCTTCTCCTGCCTCTTCTCTTCCTCTTGTTTGGCCATATTTTTACAACTTCTTGCTTTCACTTTGTCGTACATGGATATGTAAGCGGGTTCATCATCAATAATATCGAATATGGAATGTTTCTTCGGCTCATCTGAGTCGCTTTCCGAAAAGTTCATCCGCCTCGCTCGTTTCTTCTCCTCTGAACTTTTAGAGAAAAATTGTTGTAATTGTTCTGATTGTTCTGTCCTGTTACTGCTCTTCAGTTTGCTATCATGGCTAGTTGTTTTCTCCTTCCTTGATTTCTCCTCATTTAATACTTTACATTCTTTATCACCTTCTTTGAATTTCGGCTTGAATGACTCCTTCTCCTTTCTTTGTTGTTGATGTTTCTCCACGTCCTCTGTAGATTGTAAATCAAGAGTGGCTAAAAAATCTTTATCTGTAAGTGGGCTTTTGGAGAAAGCCAGAGCCATAAGCTCGCCCATCTCGTTCTTATCATGACATTTACTCCTTGACTTTTGCTTTTCGAGTTTGTGTTTCTTGTGGCGCTCCTCGCGCTCCTTTTCTTTCCTTCTGTCTTCACTGTCCTTTGAACTGTTGTGTTTATCGGTGTACGTTTTGAGAGAATTGTTTTTGTGTTTGCTGCTGCTCTTCAGCTTTTCGTCTAATCGGATATTGCTGTCTTTTGAATCTCTCCTTTCGGTGAGTTTCTTATGTTCGTGACTTAGTTTTATTTTCTTACTTTCTTCAGGGTTGTTCATATTCTCATGTAGGCTTCCTCGTCGTTTCACACCAATCATGTTGGCGGGTAAGCTGTTGTTTCTCTCTTTCCTTTTACCATCTACAGATTTACTCCTATCCAATTCTATGGACATGTGGCGACTCTCCGTTATGCTTTTGTTACTGTCCACAAGTACTTTGTGTTTATCGTGCAAGTTATTATCACGGTTCTCCTTGATGCTGCTGTTGCTATCTTTCCTTTTTTCTCCATCGTGATACTTGGATCGATCGTGGCAGCTACGTGAAGTCTCATATACTGCTCCTCCACTGAATTTATCGTCCTTGGTATGTTCTTTGGTGCTTTTCTCGTAAAAATTTTTATCTAAATGGTTATCTCTATACTTAGTTTCACTGTGGATTTCTCGATGCTTGTGGTCATTTCTTTTTTCATGATTGTCTTCTTTATGCCTCTCCTCCTTTTTACGGTCCCTTTCAGGTTGCTTTTCTTGCCGGTCCTGTGATCTATCGATGTGTTTCTGTTCCTGTTGTTTCTCGCCCCCCTCGACACCTTGTGGTTCATCCTCATATTTTTCTTTCCTTTCCCTTCCTTGAAGTTCCGTCGTTTCTCTCTTCTCGCACTCCTCCCTCTCTCTCAATTCTTTTTCTCTCTTCTCTTGATCTTGCTTTTCCTTCTCCAGCCTGTCCTTTTCGGCCGACGCTTTCTCTTTTTCTAATCTGACCAGTTCCAGTTGTTCCTTTTCTCTTTCTAACCGTTCTTTTTCAAGCCTCTCTTTCTCTAACCTCTGCTTCTCTAGCTCGCTCTCACGTTCTAATCTGTCTTTCTCTATCCTCTCCTTCTCGAGACGTTCTTTCTCCTGCTTTTCTTTCTCTATCCTCTCCCAATCTATCCTTTCTTTTTCATTTTTCTCCTTCTCGAGTTTCTCGTTTTCAATCTGTATCCTTTCAAAACGCTCCCTTCTCCTCTCCTCGCTTTGAGCCCTTTCCATGAGATCTAAAGAGGAAGAGGAGGAGGGGGAGGAGGAGGAGAAAGAGGAATCCTCGTGAACGTGTCGCCTCGTCGTGCTGCTGCCTGTATCACTGTTCCGTCTGATTTTTACGTCGACCCTAGGAGAGTTATTGTTTGAAGAGTTCCTTCGCGACGAAATCTTCTCACTAACTTTATCACTAGATTTCGTTTCACGTACAGTCTTGTTGGGTTTTTCGGCTGCCGCCTCGACCGGAATGTTAGTATTTTCACATGTTTTAGCCGCGAGAGGAGGCGGCGGTGGTGGCTGCGTCACCACAGCCGTTGGCTTACTCACGTTCACTTTGCTAGCTGTTCTCGCGTCACTCGCACACGGTTTCAGTCTGTTATCACCATGGGCGGAGATGCGAGCGGTCGTTGTCAAAACCGTCGCCGCCACTGTCGTCGTCGCCGTAGTGGTAGTCATTATCGTGCTCGCGCCAACTGTCGACAGCGCTATCGAGATGGGCACTTGAGGCGGTGGCGGAGGCGGCGGCAAAGGCGTCGACGTCAGTGCTGTCGGTGTCAATGGGACGGACGACATCACAGGCGGCATCGGAGGATGGGTCGGGAACGGATATTGGAGACCCTTTGCTGCTTGCATACCACTTCCTATGGAAAAGATATATTAAATACTAACGTAAATAAACAAAAATTCATAGGTACATATAATATTTAGGTCCAGCTTATTCACCTCTTAGTAAGTTTCTTTCAAGTGATATTGCTCATAAGTAAGTGGTCAGTAAGCGTTTATTCACTCGTCGGTAAATTTAATTACTTATAACTTATAAGTAGTTAAGTGTAAGTATAGTTAGTATAAGTGTTACATACAGACAGTTTCTAAAGAGTCGCACGGTGGGATCAACATAAGTGCGAGAGAAAGGCCATATATTTCTCATTAGCGAAACAGAGAACGACCCCCTGCGATGTTGCTAGCTCGCGGAACATTACAGTCATCCGCTCCGCACACTGTACCGCACACATCCGAAAGTGTGAAGCGATACACGCGCTGACTTGGACTGCGTGCTCGGCCGGCAACGTTGCAAAACTTCTCTCTCCGTCACGCCAACGAACTATTGCTGGCTTCTCTCTTGCTCCCGCTGGTTTCCCATCAAGCGTTTCGATAGGAAAGCTCCGTATAGTTACTTAACAGAAAGAAAAGTGACATAATGCTCTAACCACCTAGCAAAGTGTCCAACTACTTACTGGATAGCGCATGCGCCGTCCTGAAGTGTTGATTTTTTTATTGTCACTCTCATTATATTTATGGTTCATTGAACGTTCAATTCATTAATATTTTTCTTTTCTCATTGTGTACCTCAACAGATACAAATTGATTTTTGAATATGAATAGAATACGAACGCATTAGATGAAATAGATGAGCTAAATGAAATGCTAGAGATCCACGAATTGTTTATAGCATAGAGACCATGTATTACAAAAAATAGACATTAAGAACATTGTAAATATGGATGATTAGGACACGACATAGGCTATCTCTAAAAACGGTATTGAAATTATTAAACAGAAGACGAGAAAATCTAGAACCTCGTTCCAATATGAAGGTAAAGCTCTGTCTGGCTAAAGTGGGAATTAATCCCATACCAAATGACCATGGAGTTACAAAAAATGCCATGAAATAACATCAAGGGCAAGCAGCACATGATTTTTATAAAAAGTCTCCGTTATTATTTTTATATTTATGATTATAAAAAGTTGTATAACAAAATTTGAAATCAATTTAAGCATGGGTACTGATCTTTTGTTGTGGTCCCGCTTTTCTCGTCATTCATAATTACACACAAAATTCGAAACTTAAGCGAAATGCAGAATTAGCCGAAAAACAGACCTAACAAAATATGGACCAGCCCTGGGTAAACGTTGTTGAAGCCGATAGGCAGATAGAGAGAAGGATAGGTACAGATAGCATACTTGTATCGCAATGAGAAAATATGTTGTTATTTTGATAATGGGCACATCCCAATTCCATACTCGGATCGCCCAACAGAGAGAAATAGCACGTGAACATCACGCATTGCTTTCACCTCAAATTATGCTTGAAGGGCGCGAAACGGGCAGTATTTGTCGTCACATAGGCGTAACAAGTAGGGATTAAAATAGTGATATAAATAATGTCATAGAATGTATGAGATTGTCATAAAAAGAATAAAAAAAATAAATTAAAACTGAATGCAGTAATATATTATTATTAAAAGAAATGTAAAACAAACTACACAATAAAAAAATATTCTTGAAAAACATCAAACGCCACATGAAAAAACGCCGCTGCAACGAATGCACGTGCAACGTGTAAGCCGGCACAGAAACGCCTGTTCACGTGATTTTATGACTCTCTGTGTTGGCCGATCCGAGTTTAGATGCAAGTATGATATGTCTCTCTCACCTGTCTTTATGTCTAAGTATTTGGTCTATTCCACTCTAACTTCTATAGCTTCAGACTGAATACATAAGGTTTGTTCCAGCAGTGATAGAAACTGGTTTCAAACTGTCAGAGGCACGCGCAGTAGAAATTATTCGTACGAATTTGGACCTAATAGGACGAATATTTTCCACTGCGCATGCCTCTGACAGTTTGAAACCAGTTTCTTTCGCTACTGTAACAAACCTATAGTGACTGCGAGTGAGGGCTGGTCCATATACATTATAATATCTATGCCGAAAAGTGCTACTTAACCCCCAATGTTGTTGTTGTTGTGAATAGTTAACATCTCCTTTTTGCTGTAAGGCTAATCTGGACGGGACCTACAGTTTAATGTGGGCTCCGAACCACGGTCTTCGAGCACGGTTGTACCTCCTTAAGGCTCTCACCACCCCAGTTGACCCACTCCGTGCTCTACCGATTCAGGGTGTGTGTATCCTACTCCCGCCCTCCTCCAGGATATCCGATCCTATCCGGCCTGGTTACCGGCGTGAATGGGAACGGGATTTTGGATACATTCTACACACTTCCCGCGACAGACACAATTACGTGGATTACGTGGGACTCGAACCCACGACAACAGTGACCGACTGACTCAAAGCTAGCGCCTTAAATCACACAGCCAACCCAAAATGTCAAATCATAAGCAACCGCAAATGGACAATATCTGCTTACTATAAAATACATGTATGTAAGTTTTGTGTGTTCCCATACTATCATTAAAAACATAACAGAACTGATAAGTAGTAACTTAATACTCTACCAGAGGTGAATAAACACAAGCAAAATAAATTTGTCAAGTTAATTAACCGAACGAGTAGTTATCCTTCAGTTCACTTGAAGGTGAATAAATGGGCCCATAGTTGCATAAACAAAACAAAAAACAAAAACAAGGAACATTTTTTAGAATAGGAAAATATTTGGAGTTGCATTGGAGTCAAACAGACGCATCTAACATATAAACGAAACCAAATCTTTTATATTCATTTCACACATTGACAAATTATTTGAATTCATGTTAGCTATTATTAGAATCATACACTATGCTTTTTAGGGTTCGTTGGCAAAATTGCCTCAACGATACCTAATAATTTGACTAAGGTGTTCATCTGTCTGCCCTAAAAAATTTGAAAAATTTGGAAAGATTTGGGCAGAAGTCTATTATTTGAAAGGTATAGAAAAATAAACATATTCAAGATAGGATCTGTGATATTTCCCCCTTATATTAAAACGTTTGTTCAAGATGTTGGCACTGATGTCCATTTTGAAAGTATTCAATAATGTGTAAGGACAAAATGTTTCTTTTGATAATCATTTTGTGGCATCTCTATAGACAGGCTGTATAAAGAGAAAAGTAAAACAAGTTAGCGATGCACGTGACCAGCTAACATATATATATATATATATATATATATATATATATATATATATATATATATATATGTATGTTATGTGATGAAAATAATTATTTTTTCAAATATTTTTAAAATTTTATATACAATTCAAATCAAATACGATCTTTTCGAATTTTTCTAGTTGGCACGTTAAATTTTAATTTCAATTTGGTTAAAAATATAAATTAGGAGTTATGTATTTATTATCAATACAACTTTATATTCTATGAATTTTTCCACTGTAACTAATAAAGTGAAATCACACGAAATGGAATGTATGTTTATGGCAAATGAAATCCAAGTTGAAACAAACTAACATATTTTGTTTAGGTTTAAATGAATAACTACATTAACTTTTTCCAATTTACAAGATAGTAACACGGGCAAATTTCAATCCATGGTTAACTTATTTAATTACACTAACTTGGTCCTTAATATCCACTTTTGCATTTACTCCAGTGGGATATATTGCACAGGCTACTATAGTTTGAGATTGTGATACTACATCAAATTTATGGTCAGAATTCTTCTGTAGATAGCAGGATTTACTGTGACGTTTCAGATAGTTCCTAACAAACAATCCTTTGCAATTATCGACCTACTCTTTGTCGGGAAATACGTACATTACATTGATTGAACAGGGAAGAATCAAAAATAATGAATAATTTTATAAAATTCATACATACATACATGCATAAATTCATAAATAAAGTATTAATTTCAAATAAGGTTTTGAAAGCACCAATTCTGTTATTAATAACTAGCAAGCGATTCATATTCTGAGCCCACAATTTATTACTTGTTCATTTGAGAAAAGTTCAGGATATCTGAGATTCCATGTTGCCAAATTTCGGAGGTGACATGATGCGATGCACATACTGGAGGAGATAACGCGTTGGGCATATAAAATGAAAGATGACAGCAGCGCCACCGGTATGGGCTTGAACTATTTTATATAAGCACAGATGAAGGGACACTCAAGTCTCTTCCAACAAAAATTTTGAATATGGACTTCTAATGCCATCTGTTCATAACTGGCGAAGTTTCAATAGGGAAACGTTGTCGCTTCCGATTTCGGAGGAGATAACGTTATATATGAGGAGACAACGCTTCTATCTATACCTATTTTTGAGAAGACAACGTAGTAGCACTTATATATATATATATATATATATATATATATATATATATATATATATATATATATATATATGGTACGTTCCACCCCGAATTTAGATTTTTTTTAGATTTAGCCCAAAATCAACTAAAACGGTCATTTTGGACCCCCGAAACTCCCCCTAAATTTCTAGGGCCCCAAGTGGAATAGAACTCAAGTTATGGACAATTGAAAATTGAAACTTTCAGGTTTGGCTCCAAAACCAAAAATTTTCAACCATCGATAACTTCTAAAAATACCCATTTTTATGAAAAAAGTTTCAAACAACAGTTGTTTGTAACAACTTTTGTAACAACCATTTTTCTTCTCGGAGCCCTTAGGTCTGGCTAACTGCTGTTTGGGCTCAAAAGTTTTGTATCGAATCCAGCTACGCTCCTGATTTTTTTGGCCAGGAAAGCTGATAATGTTTTTTTTTTGGCGGCCTGACGACTAATGGCGCCAAGACTCGTGAATAGTGAACCATGTCGGATGAACTTTTTTTTAGCAGTTTCCAAAAGTTTAAAGCATTGCAAACAACTTTTGTTTGAAACATTTTTCATAAAAATGGGTATTTTTACAAGTTATGGATGGTTGAAAATTTTTTGTTTTGGAGCCGAACCTGAAAATTTCAATTTTCAATTGTCCATAACTTGAGTCCTATTCCACTTGGGACCCTAAAAATTTAGGGGGAGTTTGGGGGGCCCAAAAGGACCGTTTTAGTTGATTTTGGGCCAAATCTAAAAAAAAATCTAAATTCGGCGTGGAACGTACCATATATATACACACACGAACTTTAGTGGATGGTAGATACAAAACTGTTATATGAAGATTCAAACCCACGTGTATATTTTATATTGGCGACAAAGAGCAATGTCCTGGATGGGTCACATTTACGGCTGACCTTGTTTACATTTTCGTTCATCGATTTCAACTAGTTTGCAGTAAATACATCAGAAAACCTGCAACATGTACAAACTGTTCTTTTTTTGTGAATCGCCCGTGAATTGACTACTGAATATGTGTATTCACTAATATGTGAAGTTAAGATTATTTGTATTACACCTCATTGTTATATGAAAACTTTGGGCATCAGGGTCTGTCTCTCCATTGATGATGTGCATTTTACTTAACCTGTATATTGTTACTCGCCGAGAGAGGGATCAATCCAAATATCAACTTTGGAAGTTAGGAGAGTTAAACACTAGTTTACCAGTCTTTACCAGTTTTCCTAGTCTTCCTCCAAACTCAGTTGGAATGTCAAAAAAAAACATTTAATCCTGTAGAAATGACCGCCTCTTCTGATTTGTGCTCATTTTCGTTTTACGACTCTAGTGACCAGACACTAATAGTCGGCACAACTGTGCGTTTCTTATTGCTTATATGTTTGGCGACTGTGGTGAGTTGATTGGTTTATTGATTTCAGAAAAACTTCAAAGTCTAAATGTTGCACATCCCTAAAATTCGTCAGCGAGTATTGAAGAGTAGGTATTCCTAATTTTCGCTCAAAATTGCATTAATTCAAATTTAAATCCTTCCACACGATAAACGGGTTTTATGACCTGATGATTTCTCACGTAATCGATGAGTACCGAATTATGAATAAGACTGATTTCGTGAATGGGAATGGGAATCTCCCGGAATTAGTTGGTCGAAAGTATTACTAAGAGAAATACGTCTGGTAAACTTTGTAACGAGGCAAATACGTGGCTAGGCGACCAAACCTGCTTTCTCGTAATTAACTTACGAGTCTCTCACTAGGAGCGTTAGCTTCGCTGTCCGATATCTAAGATTAGACGAATTTTCTTAAGATGGCGAGAGATATGACCCGCCAAGAGGTGTTCGTCTGGTAGCACGAAGTATAGGTCGATTTGGAAAATGAATTCAGCTCTGGTCAGACGAGTCCTCGAAAGGTAAGAGCTCATATTCCCTTTTGGCGTTCCGTCATTGAGAAATCCGTTTATTTCCCGATTTCGCATTGGCGTTCCGTCGTTGTGAGATCATTAAGGGAAATCCGTTTGGGTACCTAGTACTGCAGGATTGCGACATTGGCGTCCCGTCATTCTCAAATCGGTCTAGGTATACCTAGTGTTAGGGGCCGTTTTATTCCTCATTGGCGTTTCGTCGTTGAGGAATCCGTTTTAGTTCCCGATCTCGCATTGGCGTTCTGTCGTTGTGAGATCCGTAAGGAAAATCCGTTTAGGGTACCTAGTACTGCAGAATTGCGACATTGGCGTCCCGTCATTGTTGTATCATTCTAGGTGTACCTAGTCGTAGGGCCATATTATTGCCCATTGGCGTTCCGTCGTTGGGGAATCCGTTTCATTTTCCCGCCTGATCTCGCATTGACGTTTCGTCATTGTGGGATCGTTAAAGGTAATCCGTGTTAGACATAGGGACTACAAGTGTACCTACAGACTGCAGGATTACGGCATTGGCGTTCCGTCACTGTCGTATCAGTCTAGGTATACGTAGCTGTTAGGACCCTTTTTATTTGACAGAAGGTTGTCCAAGTTCTCGAAATTGGCCGTGGTCTTATGTATCCGAAGAAAAACACTAAGCCTTCGGCAACTATTGGAACTAGTTGGAATTAAGCCAAACCATTTTATTTCCCTGTCTGATTTCGCATTGGCGTTCCGTCGTTGAGGAATCAGTCCGGGAAATCCGCTAGTCATTTTCCTATCACGTTATTACCGCTACCGACGTAGCTGTTAGGGTTTGCGTTTACCTCCGCCGCAGTACTAACGTATCCTTTACTGTTTGCTTTATTCCGCTCTCTTGTCTCTGCTTAACTAGACCGCTCTTTGCCTTGTAGATTAAATATTTCTCGTATTTTCAATATTTGTGAATTATTTCTTTATTTTCAATATTTAGACCAATTTGGCATTCTCCGTAGTTTCACCATTTAGTTATTTCCTTATTTTCAATACTTAGAATAATTTAGCATTTGCCGTAGTTTCAGTACTTGTAAATACTTTTATATTTTCCGTATTTTCCAAACTTAGAATAATTGTATATTTTCACAAATTGTAAGTTATTTTTTTATTTCCCGTATTTTCGATAATTAGAATAATTTTATATTTTCCTTATTTTCGATACTTAGAGTAATTTTATATTTCTCTTATTTTTGGTACTTAGACTAACTAGGCATTTTCCGTATTTTGTAACAATTGGAATATCCTATACTTTTCACATCTTGGAATTTCTGTTAACTCGTTTCACTCTTACTTCGAATCTCTCGCCCGGAAGATAAACACCTGTAAACAAATAGTTTTTGCTGTTTATCATTCTTTCCATTTCGCCCCGAAAGGTAAATATCGTTTCGTTTGTTTCAACGTTGCCGTTTCGTTCTAAAATAAATTAATCTAAGTAATTCCCGTTTATGCGTTTTATTTTACGGAGAGCCCTGGCTTTCTCCTGAGTTTAAACTCACCCGTGGCTTTAGTGAGTAAACCCTTAAAAATCTGGCGACCGAGTAAAACCGATTAACTGTAAATCCAGAACTCCGTCTCAGCGCCAAGTTCTACATGTAACACATTCCTCTCATTGGAGTCGTGCTGCCGACTACGCCTAAGAGAGGAAACCCCCAGTTACAACTTCCACGGACTATCAATCTACTGTGCGGTTGACTGCCGGAAAAGAGATTCGCGCGGTACTTTTCCTATGGAGTATAAACTGGGTGCCATGAAACCATATGTTTTTTGGGCTAAAATAACGGGACTTTCCTTATGTCACCCTCCATTTCAACGCTTTTTCTTTTTCTCTAATATAGAGCGTGTCAAAATTCACCTTTTAAAATTATTTTTCCATTATCTCCAGTGTGTTTTAAGACATCTTTTTGGGTGAAGATTTCACTTCTAACTTTTTGAATGAATTTGAGCAATAAACTAAAATAATTGCTATAGACAAAAATGGGGGATGCGGTAAAATTTAACATTCCATTTTTTGACGACCATCATTTTTTTTTCTATTTTTTATGATAAGCTGATGGTTTATCCCATCTTTCTTAACTCTTTTAACATTTTCATTTGATTTATCCCTTATGAGTCCATACTTAGTTTTTATGTTGCGACTTTTTTAAACTTTAAAATAAATCCTTAAAACTCTCGTGGAGTGGTGGAGGAAAACGATTTCAAAGTGCGCATCATCTGCATTATCAAATTAATAAAGTTTGATATATGTATCTCGGGAACTGGAAGTAATAAACATAAATTGAGGTTTTTTTTAATTTCTTCTACCCTTTTGCGTACATTACGAATATCCGACTAGTTTATTATTAAACAAATTAATTAACTGACTAATTTGTTTAAACAATTTTGCATATTTTTTGCGTTTTTGTTATTTTTTTTATATAAGGCGCTTAGGCAAGTGCAGAAAAGTGTTTTACAAATTGAAATAGGTTACATGTATGTATAAATAATTGTAATTCATTACATTAAACATAAAAAACATTGATTCTAAAAAAATTGCTTGTTCGTTATTTGGTGAAATAGAATTCCAAGAAACTATTAAGCCAATAAACCCCTTCTTATTGGAACTACTGTAACAATATACCGCGACAGAGGCGTACCTTAAAAATTACATTATTGTCAATGTCGATTGCACGCACAAGCTAATATGGTAAGTGCTACGACCGCGCCTCAATGACTTTCTACTCATACTCCGTCGATTGTCGAAAGTCGTCGATACCGAGAAAAGTAGCTATGGGTTTTCTTGGAATTCTATCTCATCAAATACCCAACAGGCTGTACATCGTTATACTTCCTCAAAAGTAAAATTTGAATACATATTACATGTATCAAATGAATTTTGTAATATTTCTAAATATCGCCCTTACTATGTATTAATAATTAAATGAAATTAAGAATCATAACTTTAACTGTAATTAATTTTACTTAATTTTAGTAGTATTTATCATATATATAAGATTTAAATAAATAATGTTTATTTGTTTGAACCCATGTGTGTTACCAGTATTGTTACCAAACACATTTAAAACAAATAACATGTTCTGGATACAACTGGATGCAAAAGAATGAGTTACAGCTGTAAAAAAACCTTACTATAAATGTAAACTATACACAGAATGCACGACCGAAAGTTGGGAAAATATGGAATCAGTGGAATTAGGATTAAAAAATGAAAATGAATTTGAACCTATATATTTTTCTCGTGGCGATGAAATCAATAACATTAGTAAAAGAATGATATTAGAATAAATTTATTTATAACAACTTTAAAAATATGACTTTTCATTTTAATTTTAAGAATTTCAAATATATATTTATATTTAGATTTTCAAATTTGACTTTTGGTTTTAGGTGTAAGACTAATATTTATTAACTCGATGTTTGTAAAAATTTTATCAAAAAAAATTAATGAAGTAAATGCTCTACTTATTTTTTGAATATAATATTCATATGTAAGCTTTAATTTAAAATTTTACATAGGTATTTATAATCATTAATTTATTTATAATAACTGCGAAATCTTTAAACGTTGAAAAGTTCTTAATATATAAGCTGAAAACTCAAATTAGTCGGAACAAAACGTTATATAAACTTATCGTAAATGTTTATAACAATCTCTATATCTATATATATAAAAATGGATGTTTGTGTGTATGTTCCGCATTGGCTCCTATACCATTCGTCCAATTGCAACGAAACTTTGGTGAGTTGTAGAGCGCATGTCCGTGAAGGTTTCTGAAATGGTTCCGCGTCGAAAAAAGAGCCAGGGGGGCAGAAACGGCCAAAAAATATAAAATGCATGACAGTTAATATGTCATCTTTATTTGACAGACAAGTGACTGACAGATGGCGCCATCTCGCGGCGAAAAGGTAACTTTTAAATGTCGAAAGGTACGATCAGAGCAACGATTATAGACACTACCAGGATTGCTCACTTCGCCGAATCGGCCTGACAAACGTTGTGACGTCACCACCGGTGCTGGGCAGAAAGCGTGGCTATACGACCTATAGTACAGTCATTTAAGATAAAATAGAGTTAAATAGCCTCGGAGTAAGATAAAAAGCTGTAAACTCGTAAAAACCTTTATTTTGGCATACTAAAGGTTGTCTCACAGTTTTGTAAAATCTCGTGTCCTCGTCTTAAGATATTGAAGATCAAATTTCACAAAAAAATAGTTTTTCACAAATATCTCGCTTCCTACGGCTTCCATGAAATTTACATCTATAGTAATAGACCGTGGGCCCATGACACCAACAGTGTCGATAATCTATGTTTGTATGCCCTTTTAGGGACATACTGAGACAGCCCGGGAAACCGGGAAAAAGTTACTGCGAGCATCTATGATAAGTCCTAGCACCTTCTTGTTGATGCTGGCATAAATCGAGATGCCCCCTCCGGAATCGTAGGCAAATGTCGGAATATGGTTAATGGGTCGAAAGGAGTCGTTCCACCAAAGGGTATACTTTCCTCGATCATCCTCTATCACCAGTGTCTATCACCGTATCGCCAGACGGTGACGTCACTCGATGTTACGGGACAATATTTCAATTTGGGGATTAAACCATAAAAGATATAAAAGTGTTTTATACTCCACATTTTTTTCCAAAACATTCTAATTTATCGCATTTTTTCAATTTTTTCTTTAACACTTCTCTCTGAATTTTGTAATTATCTGATGCGAAGAATCTACAAGTGGCTCAGAATTTTTTTGTAAAGCAATTAGCGTTTCCGGAACGAAGCTATAATTAGTTTTTATAAAAATGAATTGCTGGTGCACAATATTATTTTGGAATAATGCTTGTGACGTTAAAACACATTGAGAAGAATCTGTTAGATCCAATATCAATTTTATTGATTCATTAAAATGTTCTGCATAAATAAGAGCAGTGTTTATCCATGTTCCCCATCTTGTGACAATCGGTTGTGGTGGTAAAGGAATGTTTGGTAAGATCTCTTCGTTTGAAACAATATCTACGAAATATATGCAAAAATATGACGTTTTTGTCAAAATGTGTAAAGGTTATGAAAAATGTTACTTATATGCACAATTTGCATGTATCTGCATTTCGCATATACTGCGTCCCCTGGTTATAATATAAGGTTATCATCTTACGGTCTTACGGATCTACGTACTATCGGTACGATATACACATCCACGTCATCCACATCTCAACACGTAAACGCTCGACTTCAGCACCGGTGGTGACGTCACAAAACTGTCCAACATTGGTCAAATGGAAGTGAGCAATCCTGTGTAGTCTATAATCGTTGCGATCAGAGTGCGAGCGACCGGCGACGCGACGCGATAGCGCTGAGACAGCGACGTTCAGCTGTCGCTAAGCTCATCGTTGCCACGTCGCATCGCTGGTCGCTATCACTCTGATGGTTTGTATTTGGTTACACAATATTGTTCCATTCTGCGGCGACGCGACGCGATAGCGAGGCGACGAGCGACGCCGCAGAACGGAACCATATTATGTAACCAAATGCAAACGTTCAGAGTGATAGCGACCAGCGATGCGACGTGGCAACGACGAACTTAGCGACAGCCGAACGTCGCTGTCTCATCGCTATCGCGTCGCGTCGCCGGTCGCTCGCACTCTGATCGTACCTGAACAGTTTGAGATCGCTTTGAGGATCGAATTGCTCAAAATCATTTTGTTAAAAGTAGAAATATTTTTGAACGTGTGTGAGTGTTAGTGGTGTTATTTGTGAACTTTGAACATTGGACAATAGAAAACACGCGCATTTATTTTATACTTTCGCTGTGAATTATGCCTCCAAAAAGGAAATCGATTGGCAGATCCATATAAAACAAATAAATAAAAGGCTTTACGAGCTTCAGAAAATGACGGGCAAAGGGAAGATAGATTAGAAACCCTCAGATTAAAAAATGCTCAAGCCCGTTTATCTGAAACAGAGGAGCAAAGGGAAGATAGACTAGAAACCCTAAGATCAAGAAATGCTCAAGCCCGTTTATCTGAAACAGAGGAGCAAAAGGAAGATAGATTAGAAACCCTCAGATTAAGAAATGCTCAAGCCCGTTTATCTGAAACAGACGAGCAAAGGGAAGATAGACTAGAAACTCTCAGATTAAGAAATGCTCAAGCCTCTTTATCTGAAACAGACGAGCAAAGAGAAGCAAGATTGGAAATCGAAGGAGTACGCATTGCTCGATAAAAGCAAATAACGCAAGCTGATTGAAATCATTTTCATGGAGTGTAGAAAAAGGGATGAGACAGGGTCGCCCCCGAGCGAAGCCGAGTACCTACATCGGTTGTAAAAAATAATTACAAAAAAATATTTTTTCCCTTTTCATAACATTATACAACAAAATCACAGCAATGTCAGCAATGCAATGCATGGTATTGAAATAAATTATTTGTTTTCTCGGTAAATCTATATTCGCTAGATTAACTATTTTTATTTAATTGCTCATTTATTCCATATCAAACTGAGCCACAGCGAAGCGTGGCCGGGTCACGGCTAGTCTCTATATAAAAATGAATTGCTGTTCGTTTGTCTCGTTTAAATTCGAGAATTTCTGGACCGATTTTGCTAATTTTGATCTTGAAATATTTGTGGAAGTTCAGAGAAGGTTTAAGCGGCGAGAAACATAAATAATAAGTAACAGAAATACTGAAAAAGGTACGTTTTGTAATTTGACATTTATAATCAAACAAATCAAAGTATAGTGTCAGTTGGTTGTCAAATAAATAAATGTCAAGACGATTATTAAAATCTATCATCAGTTTGTCAGTGCGCGAGAACTTTATTGATTTTAAAATGACAAGGAGAAGATGACCTGACTTAGGTCGTCGAAGTCAATCAAATGTACGACGAGCTACCTCACGTGTAAGTCGCACTGACGACCAGCGAGAGACAGATAATAACATTCGTATTGGTATGACAGAATTGCGTTTAACAGTGAATAATTATGGAGTGGATAGGCTTAGAATGAAACGACTTCGGGCATATCAAATACAACAGCAGCGAGTAAGGCACAATGAAATAGAGCGATTCCGCAGACGCAATGTTCCTGTAAACCTGGAACGAGTAGCATTCCACTACGACCTGGAAATAGATTATTGTGCCGACCAATCCGTAACGATTGGAGAAATGACTCATTAGTTTCTGGGGTGGGAAATGACTAAACATTTCTTGGCCAACATCCAAAAATATAATAATTGCTTTCAAATGACGTCGTTAGGTGCAACGCACATTAAAAATTTAAAACGATAATATACAAATGCAAAAACTAGGACAGTTTGCGGAATCAACTTGGAGTTTCCCGGTTTCGCGCATGGGCAATTATACGTCGCGTGTTCGCTAGTCGTAAAACCATCATTTTTATATATTTACGCACCGCAAAAAAAAGACAAAAAATATAGTAGATCAGAAAGCCTTCAATTGATTTGGTGTATTTAATAGGTGTTGCATTTAATTGAATGTAGATAAAAAAAATTGTGTTAAGTTTTGACCATATTTTTCAAACATATATGTAGGTGATACAAAGTCCACCGGGTCATCTATAATTTTTATTTATTTTTCCTTTTTTAAACTTTACGTGGCATTGCAACGCATGCCGGGTACGGCTTGTTATTTATAATTAATAAAAAGTTGTTAAACATTAAAAAGTTTATTATGTATATGGTTTGTAAGGTAATGTAAGGTAAAAATTATTAATAATCGGAATAGAATGATTAACTTATATGTTTTAAGTAATTAAAGGTTCATAATAATTTAATTAATTACATTAAAGGCGGTATTTAGAAATGTTACAAAATTCATTTGATACATGTAACATGTGCCCAAAATAACTTTTGAGGAAGTATAACGACGTATAAAACAATTTTCTGAAAATCAATGTTTTTTATGTTTAACTAGCCGTGACCCGGCCACGCTTCGCTGTGGCTCAGTTTGATATAAAATAAATGAACAATTAAATAAAAATAGGTAATCTAGCGAATATAGATTTACCGAGACGCATCATTTATTTCAATACCATGCATTGCATTGCTGTGATTATGTTGTAGAATGTTATGAAAAGGGAAAAAAATATTGCTTTGCAATTATTTTTTATAACCGATTTAGGTATTCGGCTTCGCCGGGGACGACCCTGTCTCATTCCTTTTTCCACACTCCATGAAAATGGTTTCAATCAGCGTGCGTTATTCGTCTTGATCGAGCAATACGTACTTGGGCTATTTCCAATCTTGCTTCCCTTTGCTCGTCTGTTTCAGACGAACGGGCTCGAGCAATTCGTACTCCTTCGATTTCCAATCTTGCTCCTCTTTGCTCGTCTGTTTCAGATAAGGGGGCTTGGGCATTTCTAATCTATCTTCCTTTTGCTCCTCTGTTTCAGATAAACGGGCTTGGCATTTCTTAATCTTAGGGTTTCTAGTCTATTTTCCCTTTAGTCGTCTTTTTCAAATAAGCGGGCTTGACCAATTCTTAAACTAAGGGTTTCTTAGGGGCAAATTCAGGAATGCCACTCACACTCATTTCTACCTACACTCAATTGTATCTCAAAATGAGGGTGAGTGCGCCTTCTCCTCAATTTTGGAATTCAGAAACGTCTAAATCAAGTTACTCAAATACATCTCAATTTAAGAATGATTTGAGGGAAGGATGTTTGGCAATATCGCAAGTCGTCGTGTTCGCTGCTGACTGTGTTAGTTCAATTTGGTGTTCTGTGCATATATCATGTGTTTTGTGGCAGCGACTGTCAGGCGCATGTCAGGCGTCACCTAATTTGGAATCACGTTTTGCAAAATCGTTTACGTTGAAACAATGAGCAAAGAGCATTCCAAAAAAGTATGTGTGCAAGGAAAAAAGTTCCAATTAAAAGAGTCTCCACCTCTATGCCTGCTATATACCACTGGAAAAATAATATGTCGAATAGTGTCTCAACCAAATCTATATCTCTGTAAGATCTCCAAGTTGGTTAAGTGCTGAAGGGGATTGTTGTAATCTCTGATATAATTTCTGAAACAATTAATTGCCTTATTAAACAAATCATACTTTTCCCTCGGTAAGCATTTACATCTTAGGGTGCTAAATACAATTTTATCATAGGTAGGAACTGGTAAATATCTTTCATCCTCAATATATTGTATGAACTCTACAAATTCGTTGAACTCATTAGCCATGATATCCATATTGCTAACACCATCTAACATAAACAGAAATGCACAAAAAACAGTCACTAACGACGCTAATGACCATCTGCACTAAAGTCAAAACTCTTAAAAGTTTGGTGTGGAATTATTTTAAGTGGTGAATTTCAACCACTCAAATCTCACTCAATCTAATACTCAATTTAAGGGACATTTCAATTGAGGAAAGTCTATGAATTCCAAATTGAGTGTAGTGAAGATTTTACTTAAAAATTGAGTGTAGGTGTAGGGTGAGTGGCGTTTCTGAATTTGGCCCTTAGTCTATCTTCCCTTTGCCCGTCATTTTCCGAAGCTCGTAGTCTTTTATTTTTTTTGCTTTACATATGGATCTGCCAATCGCTTTTCTTTTGGAGGCATAATTCACAGCGAAAGTATACAATAAATGGGCTTGTTTTCTGTTGTCTAATGTCCAAAGTTCACAAATAACACCACTAACACTCACACACTTTCAGAAATATTTCTACTTTTAACAGAATGATTTTGACCAATTCGATCCTCAAAGCGGTGTCAAACTGTTCGACATTTAAAAGATACCTTTTCGCCGCGAGATGGCACCATCTGTCAGTCACTCGTCTGTCAAATAGATATGACATATTGCCTGTCATGCATATACGGCCAATCGAACTGTAGCATTTTATATATTTAAGCTGTTTCGGCCCCCTGCCTCGTTTTCCCAAGGTGTATTAACTTTAAATAGGTTAGGTACCTCATTGAACAGCTTCTGGGCGAGGGGGTCGCGCGGGGGAGGCCCCGTGGCGTGGAGTTCGTGACGTAGACTGGCGACCCAGGTCTGCGTTTTATTACCTGTGTTTAATCTAACTCTGTGGTTTAATCTATGTTCTGTATTACTCTGACAGTTTGGCGTTTGGCTGGCGTTTTCGTTTGTAATTGACAACAGTTTTGAGTTTTTCAAAGTACATATTTTTTGCATCGCCGGTCGCCCTGTGACGTAGATCGGTCTCGCGCTGTTGTGGTAGGTCAGGATTGCTAGAGGCAACCTATTAAAGTTGATACGCCTTGTCTTTTTTCGACGCAGAACCATTTCAGGAACCTTCACGGACATGCGCCCGACAACTCACAAAAGTTTCTTGTCAATCGGATGAATGGTATTGAAGCTATGAGTAACATACAAACAAACATACATCCATTTATATATATGTATAGATTAACAGAATGCTTTTGAGCAATTCGATGCTCAAAGCGCTGACAAACTGTTCGACATTTAAAAGTTACCTTTTCGCCGCGAGATGGCGCCATCTGTCAGACACTCGTCTGTCAAATAAAGGTGACATATTGCCTGTCATGTATATATTTTTAAGCCGTTTCGGCCCCCTGGCTCCTTTTTTGACGCGGAACCATTTCAGGAACCTTCAAGGACATGCGCCCTACAACTCACCAAAATTTCGTTGCAATCGGACGAATGGTATAGGAGCCTATGCGGAACATACACACAAACATCCATTTTTATATATATAGATACATATAATAAATTACAATTATTTATAACTATATGTAACCTATTTCAATTTGTAAAACACCTCTCTGCACTTGCCCAAGCACCTTATACAAAAAATAACAAAAAATTGTAAAAAAATATGCAAAATTGTTTAAGGGGGTAGTCTGGTTGTCAATTTTGAAAAAAAAATCGTTCAAAATTGTCATTTTCATATACAATACACCTTTAAAAATAGTGTACTGTAGTTTATTTTGCTCATAGAGCTCGAGAAATTCGTATATGAGCTTTAGAGGGTGAGCGCGCGCATGTGGCTTTTTCTGCAGGTGTTCAGTTTAGCCGGGCTTATGCTAAAATTTTTGCTAATTTTCTCTCCTTTCCTATACAATTTCGGTTTTTACAAATAGTATTATTTTATTTTATAAAGCCAGTAATACAAGTGATAATCCTAGACCTTATCGTTGAAAGAAAGACATTTTCGTGGAAATTGACATACCAGTAATTGTGAAAAGCAGAACAAGTGCATCTGTAAGAAAAAGAAAACCATGATTTTCAAGTAAACATTAATCAGCCTGTAAGTAAGAAATTTTTGAAGAACAGGAAGGTATAATGTATGAAGCAGTCATCGGTGACCAACGTAATATACTTTTTATAAGATTTTCTGTAATTTTCGAGAAAAAAAAAATTATTCAATTTTGCCATATAAACCGACCATTATTGACGTCAAATGGAACCTATAAAGCCATTGTTTATTTTGTTTATTTAGGCAGCGGATTAATAGTTATTTAAGTCACAAGGAATGTAAAGACGTTTTACCATTCGAGGCAAGTGGCCGAGGCTTGTTACTTGCCGAGAATGTTAACAGTCGATACATTCCGTGTGGCTTATTAGATTTTTCACGCTACCGTTGAAAATTTCCTCATAATTCCTCAAAAAATGAAATGGTCGATTTAGTTTGGATGTACGTCACTCTGGCATAAGTTGACTGACCTACGTCAGACTTACATGTGTCAGTGCGTGACTATGGATAACTCAACTTGATTTACTCTTTTGATATTCCTAGGAATGTAAGTGACAATATTTACATTCCGTTGTCAAGGAAAAATAATACACGAATGTTATTTGCCATTATCATGCTACGTATCTATGCATATAAGAGCGTTTTACGATAGCGGCAGCGGGAAATAGTTATTTAAGTCACAATGAATGTAAAGACATTTTACCATGCGAGGCAAGTGTGTACGAGCGAAGGCGAAGCCGAGGCTTGTCACTTGCCGAGAATGTTAACAGTCGATACATTCCGTGTGGCTTATTAGATTTTTCACGCTGCCGTTGAAAATTTCATCATAATTCCTCAAAAAATGAAATGTTTGATTTAGTTTGGACGTCTCTGACATAAGTTGACTGACATACGTCGGACTTACATATGTCAGTCTGACATATGCGTAACTAGGGATAAATCAACTTGATTTACTCTTTTGATTTTCCTAGGAATGTAAATGACAGTATTTACATTCCGTCGTCAAGGAAAAATGATACACGAATGTTATTTGCCATTTTCATGCTACGTATCTATGCATATAAGAGCGATTTACGATAGCGGCAGCGTGAAATAGTTATTTATTCAATTTTGCCGTATAAAGTGACGTTTTATATGTTTAAAATTGTTTTCGTCGTTGTCAAGGTTGCGGCACTGAAGGTGTCATCTTGTCAAATTTTCTCTTCAAAATTGGACTTACTCCGCTAAACGTCAGTTTATATATAATCGAGGCAATAAAGCACAAAACTTCGGAATTTTTTCCATAAAGACGGATCGAAATGCGGTTTTTTGCATTCTCTTCCAAAAAATTTTTGTTAAAAATGTGGCTACTTTGTATTTCTGACAAACCGGAAATTGCATTGCTGCCGCCAAAAATGCATTCAGAAAATGCATTTTTTGAGACGCCTTTTGGAAGATTTCAAAACTTTGCAAATAAGAGTCAGAACTGTCCCAAATCAGGTTCTCGGGGGTTTTCAAGGTCGCTGATCACGATTCTGATGTTCAAATTGACTCCCGAACACCTGGAGCTCAGGAACGCCGATGAACGTCATCTCCATGGGACTCCCCACAAATCACACGGGAAAGGAGAGAAACTCGGCGCCCGGGGGTTTTTTGGTTCGCTGGATTCAAATATGCCATCGTCAAACACCCCCCGGACACCTGTTGCGCCAGAACCTGGACGTGGACGTCATCTCCGAGAATTTTCCTGACAAGATTGACAAAAACAACCCGAAAATCATTGTGGGGATTGTGGGGGCGTTTTTTGAGGCGTTTGATTCACACTTCACGTCGAAAACGACCCCATGTACACCTGGTGCACCGGATTCTGGACGCGGACCTCATAACAGTGGGTTTTCCTCGCACAATCGAAGAAGACGAACCGAAAATCGATATGGGGGGATTTTTGGGGCGCTGAATCTGAATTCCACGTCGACAACGACTCCCCTAACCTGGTGCCTGGGGCCTGGTGCACCGGGTCCTGGCCCCCAACGCCTTCTCCGTAGAGCTCCAACATTCAAGCGGGGAAGGAGAGAAACTTCGATGTCAAGATAAAAGTTTGGGTACACCAGGTGTTGGGAGCGTACTTTTCGACGTGAAATCCGGATTTAGCGCCCCGAAAAGCCCTCCATAACGGTTTTGGGTTCGTTTCTTCGATTGCGTGAGGAAACTCCTCGGAGACGACGTTCTGGTCCAGGTTACGGTGTACTAGGTGTTCAGAGGATCGTTTTCGACGTGAAACTTGGATTAAGCACCCCAGAAAACGCTCCTACGATGATTTTTTAGTTGTTTTTGCCGATCTTGTTAGGAAAATTCTCGGGGATGACGTTCACGTCCAGGTTCGGGCGCACCAGGTGTCCGGGGGGTGTTCGACGGTGGCATATTTGAATTCAGCGACCCAAAAAACCCCCGGGCGCCGAGTTTCTCTCCTTCACCGTGTGATTTGTGGAGGAGTCCCATGGAGATGACGTTCATCGGCGTTCCTGAGCTCCAGGTGTTCGGGAGTCAATTTGAACATCAGAATCGTGATCAGCGACCTTGAAAACCCCCCGAGTACATGATTTGGGCCAGTTCTGACTCTTATTTACAAAGTTTTGAAGTCTATCAAAAGGCGTCTCAAAAAATTAATTTTTTGAATGCATTTTTGGCTGCAGCAAAACAATTTCCGGTTTGTCAGAAACACAAAGTAGCCACATTTTTTACAAAAATTTTTTGGAAGAGAATGCAAAAAACCGCATTCCGATCCGTCTTTATGGAAAAAATTCCGAACTTTTAGCCTTTTTAGTGCTTCATTGCCTCGACTAATATGGCATAATTGAATAAAACTGGTTGAGACTATTTACAAAAACCACCCTACCGATTTCGCTCAAATTTTGAGGAGTTGCTCCAAACTCGAACTAGGATTATAAAAATTGATTAATATTTATACCTTTTTTTAAACAATCAATATAAAAAGTGCAAAAAACGGGTCAAAAATTTTTAAAGTCCGCCTTGTGTTTTTTCAGTCAAAATGATTTATCCTAGTTCAGGCGATAGCCGCTTACTTATATTTTAATAATCTATTGAAATGTTTCGTTTCAGATGTTTCTGAATGGAGAAATCATGTCAACCAGAAAAAAGGGGTCTTTTCGAGACCGCCGTGTTACGGCCATATTGGGGCCTAAAAAGCCAAAAAATATATTTTTGTAATACTAAATATCTATATTATCATAATATATGTAAAAAAGACAAAATGTGAAAATAAATTTTTCTACGAAAATAAAAATAAAGGACAAAAGCTATTGAGAACCAGACTACCCCCTTAAGCAAATTAGTCAGTTAATTAATAAGTTTATCTACTTTGCGTTACTAATGATCTCATTATTACACCGAAAGTAGTGTAATAATATTCATATTATTAAACTACTTTTGGTAACTTTTAGTTTTGTTATATTGGTACATCAGCCTGTCATGGAGACGTGCGTAGACGTCAAGGTTAAATTATTAGTATTTCAATAAATTTCTTGAGCAGTTTTGCGTGTTTCTGGGGGTGTACAGGTCAATTCTACATTTTTGTCTTCCATTTCGCGCACGTAAGTAAGTAGTTATTGAATTAGTCCTAGGGCTACTAGATTTTCAAATTCAAATACGAAACGAGGTCTGTCAAGCTGGCACCCCCACCACCACGGAATCGAAATTTGATTGCGCAGGAATTATGTGCTCTTTATGTGCTAAATAAACATTAACATTAACACCCTCAAGAGGTGAAACCCACATAATTATTGCCACGTTTTAGCATAGTTTAAAATTTTTGTGTTCGATCGTTGTGGATGTCACCTCTTGAAGGTGTTACTTTCAGGGGTAACTTTTCCGAAGAAGGGATTGATTTATCAAGTTCGCTTCAAGGCATTTGAAAGGCATATAAATAGCACATAATTATAGCGTTTACCAGACTTTGTTTCCTACTTTTGCAAATGGGTGCTAGCTTGATATCATCAGCACCCCCACACTTCAAATTTGTTTTTTTTTCAAAGATCCCTTTGGGCACAAAAATCGCCATCGCGGCACATAATTAGCACATAAAGAGCACAAAATTCCTGCGCGACCAAATTTCGATTCCATGGTGGTGGGGGTGCCAGCTTGACAGACCTTACGAAACGTCCATGTCAGTGACGTCAGTGTACCCACGCAAAATTCCCTAGTGTAATACGAAAACTTGAACAGCCAAAATTTAATGAATTAGTAAAGCAAAGTAGATAAAATAGTACAGCGCGATCGAATAAAAAAATAGTCAAAGCAGGCCATGAAAAAAAAGCCGCATGTCTTTACTTAGTTCCTAAATTTTAAAATACAGACAACAGAAAATACTACTTGACACTGACAAAGTCAAACTTGAAGTTAATTTTTAACAACGTCATACGAGTGATTGGCGGGAAAATGTTGCTGGAATTCTTCATAACAGGCGTCATACGAATATTGCCATTCACCGTTTTCCAGCTTCATTCCATTTCTAAAATAGGATTCTAAAAGAAAACTTCTGATTTGCTTCGACAACATCGTCTCATGTCAATGTACGTCAACTTGACATTCAATTTGTAATGTTATATAGTTGTAATACAGTTTAATAATCTACAATATAATAAGAAATCGAATAAGCAAATATATCTAAAATTGAAAATGCAAAAAAAGCGACAACGCATCTCGTTCTCAAAACATTCGCCATTGCATTTTTATTCCAAAACATAATGCCAACCTAAATACAATGCTAAACATAATGCCAACATAAAACTATAGCCAGTGCTGACCTCTGTGGCAAGAACGTCGCAATATATATAGGTATTCTAGATTTCTAAAAAAAAAATCTAAATGTTAATACAAAAAAGTTATATTTGTTTATAAGCAAAAAATTCACTATGTTTTGCAATCAACTTTTGCAATTGTTTAAACTAAAGTTCAGGTCATTTAACGATATAAAATGATAGAACAATTCTTCTTCTTTAATATGCACTCTGTACAATTGCTCGATCTTTACTATTTTATGACTAATGTTGTTGCAAAATTAAGGAGCCTGGGACAAACAAATTAATTTTTGCAAAAACTATTTGATGGATCGTTCTGAAATTTTTACGGCATATTGTGCACCACAATAGCCTACATTTTACGCGGAATTAAACTTGTAAAGCTATTTTTACAAAAGTTATTAATTGAATTTCAACGAAACTTTCCCTGTTTTTAATGTTTTGTTAAGAAAAAAATAGATCAAATAACCTTTATCATAGCTCATATTGAAGGTTTTTTTGTCCAATTCTATAAGATGATTAATTCCGTTTTTAGAAAGCTAGCTTTCTTTATGCGAGGTTCTCCTACTGCTAAAACACACGGGTGAATACGCAAAATTTCCGACCGTTCATAGTTTTATGTTGGCATAATGTTTAGCACTTTATTTTGGTTTGACATTATGTTTTGGAATAAAAATGCAATGGCGAATGTTTTGAGAAAGAGGTGCGTTGTCGTTTTTTTTTTTATTTTCAATTGTAGATATATTTGCTTATTCGATTTCTTATTATAATGTAAATTATTAAACTGTATTACAACTATATAACATTACAAATTGAATTTATAGACTAAAATAATAATACTAGGATATACTTCAAGCAAAACGTTGACGAGTCATTCATTTACGTATAAACTTACAATAATTTTTAATCTTCCATAAAGTTAAGCAAAACAAAGCTAGCTTTTGACTGTCGGCACTCACACAGTGCAACGTGTCTGTTGTCTTAATAGAGTATAACAATTTTATGTGATTATTAAAAATGCCTTAAAATAGTGTATTTTTTACATTATTTAATGGTTAATAAATAAATAAACACAATTTTTTCCATGATTATGTGTAACGTTTGTTTCTCTATATCTAAAAAGTACCAAAAAACCTGGTCAGACCTCTGTCACAGCCATAGACATAATACTATATAGACTACGGATCGGTATAAGGCGCGATGTGCCGAGTGGGAGCGAGAGGCAAATAAATAAGGCGATTGGTTTTCACTCTAAATGGGCGAAGCTAACAACTCCGTAACCATGACGCTCTAACCTCTAGCCTTGTCAGTTACGTCACTTACTTTTATTTTGGAGGTCGCGTGTTCTAAACACCAAGAAAATAACTTTTTCTTCTCAATTCCACTTTTTTCCCGCTATATTAACAGTTTTATTTCATTTCTTATTTTTCCTCAATAGGTTTCGAAGATAAATGATAACAAATTCTTGATTGTATTGACACACGATTGACACGAGGCTGTAGAGGTTAGAGCGTCATGGTTACGGAGTTGTTAGCTCCGCCCATTTAGAGTGAGAAACAAGTCGCCTTATTTATTTGCCTCTCGCTCCCACTCGGCACATCGCGCCTTATACCGATCCGTAGTCTATACAGTATTTGTGGTATTATGTCTATGGTCACATAGACTGGGAAAACATCATTTCCCTGTAGTACAATGTGTTTATAAATGATTGTCATCTAGTTGGCGTTGGAATTTCTGTGCATGTAATTTTTGATGTGTCGCGCTCTATTGATTTGTACCTATCTAATTCTGACAACAAGTGACACTTCGAACATTTATTGTGAAACTGGCAAGCAGTACTGCTGGTAATTAAAACAAATACTACAAATAGACAAATACTCAGAATTCGTTTTCTTTTGAGAGAGAAAAACCAGAAGTTAAAACAGATTAAGTAGGTTATTTTGAGGTTATGTATAGCTAGTAGAAACTCCTATTTTCGCAAGGCGGGTTTTTTATTTTACATGGGAATTCCACAGCAGACTAGATGACAATCATTTTGAAACACATTGTATGTAGTTCAGTCATCCAAGGATCAGAAACAGCGTTTCTAGGAAAAAAATGTAGAAGTTTTTTTCTCACTGGTTCTATATGTCTTTTGAGCTGCTAAATTTGAATCTGAGGTTTGCCACCTCGCCAGGTATGAGCTTCTCAAGTAAAATTGCAAAAACCTCATGTTTTCGGCACTTTTTTCAGTTTTTTAGCTATAACTCTAAAACTAAGCGTTTTTTGGTAATAACTGTCATACACTAAATTAAAGTAGACAAAATTTCCTATAACTACGTATAACAACTCTAAAGTCTGGGATAATCCATAACGCCGTTAGAGGGTGTTGAAAAAATGGCATTTCTTAACTTTTCGCTAAAAAGGTTAAAAAACGTTATTCTGCTCGCTGGTGTCCTACTATCAATTTTGTATACCTCCAGAATGAATTATTTTATGATTACTAGGTATATCCTGGTTATATTTCAATAATTGGCAAAAGTGAAAAACGTTTTTCAAATGCGAAAACCTCCAAAAATTTCCGCAGCTTCTGACATATTGCTAGGAAGGTATACTATCTTTTATGAACCCAGACGTCTACAGTAAAGAAAAAGGGGTTGGATTCAAAAGGTTTCATTGAAGCAAGTAAAGGTCGAAAGGATGGTAAAATAGTTTTATTTAATAGATATAAGATTGCTAAAGAAGTTGAGGTGCACGAAAAATGCAGGAAGAGATATACTAATCACAAATTGATTAATGCTGTCCATAAGAGGAATAGACAAAGTAGTACTTCATCTGCACTTCGCTCCAATATTCCCCAATTCTCATTTAAAACTCACTGTTTTATATGTGGGGAGGAAGTGCCACCAGATAATTCAAACAAAGAAATAAAAAAAAAACAGCAGAACACCGCAATCCTGTGTACACTGTGACCCAATTTACTGTAGGTAAAAACATAGAGAGGCCGTTGAAAGATCGAAATGATGAAGGCGAACATGCTATTTTACTTCGTATAGGTTCAGTGTATGATTTGCCAGCTGCTGATGCTCAATATCATTTTTTATGCATGAAAGAGCTATACCTTCCCAAAAGATAAACAAAGACACAAGACAAGGTAGACCTGTGAGGTAGACCTCGAAATGATGTGGATGGAGAAATGCAATACATGTTTAATTACATTGAAAACCGTTCTGAAGGATGCTAGTTTACAATTGAAGAACTAATAAATAAGATTGAAGAGGAATGTCCTCACCCAAGAACAGTAAAACAGTGCCTCCTTGAGAAGTATGGCGATGATATATTATGTATAACAGCCAATATGACATATTGTGTGTTTCAAGGCCACAGGTCATAAGATTGCTATTGGCACTTGGTATCAAAATAGGTTGTCAGAGAAAGAAGAAATGATGAGGATCGTTCAAACAGCAACTGCTATTATTGTTGAAGATGCACGCTCTCAAGTGCACAATTTGACACAGTACCTTCATCAGATACCTTCAGAGATAGTTTCAACGGCCTAATTCCAGAATCTCTCCTAGCCTTTACATATGCTGTAGTAATGAGCAAGAAAAAACGAAATTTTGAAAAATAGAAGAAGCAATGTCTTGCAATAGCTGACTGCTTGCGTACAGCCATAAGGCCAAAGCCATATATAGGTATATTTCCTTTGCAAGTGGACGTTGCAACATTTTTGTACAAGAAGTACGGATCACGAAGGTTAATCGATGTGCTGAGTTAATTGGGATTTTGTTCATCATACACAGAAGCCGTACGATTTGAAATGTCTTCTATGTTGGAACCACATATAACTCTTAGTAAACAAGCACTATCTCAATCTGTTTACAATAACGCAGACTTCAACATCGGAACTGTTGATGGGCACAACACATTCCATTCGATGGGTGGTATCATTTGTGTTACTCCAAAGTCGGCTGTTGTCCCAAGTCCACACATCGACAGCAGAAACTGTTGGACGTGCCGGAACTCTTCCGTTAAAAGTGTTTGAAAAGACAGGGCCAGGCCTAGCTGCCATTGAAATCAACCCTCTAACTTCGAAATTCAGTCACAAAAGTTTAGTTAGTCCCTCTGCATCACACTTGCTGTGAAACGTTGTTTTAGGTGATAATTCTGCAGATGAGGGCGACGAATGAATATGAAAATTGAAAAAAACAGTGTTTTTCCCCTTAGATTAAAAGTAGTACGATTTCGTTTGGGCTAGGAGGTTCGTTGACCTATTGGCCTCACTCATGTTTGCCAATTCTTTAAATGTAAACAGGATATATATCTAGTAATCATAAAATAATTGAATTTGGAGGTGTCCGAAATTGATACTAGGGCACCAGCGCGCAGAATAATGTTTTTTAACCTTTTTAGCGAAAAATTAAGAAATGCCATTTTTTCAACACCATTTAACGACGTTATCGATTGTTCCAGACTTTATAGTTATTATACGTGTCTATAGGAAATTTTGTCTACTTTAATTTGGTGCATCACAGTTATCACCAAAAAACGCTTAGTTTTCGAGTTATAGTTAAAAAACTGGAAAAAGTGCCGAAAACATGAGGTTTTTTCAATTTTCCTTGAGAAGCTCATGCCTGGCGAGGTGGCAAACCTCAGATTCGGATTTAGCAGCTCAAAAGACATATAGAGCCAGTGAGAAAAAAACTTCTACATTTTTTTCCTGTAAAAAACCTTTGCTTATTGGACTAATGTGTCCACCGCCTTTGCGAATGCAACTTCTTGCTTTATTTCATAACTAAAAACCGAATATTTCGCAAAATATATTCCAATAAAAAATCTTAAAAAAATGACAACTTTGCAGAAGTACATTTTACAGAAGTAGAGAACATTTTCTGCGTTTGACTGGTATGGCATGAGATTTTCGGTCTGAACATTTCATCTAACCTCAATTAAACTAACTCGCAATTCTCCGAAACAACAATTCGCCGAAAATCGTTTCGAATCGAAAGATTATTGACCAGATAATTCTCCATTTTTAAAAAGAGAAAACGAATAGATATTGAAAATAAAAAAACCGCTAGTCATAACCAGCGACCCAGTTGGAGGTTTTTAGCAAGTTAATATAGCAATCGGGATAAGTTTTTTATGGAACACAGGTGATGAAAAATTCCAAGGAGAGTAGTTACTGGAGTTCCCCGGATTCTTTAAGTAGTATTCACAATAAACTTAGAAATGTAAATATACGCAAAAATAAGTAAGCGTTTTTTAACTCAAAATACAAAAAATACGTTTTTGTGTTCTTTCCAAGTCTTTTGGGCCTATAAGCAAAATATGCAGGTATGCTGTTGCCCAAACCTATTTATAATCTGCCCACATATACCTACCCCAATTTATTATTTCGAATTAAAACACGAAAATTATTTGACGGTGAATAACCAATGTTGACAACTCTATCTCTTCTTTTCATTATGCTCACAATTTTTACTTACACGTAATTGATCTGTAAGCTTAGACAATACTTTTATTGAAACATCTATTACATTAATACAATTAATTTTTTAAAAGAATTCGTGAGGTTATTATTATCTTTGTTTTTGTGATGTACTATACCTTTTTTTTAATTGTTTATTTTAATTTATCAGTGATGTTCTTATTGAGAGTGTCCAAGCTTAGATGTTTATTGTATTATATTGGCTGGTAATATAATAAATGTAATAATGTAATAAATGTAATCAATACAAATAATTCAATGAAACAATTACAATTAATAAATTACAGGAAAAAACAAATGAACAATTATCTAATTAATTAATTTGTTTGGTTGTTTAAAAATACTATTATTTAAAAATTTACTCTCAAAACACAACAAATATGGTAGCAAACACAAAATAATGTATGTAGCAGTTAATAACACAAAAATGAAAAAAACAATGTTCCTAAAAATTGAATACATAATTTAATAACCAATGTTGTTAGCAACTCCAGTTAAATATTGTATAAGAGAGTCATTTTGAGGTCCATAATTTAAAACAACAGTTTTAAGACGTTTTGCAACGTCTATGCCCTTTTTTCTGCCAAGTGGTGGTGTTTGCCCACTCAACAATTGCCTAATTCGGACATTATTTAACTGTTGGTCTCTTTTAAGTGCATCCATAAGAACTTCCAGATATTTGGAAGATTGTTATTTACAAATATTCTTTGAAAGGAATATCCCTTTGAAATAATCTAATAAAATACTGTAACGTTTTTACTGTCTACTAAAACTAAAACACTATGCGATTATCCTAATTAATTCATTTCTTACACTACACTTATAAACTTAACTTAACAACACGACTACAATGGGGACATCCCTCTGGACACGGTCTTCTTGAAAGAGCGTCAGCATTACGGTGACTGGTTCCTGCTCTATGTTCGATGTCGAAGTCATATTCCTGAAGACGCTCAATCCACCGAGCTACCTGGCCTTTCGGGTTCTTGAATCGCAGGAGCCGTCTGATCGCCGCGTGATCCGTTCTCAACAGGAACTTCCTCCCATATAGGTACTTGTAGAAATGTTCTACTGACTTCACGGTGGCTAACAGCTCCCTCCTGGTGACACAGTAGTTCCTCTCGGGCTTCGACAGGACTTTACTGAAGTAGCCTACGACCCGCTGCTGCCCATCTTGCAGTTGTGACAAAACCCCTCCGATCCCGTCGTTGCTTGCATCTGTATCCAAGATGAAGCGTCCCTCTTGGGTAGGGAATCCGAGAACAGGGGCCGTCGTCAAGCGTCTTTTCATGTCGTCGAAGGCGGTTTGGCATTCTTCATCCCAAAGGAAGGCTCGCTTCTCCACAGTTAGTCGTGTCAGCGGCTTTGCGATGTCAGAGAACATTCTGACGTAACGACGGTAGTAAGTGCAAAGCCCCAGGAAAATCCGCAATTGATGCTTGTCCTTCGGTGTTGGCCATTCTTGGACTGCTCGCACTTTTTCAGGGTCCACCTCGACTCCGTTACTGCTAACCACGTGACCCAGATAGTGTACTCTCGTTCTTAACAGATGGCATTTCTTTGGGTTGAGCGTCAGGTTAGCCATTCGGAGTCTCTTGAAGACTTCCTCCAGGTTTGACAGGTGTTCGTCAAACGTCCTACCTACGACGATTATGTCATCCAGGTACACGAGGCACGTTTTCCAGGAGAGCCCTCAGAGTATGTTCTCCATGAGCCTTTCGAAAGTAGCAGGCGCATTACACAACCCGAATGGCATTACGGTGAATTGCCACAGTCCAGATCCTACTGTGAAAGCCGTCTTCTCCTTGTATGCAGGGTCCATTTCCACCTGCCAGTAGCCACTCTTCAGGTCCAGGGTGGAAAACAGCTTCGATCCGGCCAGATTATCCAGTCTCCATCCTTCTTCTTTACCAAGACTACAGGAGATGCCCAAGGATTGCTAGATGGCTCGATGACTCCCTCTTTCTCCATGTCGTGGATGATCTTCTCCGCTACCTCCCGCTTCGCCTGCGGCAGCCTCCTTGCTGACTGGCGGATTGGTCTTGCGCTCCCCGTATCGATCTTGTGTCTAACAATACTCGTTCTCCCAGAAGGTCCCTTGTCAGACACAAAAATCGATCGATATCGACGGACTAGCTCAATAAGCCTCTTCTTCTCGGATCCAGCGAGAGAATCGCAGGCATCCACTAGAGCTTCCTCCACTTTCGCGACTTGGCCGTCAGTGCTTCCCGTCACCTGGTGGATCGGTGACGTCGCTGGTGAGCAGGTTCCCACTTTGGTCCCCTTGCGGATGGTAACTGGGTAGTCATTGATGTTGATGAGCCGGACTGGAATTTCATCACCCAGCGTCACCAAGGTCTTCCCCACTAGAACGCCTCGGCCCACCTCCACGTCGTGGTTCCAAGATTCCACTATGGCAGGATTCCCTTTTCCGGTGACACCTTGAAGTCGGGTCACCACTATCGATTCGCTCCTACTCGGCAGGATCGTGTCTTCTGTCAGCTTTATCTGATGGACCGTCTCACCCTTGGTGTGCAGGAATATTTCCTCTGGGCCGACCTGCATTACTTGTCGTCTCAAATTGAGTGCGAAGCCGTGGGTCTTCATGATGTCCATTCCCAAGATGGCGTCCTCTTCTATGTCGGCGATCAGGACTCGGTGTGGTGAGAATCGTGCAGTGCCGATCTTGATCTCGACGTCTACTTCTCCGTGGACGGCGGCTTTCATGTTGTTGACCAACTCACCGTGGAGTTTTTCCATTTTAGTGTCTAGCTCGCCGTGGAGTTCTATTATGTTGTTGTCCAACTCGCCATGAAGTTTTCCCATTTTGTTGTCTAACTCACCGTGTAGTTTTTCCATTTTGTTAAGGATGAGCTCACCATCTTCCTCGAAACCGAATGTTTCAGGGTCCTCTCCATTGCCGATTAAATATTCCTCCAGGCGTTTCTGTAGCACTGTTTTCGTCCCTGTTGTTTCGAGTTCTCTATCTTCCAACTCGCGTTTGAGGTCCGTCACTTTTAAATCGCGTAATTTCTTCATTGTTCTTAATTTATTTCACTATTTAATCCGCACTCTGACACCACTGTAACGTTTTTACTGTCTACTAAAACTAAAACACTACGCGATTATCCTAATTAATTTATTTCTTACACTACACTTATAAACTTAACTTAATAATCCCTTAATTTAATTTATATTCGTATACACAGATGTTTATTTACTTAACGCGCCCGATCTCTCGCTCGAATGTTTACGCACCGGTTCTTCAACTGTCCTGCCTCGGGTCCGACATTCCCTTTTTATGGCAGGTAGAAGGCTTCTAGACGTTTGCCGGAATATTCCCGAAGTTTCTGGAGATCATTCTAGAATTCGCGGAACTTGTTATCGCATCGAAGCTTCTCGAGCCGTCCTTCCCGGAATCGCAATTCGGCGAACTTGTGTAGCTCCCGTGGTGTTTATATCGCGGCCGGCGAGCCGTTTCGTTACAATACGAGTAATCCATATTATAAGAGAACGAAATAAATTATAAATTAATACGATTTTCGGCGAATTGTTGTTTCGGGGAATTGAGAGTTAGGTTGATTGAGATTAGGTGAAATATTTGTAGGTGAATTGTGGGTTCGGTAAATTGTTCAGTAGATGAATTGCTGTAAGTGAACTTTCCTAGACCGGAGATTTTCGCCTTCTTGACTTTTATAAATTATGAAAAACATAAGAACCATCTGATTGCTCAATGGATTACGAAGTGGTAGCATGTAGTTTGTAAAACAAGTCAGTATTTCCAGGTCCATTGATTTAGAGAGAGGAGAAAATTGTTATGTATGTTTTACCTGAAGATCTCGGTGATAGCATGGTGGGCGTCTTCGGTAGCTGTATGACAGGCGACGTCAGTTTGGGAGCAGGCAGGAGCGCAGGGGGTGGCACGACGACGGAGACCGCGGACAACGACGTTGCAGGTACTGTAGCTTGAGTCAA
This sequence comes from Cryptocephalus moraei, assembly GCA_946251905.1. NCBI lineage: Eukaryota > Metazoa > Arthropoda > Insecta > Coleoptera > Chrysomelidae > Cryptocephalus > Cryptocephalus moraei. The sequence continues at coordinate 37,108,414 of OX276455.1, forward strand.
TGTAGCACTAACCCTAGGATACAAACTAAACTCTTTGGGTTCATATTTCTCTCCTACATTCTCCAATCTCTTCGAGTCCTCATCGAAGACGGACCGCTTCGCCATCACAGACTTGACTATCTCCGACGGTTGCACCTCTTTGAGATCGAGGTCGAGGAGCTTGTGCCTCTGCCTGAACTTCTCTAAGTTGGCGTCGAGCTGAGCGAGGGCGTCACCGCCGGCTGCGCTTAGCGCCCTTGAACCAGACCACTTTTCGTACTTCTCGTCCAGCGATCGGATACGTTCTTCTAGAGAGGGACTCGGAGGAGTCGCGTCGCTATCGCTAGAGTTCGAGCTGAGACTAGGCGGGCGTGGGGGCGGCGACGCCGGCGGCGGCACGTGGACGGGGCTCGGCGGGCGAGGAGTCGCCGATATTCGGGGACTGGTGGCTGCTGTCGGCGGGCTAGATATCACGTCCTTCTGCCCTTTAATGCCCGCCACTGACACGCTTCCTAGAATAATTCCATGTTTAATTTCTATTATCGATTATTTTACTTAAAAACTCAACTTTATATATTCTCTTAAGTTTTCTCTTATTGCTTGCTCGAATTCTCTCGAGTGAATAAACTAAGTTAGGAAAGTGTACAGATGAAACGTCTACATTGGCTAATTCGTGAGTGCGAGAGAACGCGTGATATAGTCTTTTGTGGTTTGTTGGCAACACTGCCGACAATGAACTTTTAGTTCGATTATAGTCTACTTGTCCCAAAATTTAAAAAAAAAATATGTAAATTGGTACACAATTTAATAAGTTTGTGGAATTAAATCCTTGTAGCATAAAACTATTGAAGTCACTAAACAACAAAAAATAAACCAATGTTACAGGACAAGTACACAGTTTTGTTGAAGAAATGGATATTTCTAAATAACCAATTTAGATGTCATTATATATTGTTTCAACCACTTGGGAACATTTGCTCATAAAATTTTCAGTCTCAGTAATTAGTAATTAGTAATTAGTAATTGCTGGAAATGAAACCAAACATTTGCTTATAAATTTTTCAGTTTCAGTAAATAGACTAGTAATTGCTGAAAATTAAACCAATTTTCTTTACACACACTTTTTTTACCCACGGCTTTTTATCTCTTATGACTTGAAAGGACACTTGCATATCCATACAAGTGACAAACCTTTCACATGTTCACATTTGCAGCAAATGTTTTTCTGCCTCTTTTGATTTGAAGAGATTGATTATTGCCAAATTCATACACATGCCAAACCTTTTGAGTGTAGACATACAAAAAGAAAAAACAGATTGCAGGTCTCCAAACTTCTCTGGAATAAGAATGTCTCTTTTTCTTTGGAAGTCAAAACTCTATAAACAATTAGTAAGGTGACGAAATCAAGACATTTTACTATAAAGGATACAGCTTACAGACCACAAAAAAAATTTAATAGGTTTTTGTTTCCCATGTGATTAAATAGACGATTTCGAAACGTTTGCTATTTCTAAGGGGCTGAAAAAGTGCGTGGAAAGAAAAATTAATTAACCAGCGTAAAATTCAAAAAACAATTGCAGAGATTGCTCGCCGTCACTGTCGCTTCATTAGTCTAGTACTAACTGCATCAAGTATTAAATTTTAAAATCAAAAATTTGAATTTTTGAGGATTTTCAAAATATTCAGATATATGAAATACAGGGTGAGTCAAAAATAACCCAAATCCTCTTAAATAAAAATACAAGTAAGAGTTTTATTTTCTATTAAGTTATATTTTTATGCGTCAGCTGGAGTTAATTGAATCTAAACGTTCTACAACTACCCTGGATTTTATGGAGTATAATTGATCGAAGTTTAGGTTATTAAATAGTATAAGAAAATCATTCGGATGAGGTGGGATAGGCAATTTATAATTTTAGTAATGCATTATTTAAAAACTGCCGCCTCCACCCTTATTTTACATTTGTTATAAAACATTCTACATTAGGCCAACCAACAGAGCTAAAAAAGAATACATTTTCACACTAGAATTTAGCCGGTCTTCAAAACCTATACTATCGTGTCGAAAATAGTTCATAGATGAAAACCCACCTTTTTGACCCCGCGATATCAGTGATGGGATTTTTATAAACAAATTACAATGCAAAAAATGCATTTTCCTTTTAGTTTTCTGCGAATATTGCGAAAATTAATGAAGGAATCGTTATACGACCAATAGGACCTTTGTAGGGAATTATAAAACCTACAAAATGGTTTGCTGTACAATACGATCGACCATTGCTCACAGGGAAAATCGGGAAAAAATTCCAAAAATTAACCTTTCTTGAACAATTCATAATTTCGACAAACTTGAGCCTGGAAAAACTATTTTGGGGGAAATGACATATAATAACTGTGATTTATGTGGGCGGAAGATGGTTTCTAGTCGATGCGCATTTTTTGCGTTATAAACAATTATCGCACTTTTTCTTGCAAAATGTGTGAAATTATGGAAAATTAATTTTTCTTAATTCGGCAAACGGCATTTTAAGTTAGAAACCAGTACCTTCAAAACGTATATCTTGGATTTTCACGTAGGAAGTGAGAAATGTAGAAAAAAGGCTCTAAATGTGCTCTGAACGCTCGAAATCGCATAAAAGGCGGGCTGGTTCCCCCACCACAGCTGCCCAAGATTGCCTCGAATGTATATATATATATATATATATATATATATATATATATATATATATATATATATATAAAATATGTGAGGCAATGGAAGAGAGGCAATAGAAGAGTGAAAGTTTCTTTTCGAAAGGAGACAATATTATCCACACTGAAAGAAAACGATTAATCGTTATAATGCAGAAAAGGCCTATAAATTGTAGTCCTCAGGTCGGAGTACCATTTATAAGGTGAATGATATCAGGCTGTAACATCATGGCTCATATTAGATGAAGACTCATTATAAAGAGATTGCACTGGAAAATTCTTAAGAATGGGGCGCTTTCTTTCACCACGAAATCGTATTTTCAGTACTCCCAACATGGTTTAGAAAATTTGTTGGACAAAACTACCGATCAGTTTGACGTTAGGATATCGTATAACTCACATAACTATACTAGTTTTTCTATAATGAGGTGGCCGACATGTTACAGGACATTTTTGGAGGATTTTTTTTCTTTAGTTAACCAGTTATTCCTAGTTGGATTAAAGAATAAGGCGGGTGTTTATAAACTCTGCATTTTAAACCAAATCAACGATTTTCCGGAAATCTTGGGAACAAAACGCTTCATTTTCGAGAATTTTCCGATATGGAATGTCAGACTCCTCATAATTAAACCATATACAAAGTTACAATCTGATATTGACATGAGATGCTGATCCGAGGACCATTAGTGAATTTTGTGAATCAATAATGGAAAAGATCAACGTCGATTTTTCACTGTTGAAAAAATCCTCATGTAATACTAGTTAGAGTTAAATGATGCAACATCGTCATTGCCTGGCCAGTAGATCACCTAATTAAATGATGCAACGTCGTCATTGCCTGGCCAGTAGATCACCTGATATGTTGCAAAATGAAGAAACTGATGAATAGAAGTTCTTGCTTAAACTATTACTTCTCAAATGTTATCAAATACGAGGCATATTTTTTATAACAAACTGAGATTTTGAGATTTGTTCGACTCAGAAGGGAAACAACACTATTGAGCATTCCCTAGTAATTATGTTGAACATTTTTTTATTTTGAGATGTATCAGCTGGCCAATTATGTACAAAATGTATCTAATTAAGGTCAATTAAAAATTTGAAAACTGGATTCTTCTAAAGATTCTGAATATTTTGTTCAAATGAGATTTTTGTTCTATCTTGTTAATAGGAAATAGAGGAGGATAGGAATTTTACTTTGGAAAAGCACGCATCAGTCCAATAGTCCATAACCAAATTTAGCAAACTCGATGTTGTTCAAAAGAGCTCTTGCCCACCAATAGAACATTCCGAATTTTGAACATATGTAGTGAAAACGCAAAACGCTATTTCTTTCTTTTAATTATTAAATGGGAGCCTATCAGTTTGACTATAGTTTAAAAATGTAGACTAGATTAGTAATAGATGGCGAAACAGGATGTAGAAATCTTTCTTTTTTATCTGAAGATTTTGGCTATCTTGTGATATATGTTTTCAATGCACTTACAAATGAAATAATTTGGGAAATACTACTGCTTTCATGACTGATAATTTTTATAATTTCCTCAAAAGGTCTCAAAACAATAATAAGATTTCATACGAGTTCTCACTGATTAAAGTTAAGATCTGTTATTCCAGGACTAAAATTCTCCACAATAGTTGGTAGTTGGTCCAACTAGAACTTGCTGCAAAATATAAAATGTAGAATTCCAACCGGTCTCCACAACTTGTTAAGTTTTTTGGGAGATAATCCAAACTTCTGTAAATAGCAGTGGCATAATGTTTATAAAACATGTCTCATAAGTTGCTACCATTTTTCATAACGACATGAATCTTATTTTGAATCAGAAAATCGTTGAACAGTTCTCTTTAAATTTTAGCAATGGCAGTTCTCGTATGCCTCTGAATGGTTAAATGGTTAAAACAAAGGAACTGCTAGATGGTGATTCATCAAACCCCCCCCCCCCCCCCCGAACAGTTAAAGATAGGAATAAGTAATTATATTGTATTGATCAGTACAAATATCCGTTGTAAATAAATGCCTCACTATTTAATTAAGGTATTTTTGGACAATTTTTCTCACAAACATCTTTAACATCCACTATAAATATCTGGAACATTTATTTTTCGAAAATATTTAGCTCCTGGCAGTTTATATAAAGGTACTGCATTGGCATGTAGTATTTTAAACTCAGTGTCATTCACAATTGTATATGGGTATCAATTGCAATCTTGTAACCAATCAAGCAGTCACACATTTCATTCTTTTTTAATTTCTCGATCTTGCATATAATCAATAAATTCTGGAATAAAAATATCTTTTTAAACTTGCTTTCGTTATACAGAAAATAATCAACAACTACAGAAAACGCATTAATAGATAAAAAACAATTACTTTAAATCTTTTTTTATTTATATAGGGCTGCTAGAAAAACAAGGCGAGTGCGCATTTGCATGCAATTACTAAAGCTTTCCCTACTGTTTCCTTTTACAGCGTGCACTGCTTGCTACCTTGCAGTCTTACATAAATAAAAAAAAATTTAAAGTAAATATGTTGTACTATTCAGTAGGTACATCTCTTCATTTGATTTTAATTTTCTCCCCGAGAAAAGCAAGTTTTTAATAATGCTTTTTTAATTTTTACTTTTTAGTCATACTTTAAGGGGGATAGCCACTGTGATGGTTCAAAAAAAATAATTTTTTTTTGTTGTCTTAAATCAAAGCTTATATATTCAAAAATAGGTGTACAAAATTGTAGGTCAAAATTTCAAAAATTGACTAAGTTATAACGATTTTAGTGAGAGCAGGCAGGGCACAATATTTTTCGCTAGACTTTGTTTTGTAATATAAATCTGGTTTGTAGCGGTTTTAGAATGTCCAGTTTATGGATTTAGGTGCTTAGAAGTTCGGCCGATTTTTAGTTATTCTCGAAGTTTCGTAGTGAACGCACATCGTTTCTCTGGATCTTGCTTTTATCGATTTTTAAAAATATTTTGTGTTTTATTACGAAATGGATCGTAAAGGTAACAAAATTAATAAAAGCAGTAAAATTAGATGTCCAAGAAATAGAAGAAAATGTTATCAGCGGCGTAATAGACATGAAATAGAAACAGGTGCAAACATAAGTCCCAAACGGCCTACCAATGCTTCTAAACGCAAAATTTCGCAAAATTGAATATGATGTCCATCCTACTATAAGTCATAAAATTATGAACTTTTTTAGTATTTTTATAGTGCTGAGTAATCACATATCAAGTAAAGGACTCGATAGTTTAATACAGGTATGAGAATTTTAAAAGATTCATGATTTTATTGCGAGAGAAATGGACTAAAAACTATAAACGCGTTTTTCTCAAAACGACTTTTTTCAAATTGGTCGCATCGATAACTCGGACAATTCTTAACCGATTTTTAATTTTTTTGTTTTGTTTTGTTCGTCTCGATAGTGGCTATGGTTAAGCGTAGCCGATTTGGAAAATTTTGTTTTTAACTATTTTTTAAACTGTTTGAAAACAAAAAAAAAACGGTCGAAAAAATAAAAATATTTTCAATCGGTCGCCACTTTGTGAAAAATCAAAATATAAAAAACGGCTACGTACAACGATAACTATATTGGCGGGGGAATTTTTTTTCAGGCTCTACGGCATCGTTTATATTGTTAAAACTATAAATACTTTTTTAATAATAATTTGTGGAAACATTGCTGGATATGTACTTAATAAAATAAAATAAAAACGATCCATAAATTCCTTTATTTACCAGGCCAAAAAAAGTATTGAAAATCACTAATTTTTTCAGCCGTCACAGTGGCTATCCCCCTTAATTGAATTAACATATTATCATCAATAGCATAATTATAATTGTAGTAGATTAATCGTATTTTTCAAAGAAAACACTACATATTCCAATTTCTCATATGTTTTTATTTCACTTTTTATCATACAGAGGAATAAAGTAGTGAAATTTTGATTTTTGACATACTATTCAAATAGTGCAAATACAATGTATTTCAAAATGATTGTCATCTAGTCGGCTGTGGAACTCCCATGTAAAATAAAAAACCCGGCTTGCAAAAATCTGAGTTTCTACCATAGACATAATACTATATAGACTACGGATCGGTATAAGGCGCGATGTGCCGAGTGGGAGCGAGAGGCAAATAAATAAGGCGACTTGTCTCTCACTCTAAATGAGCGGAGTTAACAACTCCGTAACCATGACGATCTAACCTCTTGCCTTGTCAGTTACGTCACGTCCTTTTATTTTGGAGGTCACGGGTTTTAAACTCCAAGAAATCGATCTTTTTCTTCTCAATTCCACTATTTTCCCGCTATATTTACAGTTTTATTTCATTTCTTATATTTTCTCAATAGTTTTCGAAGATAAGTGATAACAAATTCTTGATTATGTTGACACATGACTGACATAAGGTTAGAGCGTCATGGTTACGGAGTTGTTAGCTCCGCCCATTTAGAATGAGAGACAAGTCGCCTTATTTATTTGCCTCTCGCTCCCACTGGGCACATCGCGCCTTATACCGATCTGTAGTCTATATAGTATTATGTCTATGGTTTCTACTAACTATACATAACCTCAAAATAACCTACTTAACCTCTTTCAACTTCTGGTTTTTCTCTGTCCAAGAAAACGAAATCTGAGTATTTGTCTATTTGTAGTATTTGTTTTGGCCCTGAAAAGGGCCGTTAATTACCAGCAGTACTGATTGCCAGTTTCACAATAAATGTTCAAAGTGTCACTTGTTGTCAGAATTAGATAGGTTCAAATCAATAGAGCGCGGCACATCAAAAATTACATGCATAGAATTCCAACGCCAACTAGATGACAATCATTTTGAAACACATTGTACAATATTATAAGTAGATACTATTGTTTTGGAAAAAAGAGAACCGGATTAAAAGAGAAAACCCGGCAACCTTAATTTCAACTCATAAAGTACCCCCTATGCCCCCAAACTTGTATGCTCCCATTTAATATATTCAAGACAAATCACGATTTAAAAAAAATCGAAATGTGACGCAATTCCCGCTTTTGATAAACTGGTTCGAATTACGGAATATTCCATTAGTGGACAAGAACTCTTTTGAATAAAACCAAGTTTGTAAAATTCGGTTAAGACTGGACAATATCTCAATACCCAATCATCTCTTATTTGACAATATGTAATAAAGCATATTTGAACAAAAATAATGAAAAACCTACGAACATCCATATTTATGAAATTTTTACTGACCTCAATCAAGTACTTTTCTAAATAATCGTTTTAAGATTTGTTTAATCAATTACGCCCCCTAGCAATGGACATACATTACTAGAAATAATTTCCAGAGAATTTTTGTATAAGCGCTTATAATTTTTTTATGCAGCTGTAGTGTAAGTCGTTTTTGAGGTATGGCTAAGAACCATTCTGACCACCCAGTACAAACCATTTAGAAAACATATCTTGTTTTATAACATTAACAAGAATATCCTTCATTAATAATTTTAAGCAGTTACTATATAATATATTAGATCATCGGCAGTGCCTAGAATCCATATCATGAGCAAATCGTTAAATAAAGGGGGGGGGGGGTCGAGTAGCAACATATTTCTCTCTAACACCATGTCACAAGTTCGCACGTTTTCTCTCATATTCACGAATTGGCCCAGGTATAAGAGGCCCAGGTATATATATCGTAGACAGTATGTACATCAATTAACCAATTTAGTGCAACAAGATGTCTCCATTACCTTTGTTCATGATTTGTGCAGCGAATCTTGGTAAGGGCAGTGTAAGCGGCCCGTCCCTCTCCCTACTAATAATCCTTCTAGGCTCGGTGGGTTGAAAATTCTCTGGTCTCTCGTCGCAAAGCGGAGTCCCGGGTCTGGAACCTCCAACGCTCTCTGATCCGGAATGATCATACGTATGGTGTTGCATTTTGGTGGCGTTAGAACCACCACCACCATCACTGCTCGTCGTCTTCCTCCTCTTGCACACGGCGTGAGGCAGATAGCCGATGTCATGTCTGAGATCTCTGTGCTTCCCAGAGTCCATTGAGGGCCTTCTAGAATGATGCTTCAGGTTCGCCTCGGATAATCTACGCACCTCCATCACTTTCCTATGATCCCTGTTAGCCTCTATGATCACGTCACTAGCAGACTCGAGGAGATCCAGCTTGAGCCGTTTTTTGGGGCTCATGAGCTCGTCCCCGGAGCTCGGACATTCCTCGAGCTGCTCGAGCAGGTGAACGCGCTCTTTTTGTAGATTCCTAATGTCGGCGGGAGCGAACGGAACGACTGTGTCGACGCTCTGTAGGGAGCGCGACGCCTCCAGGACATCTACATGCGTCGGTGGGCTCTCGTGGATGAAATTGTATGCGTCATGCTCATAGATGTCCTCGTGCGATGCGACGGAACCCTGGCTGTACTCGTCATAGGACCGAAAGTGCCTGTCAGAGTAGTCGAGGGCCGCAACAGATGCTGCAGCCCCCGCCGTCTGATCGTAGTAATCTGTGAAACGACGAGACACACTTCGGGTGCCGGTTCCGCGTGGTGTCGTCACCGAGCTGGTCATACCAGGAGACTGTAACGTCGACAGGACCTGACTGTTTGCAGTCAAGGTTGATCTGCTGCTGTAGGAAGCCGTTCGCGGTCTTGCATTAGCCGCATCATACCTGTACACAATGGATAAAAACTACAGTGGAGGTGTACCTATAGGAAAAGTAAAATAACTTTCGATGCACATAACCACGTGACGTCATATCTATATATCTATATATGGGTTATTCTCTGACACTTCACTGGACTCCAAAATAGAAAATTTTTTTGATAGTAGCAGTGTTTAGGGAAACTATTGAATAATTTCATCCCAAATTTTGGAGGAAAATTTCAGCCTCCAGCTACGGGGAATTAAAGGAGCGGAAAAATCAGATTTTCGCGAAAACACGATCAAAAAAAATTCCTGTAGCTCTCTTCAGCTACCTCCTAGAGAAAAAGGCTATTAGAGTTTTTTGTTGACAAAAAGACGTACTTTAAGAAGGAATTTTCTTGGTATGGCTTGGGTTCATCTAAAAACTCGATTTCAGGGGGTTTGTCAAGAACCCAAACGAAAAAATACGAAAAAAATCACAGAGGCTCCTTTCATCCAGTATAAAAAGCTCTGAAATTCTTGGAGTGGCAAAAAACACTAAAAACTGTTGACTTCAGTTGCTAGGGTGAACCTCCGTCGAATGGCAGTAATATACAAAAATGTTTCCCGACTCTGCAAGTCTTTTTTGATCACTAGACTTGCACTGGTGAGCTTGGAAAAAAGCCAATCAATTATTTGATAACTTTGGACAATAGACCTCACAGATGATATGTTTCAAAGTTATTTTACTTGACCTGTAGTATATATATACAGAGAGAATGAAAATGTTCGGGGTATATGGCTCACCGTGAGTGCGAGAGAGAATATGGGAATTAAAACGTAGTAGAAAGAGAGACCGTTTTCTTCTTTCTCCCACTCTCCCCCCTCCCACCTCCAGTACACACACCATCGCCAGCCACCTCCACACTGACATCGTGATCGTCACGTCTCACGTTTCACTCAGACAGAGTCTTGTCTCTGTCATTTGTCCATACGCTGCTTCTTCGTTGTCCGCTCGTGCGCTCGCATAATCTAGGAAGCAGTGCGAAAATTCAATTCATTCCCAATATGTATCAGTTTATTAATTGTTGTTAACTTAAAAAAGATAATATTATGAACGAAATGATCAATTTAAAAAAATTGACGTGATCTTCTTGAATTCTTCAATTACTTGAATAATTTTTATTGCTTTCAATTGACACGGTGGTCTTAGAAAAATTATTTAATTTACAATCGCGTAACTTGTTAAAAAATTGAGTTAGATCGATTTTTACTACGGGACCATATTCTTTCCGGAGTGAGAACACACCATAATTTATTAGAACTTTTTAATTGATATTAGATAATTATAAAGCATTATTTTATGCCAGCGGAAGCCTATTTTCAGCGTTAATTTAAAATAATTAGCAATGAGGAAAGTTACGGGAGGTGGGACAATTTTGTTGGAAATTTTCTCCTCTTTTAGAATCTCTTTTCAGATTTCGATTAGCTCTTGTAGTTTCTGAGTTATTCACGGAAAACTGAATGTCCTTTTTTCTTTGTTCTTTATGATCTTTTATGATTTATGAATGTCCTGATTGTCCTTTATAACTTTTACAATTTTTTCTTTAATTTACAAGAAAAAACGCTTGTAAATTATGATCAACAATTCCATGGAATATGGTTTTATTAAGTGCCTCTCGAATCTAGTTAATACTTTGTTTTTCAAACTTTGAAAAAAAGATAGAATTGTTACTAAACTTATTACTTATTACCGTTGCTAACGCACGATGTCCAGAGTCAAAATTTATTGTGAGAAATGTTCTTCTCTTTAAGAATATTTTTATTTACTTTATTCATTATTAGTACTTTTCGAATAATTTTCAAAAAACTAAACCTTTTTCTTTTTTTTACTCTACTTATTTTGTTAATATTTTGCAATTGTTTATCGTCATTACAAATGGAATGAGGTCTTGCTCATATTTTTAGAGTCATAACAAGAATTATCACTATTTCTAACTTTCAAACCTGGACGAAGGAATACAGGATCGACACCAAATCAGTTAGTCTATCTAGTCAAGAAGTCAGTTTGCTGAGAAAAATAGTTAGAAGGGTAGGAAAAATATGAGCGATGGCTCATTCGACGCGGATTGCAATTCTGACCAAAGTTTTTTCGTTGTTTGCCTGCAAACAAAAAATGCAATTATTGAATGCAATAACAGAAAACGAAAAAATAAAAGTCATTTTATTTTTGGATGATAACTCAAAAACTATACAAGATAGCGGGAATTGCAAAAAAGATCCTTAAAGAGGAGGAAATTTTCTATAAAAAACTCTTAGCTTCCGGATCTCTAGCTCTATTATAATGGTAATTTGGTGTTGAAATAGGGCTACGCGCGGCCGTTTCGGGACGCAGGCTGTAAAGTTGAGTGCCGCACCTAAAAAAAATTTGTTAAACCAATAAATATTGATTTAAAAATTTGAAAAAAATTATGGTGTCATTTCAACACTTGCAGAAAGAAAGTCCCGTTGAGAAAAAAATTTAAATGCATTTTTCAAAAAGCTAGCCTATTGTTAAGTATACCTATTTTATTTCGTACCTCCATCTACATTGAAAGCTGGATAATTGTTTAAATAATCACCTTACAAATTTTTCGCCTCCTGGAGTCCTTTCTATGAGTGTACTTAATAAGATGGCGTCATAAAGTTGTATAAATTTTGTTTATAACAAATTTTCTAAATTAACAAAAAATGAAAAAACCTACAATTTTATTGTTGTTAAATGTTTTTTTTTCTCATATACTATGAGGGCGATTCCATGTCAACTGTCGTGAGGTTGGTGCGTCATAAATTTTTTCCCAACCAAAACTATTTCATTCTATTGTAGGTTCGACTACAAGTATTATCCCAAATTTTCAGATAAAAATATTACTACTAGCGTTTTTTACGGCCAATTTTCGTTTCTTTCGCGTTTTCAGTTTTCGATGACACATTTTCTCCAAAACGTTACCGGAAACACATCGCACCCTGGAAGAATTTAAGAGTACCTATAATCGATGTAAAATTTTCCAAGGAATCCATTCCCGCCCTCAGAATTGCCCTAAAATTTTCCTATTTGCGAGAAATCCCAAAACACCAATTTTGTTAAACTTGCTCTATCTCGGGTGTGGAAATTTTTGGATTTTTTTTGAAGGAGCGCAAAATGTTTGGTTTTTAGTGTACTTTGAGGGACTTATAACTTTTCGGTGTGTATTTTGGTTTCTAGTGCCCAAACATGCGAAAAATGGCAAAAAATGGACGAATCAGCCTAAAATGGTGATGAATTTTAAAGACAAAATTATTTTTCAACTTATAAACAAGTAGAGTTAAAAAATTTTACCCGCAATAATTTAATTTTTATTTCAAATAATATAAAAACAACTAGGTGTATCATTGTATATGAGAAAAAAAAAACATTTAACAACAATAAAATTGTAGGTTTTTTCATTTTTTGTTAATTTAGAAAATTTGTTATAAACAAAATTTATACAACTTTATGACGCCATCTTATTGAGTACACTCATAGAAAGGACTCCAGGAGGCGAAAAATTTGTAAGGTGATTATTTAAACAATTATCCAGCTTTCAATGTAGATGAAGGTACGAAATAAAATAGGTATACTTAACAATAGGCTAGCTTTTTGAAAAATGCATTTAAATTTTTTTCTCAACGGGACTTTCTTTCTGCAAGTGTTGAAATGACACCATAATTTTTTTCAAATTTTTAAATCAATATTTATTGGTTTAACAAAATTTTTTTAGGTGCGGCACTCAACTTTACAGCCTGCGTGATCCCGAAACGGCCGCGCGTAGCCCTATTTCAACACCAAATTACCATTATAATAGAGCTAGAGATCCGGAAGCTAAGAGTTTTTTATAGAAAATTTCCTCCTCTTTAAGGATCTTTTTTGCAATTCCTGCTATCTTGTATAGTTTTTGAGTTATCATCCAAAAATAAAATGACTTTTATTTTTTCGTTTTCTGTTATTGCATTCAATAATTGCATTTTTTGTTTGCAGGCAAACAACGAAAAAACATTGGTCAGAATTGCAATCCGCGTCGAATGAGCCATCGCTCATATTTTTCCTACCCTTCTAACTATTTTTCTCAGCAAACTGACTTTTTGACTAGATAGACTAACTGATTTGGTGTCGATCCTGTATTCCTTCGTCCAGGTTTGAAAGTTAGAAATAGTGATAATTCTTGTTATGACTCTAAAAATATGAGCAAGACCTCATTCCATTTGTAATGACGATAAACAATTGCAAAATATTAACAAAATAAGTAGAGTAAAAAAAAGAAAAAGGTTTAGTTTTTTGAAAATTATTCGAAAAGTACTAATAATGAATAAAGTAAATAAAAATATTCTTAAAGAGAAGAACATTTCTCACAATAAATTTTGACTCTGGACATCGTGCGTTAGCAACGGTAATAAGTAATAAGTTTAGTAATAATTCTATTTTTTTTTCAAAGTTTGAAAAACAAAGTATTAACTAGATTCGAGAGGCACTTAATAAAACCATATTCCATGGAATTGTTGATCATAATTTACAAGCGTTTTTTCTTGTAAATTAAAGAAAAAATTGTAAAAGTTATAAAGGACAATCAGGACATTCATAAATCATAAAAGATCATAAAGAACAAAGAAAAAAGGACATTCAGTTTTCCGTGAATAACTCGGAAACTACAAGAGCTAATCGAAATCTGAAAAGAGATTCTAAAAGAGGAGAAAATTTCCAACAAAATTGTCCCACCTCCCGTAACTTTCCTCATTGCTAATTATTTTAAATTAACGCTGAAAATAGGCTTCCGCTGGCATAAAATAATGCTTTATAATTATCTAATATCAATTAAAAAGTTCTAATAAATTATGGTGTGTTCTCACTCCGGAAAGAATATGGTCCCGTAGTAAAAATCGATCTAACTCAATTTTTCAACAAGTTACGCGATTGTAAATTAAATAATTTTTCTAAGACCACCGTGTCAATTGAAAGCAATAAAAATTATTCAAGTAATTGAAGAATTCAAGAAGATCACGTCAATTTTTTTAAATTGATCATTTCGTTCATAATATTATCTTTTTTAAGTTAACAACAATTAATAAATTGATACATATTGGGAATGAATTGAATTTTCGCACTGCTTCCTAGATTATGCGAGCGCACGAGCGGACAACGAAGAAGCAGCGTATGGACAAATGACAGAGACAAGACTGTCTGAGTGAGACGTGACGATCACGATGTCAGTGTGGAGGTGGCTGGCGATGGTGTGTGTACTGGAGGTGGGAGGGGGGAAAGTGGGAGAAAGAAGAAAACCGTCTCTCTTTCTACTACGTTTTAATTCCCATATTCTCTCTCGCACTCACGGTGAGCCATATACCCCGAACATTTTCATTCTCTCTGTATATATATATATATATATATATATACCTGTACAGGAGCTGTATGTATAGTAGCTCCTAAATCCAGTAAGGAAAATATGATATTACCTGCTTGAGAATCTGCTGGATGACGTCTCGAATCCCCTGTTGGATGATGGCTCTCGTCTTTCATCGAATACACTGTTCCTATCTGAGATGGTACCCTGTTTCTCTAGCCTCTCAAAGAAAGTCTCCTGACACTCTCTACTAGCAAAATCCACTTGTATTTTAGTGTTCTTCAAGGTGAAGCCTCGCATTTTATTAACCGCTGCCTGCGCACTCAACACTTGCTCATAAAATATTAATGCTTGGCCTTTGTCGCGATCCATGTGCACTTTATTTATAACACCGAAAGGTTCAAACTGTATTCTCAGGTACTTCTCGTTAACGTTCTCGTTCACACCGTCTATCCAAACACAATTGTAGGGCATTGACTTACCGAAACCTAACTTAATTCGATTATTACCTAAATGTTCTCCATCCATCTTACGAATGGCCTTGACAACACTCACTATGTCAGAGTACTGGCAAAACGCATAAGAACTCACAGCCCCTTGCTTTTTAATGTCGATCTCGATGATCTCGCCGAACTGGTCAAAGTGCTTCCTCAGGTCAGATGCAGTCACATCCTTCTCCAGGTTGCCAATGAAGAGCGTCCTTGTCGCCTTGGGGTGGTACTCGTCGATCTCGGCCTCATATGGACGCAGGTCATTGTCCTCTACATCATAGCCTTGGTAGGGGGCCACCTCGATCTTGCAACCGAAGAATAACTTATCGTAACTCACCTAAAACAATACCGGAAGAAATATTGAATTAATCATCGACAAAGGGTTTCTCCCTGCACTTCGAGATTACAATGGAAAAGAATAAAATGGTAAAACAACAACGCTAGAGGACCTGACCTAATCAATTGTATATTATGTATCCAATAATCGCATTAAATTGCTTTTAAAAAATAATATGTAGTTGCAGGAGTCTTGCATACAGAGCAAGACATAGAAAGGCAAATGTTAGGAAATTAGAATGTTGGTAAACATATTGGTAAAAGTTGGTAAATGACCAATTAAAAACGTATTAATACTAAATCGGTGATTTCGTTTAAGAGATTATCAATAGCTTTTTTTTCTTATTCTCTTGCGACCTCATCCCGAAACAATCACAGTCATGCCATTCTGGTCTCAGATCAGATGGAGACTGATGAGATATGATCAGTGGATTGTCCTTGCATGGCTCGGTATAAGAAGTGAGAACGATTCCATTGAATTTCATATAAAAGATTTTTGATTATTCTCGATCAGTGTGTGACCGGAACAGCCCGACACATTTACTGTGAACCAGACTTTAACTCTGTGGTGACTAACATTATAGCAGAGATGCGGGGGCGGAAGCGCTCTATGAAATCGTAAGTACGCCATATGGTGAAATTGAATAAGCGCAGTACGCGCAGCAGCAGAGTCAGACCCACATCTAGATTTCCGTGGATTTATATGGTGTTGGCAACACTGCATCCACGAACCCACATGTTTCGAGTACGATGTCTGTGCACCTAACCGAATATTTTGAAATGTATTCAAGGGAAAATGTTATCATTTGAAAGGTATTAAGAAATAAACACATTCAAGATAGACATGTGTGTCTCTTCCATATTAATTCGAATCATTACGTGATAATAAATTAATTGTATACTTGTCTTATATTATCAAAATAACGAGTGTTCAGTTAAATCCGTAATCTAGCAACTGTTGGAATTTTTATGTCATTTTGACCTATACCTTAGGTGAGATGTAAACATTTTGACAAATAATGGTAAATGTAACAAATGTCGAAACAACCTCGAAGGGTGTAAATTTGGGTGTGCAAGTTATGTTTTATTTTTCTTTCATAAATTATAGGTTCAGTTATACGAGTTTTGTTATTACTGTGAAAGGAGGTTATATATTTCGTCATTGCACATTTTGCTCAGTATTGCTCAGTGAAATTGTACAATAAATAACGAGTTGGGTCACGGATACATGCAAGTGGAATTTGAATGAAATTTTACCAAGTGGTTGTTAAAACAAATTAAGGAAAAGGAAAACAATGTGATTTAATTTTTTTTATAATTAATTGAGTAAGTGAATGTTATCTAGGTAATACACATTTATATTAATATATAATGTTTCATTTTTTTCCATTTTAACTTCATACATCAAAGATAATTAAAGTATTCATCATATTTGTTTTCTAAATTAAAAACATAGAATTCAATGAGGTTCTCTTATAGGAAATTCTCGTGGTGCCACAAGTTTGTGGAGCAATTTAATGCTATAAATAAATTCCACTCTGCAGTAGTGGAAAAAAATACCCGAAAACCATTACAAAAATTTTCTCACAAACAATATCAACTTGTCCGGAACAAACATAAAAGGTTGACATAAATACTTGTGCGGTTACAAGTACAGCGCGATCGAATAAAAAAATAGTCAAAGCAGGCCATGAAAAAAAAGGCGCATGTCTTTACTTCTTCTTCTGTAGTTAACGTCTCCTTTTTGCTGCAAGGCTAATCTGGACGGGACCTACAGTTTAACGTGGGCTCCGAACCACGGTCCTCGAGCACGGTTGTACCCCCTAAGGCTGTCACCCCAGTTGATCCACTCCGTGCTCTACCGACTCAGGGTGTGTGTATCCTAGTCCCGCCCTCCTACAGGATATCCGATCCTATCCGGCCTGGTTACCGGCGTGAATAGGAACGGGATTTTGGATACATTTTACACACTTCCCGCAACAATCACAACATCCATGGATTACGTGGGATTCGAACCCACGACGACAGATGTCTTTACTTAGTTTCCAAATTTAAAAATACACACAACGGAAAATACTAATTGACACTGACAAAGTCAAACTTGAAGTTAATTTTTGAAATAAAAAAAAGTGACAAAACTAAAACAGCATTTTTTCGTAACAGGCAACATACAAATATTGCCATTCACCGTTTTCCAGCTTCACTCCATTTCTAACATAGGATTCTAAAAGAACATCGTCTCGTGTCAATGTACGTCAACTTGACATTTGTAATTAATAACCTAAAGAAGCAGAAGAAGAAATTTAGGAAAAGACATGCGTATTTTAGTTCATGGCCTGCTTTGACTATTTTTTTATTCGATCGCACAGTATAATGAGTATAGGCGGTGGTTACACGCAATTAAAAAATTTTTCGGCCGCAATAGACAGACATTCCACCACCAAGTTTTAACCTATATAAAAGAGTTCACTCAAACATATGTGATGCATGGGAAACCATTGCATGAAAATCCATGGAAGAGGCTGCTCAAGAAGAGACAGAAGTGGCAGTGGAATGTAATAGTGTGGATATCAACGGAATGCCAATGATTTCTGTAGTTTGTGACGGAAGCTGGGTGAAACGTTCCAATCGAGGGGGAGGAAATTATAATTCTCTCTCTGGCGTGGCCGCAATAATTGGCCTAAAATCTGGCAAAGTTTTGTATTTTGGAGTGAAGAACAAATATTGCTGTGTGTGCCAAAGAGCTGAAAACAGGGGAGAGATACCGAGGAAACATACTCGTTACAAAAATTGGAATTCTTCATCTACTGCTATGAAAGCCGCCATAATTGCAGAAGGATTTTGCTGCAGTTTGGAGATGCACAATTTGATTTACAATAAAATGATAGCAGATGGCGATAGCAGCTGTTATAAGAAAATTGTTGATAGCAGGCCCTACGAGACCTGGGTAGTACAAAAAATAGAGTGCACCAATCACCTACTTAGCAAATTACGAGAAATATCTCAAACCAAAGGTGTTGCTGGTGTTATAAGAAATATTATTGCAAGCAATATTCTAAGGTGACGAACTGCAGTTTCAAAAGCTGTTCAGTACAGAAGAAAAGAAGAGATCATGAATGAAGAAAAAATTAGAAATTTAAGAAAAGATATCATCAACAGCGTAACCCATATATTTGGAGGGCATAAGGGCCATAACGATTTAAAATAGCTATACGATAAAACAGAACCCGATATCAACAATTACATATCCGATTTTCGACTATTTGGAATAGAAGAAAAGCTCATGACAGCAGTACGCTATTTGGCAGGACATTCCGACAATTTAATAGAAAATGTAAGTAACAACATAGTAGAGCAATTTAATGCCACTATTGCTCAAGAAATAGGAGCAAAAAGAATTAATTACACCCTCCGAAGATGTTACCAAGCACGTTGTTTTCTTGACGTGGTCTCCAAAAACACAAAAGCACCGTTATACAGGATACATAAACACTTGAGCGGTGGATATAGTCCTGGAAAAATTAAAAAATTTTTTTTTAGGAGGGCCTTTCAAAGTTGACAAATTTTGAAAATATTAAATTCATAGTTTAACAAATAGTCTTAATTCTAGAAAACTTGGGGCAATTGTGTCATTAGTTTTGACTGTGGTTCTAGAAATGTTATTTAGGGTTACGGTTCCAAAGTTTAAATGAACAAAGATAATAAAAATTAACCACAATAACCGAAAAATGGTTACGGTTTGACCAAATTTCTAGGTTTTCCTTAAATGCCCATAATTTTCAAACTGCATGGGATAGATTTTTTTTCTCCCCGTCACCCCGTTTCGACTTGACGTTGAGTTCTGGGACACCCTGTATATATATATATATATATATATATATATATATATATATAAATTTTTGAGAAATGATTAAGTATGATCTCTAGATACCAAAAAACTGAAAACCGCATTTTAATTCCTATTTTTTCGACTTCATTAACGAATGCAATATTAGATAAATCTACCAAAAGTGTTTTTACTGGGAATTACAATTTTGTTTAAACAGATTGTATATAGCCTATTCAAACTTGCTTTTCTTAAAGTAGGATGGTTACCCTCATGTTTGTATTTTTAATCCCAAAATAAAGTTCACTTTCATTTTAAATGTATCTTCTGATTGAGACATGTCTCTCACAGAACTATACCCTAATCCAAAACTTCTTTTGTAGTCGAGTCAAATTAGCATTTCACTGACAACTTTTTTCGTAGAGATCCGATTGAGATGCGGTTTTTTTGCAAAATGTTCAGGAAGACGTCTATAACAAGGTACATGTAACCTCTTTATGCTCGCACTTTTTTAATTGTTTATTTAACAAATGACCCATTTTTGTTAGAGTATTGATGAACATATGGTAGTATATATGTTAGCGTAATATGCCAACATCCCTCGTACATCGTACATAAGTCGCGATGCCATTGGTGGGCTAGTACGCATGACCGAGCAAATGATGGAGCAGAGGAGCATCTTACAACAGCGCAAGTCGATACACTCAATGTCATGTATTGAAGAGAGTCGTGTCATTAAAAGTGTAATAGTACGTTTTCCTGAGTTTAATAGGGGTAGAAACCCCGAATTGACAGCTGAAGCTAACATATATATCACAAACGGTTGGACGAAAATTTCTCGGAAATGTTTTCTCGGGCTTTTTAAGGCGAACCACCGGCACAAGATTGTTGCAAATATAATTATTTATTGTTCAATTGTTGCAACCTCGCTAATTAACAAATTAATAACTCTACTCCCGGAACCGTTAGAAAACCAGATTTTTTTAATATCTTTAAGATCACGAGGGGAACCATCGGCACAAGGTTATTGCCCGTAATTGTTTATTGTTTAATTGTTGCAACCTGACTAATTAACAAATTAATAACTCTCATCTGATAAATGTCAGAACACGTGTTTTTTATGTAATGGAATGGGGGTTATTCAGAATTCATAGCCAAGGGCTTCAAATTATCCTTGTATTGCAACTGTGTTGGTAATATAAGGTTACTTGAATAATACAATGATATATTATTATTGATTGCTCTTTATTGACAATATACCATGCATGTGCTGATCGACTTTACATTGGAACAACGATTCTTGGTGAACATTTGAACAAAAAGTTTCGTCAATTTCATCTGTTTCCAAATAGTTAACTACAGAAATATTGTTTGGGGCGATAATGTCAATGGTTGGCGAGGGTACAAAATCAACAGCAGCGGGATCGCCATCTCCTGCATCTTCTGCAAGCAGGTTATAAGCCGAACGACAATCTCCATGAACGTTATGACCACTTAGTAAAAACGGCAGAAAACCATCTCGTCGATTCTTTGAAGACTCCTTCAAACTATTCGAACCCTTCGAAGTCTTGACGTGGATCACTTGTCTATCATCTTCTTTATCACAAATAAAACACTTTTCCAAGTTTTTTTCACAAGCCATAGTAGTATAGATATACGAAAAAAATATGATGAAGCGTACTCACACATAAAAAAAAATGTCAAATTGCAACGTGCTTACTTTTAAGAAAAAGTATTCATCACTGTATGACTGAGGAGATCGATTTAGTCGGTACAAATACTCACAGGAGACTGCACGACATGACTCGATGATACAATATTTTGGTGGGAAATTTGAGAAAAAACGTGGCAGTGCGACTCTTTCATGTTTGCCGACCGACGAGAGAGATAACCGTAATGTTGTGAGAATCACAAAACACAAATACAAATATTTGCAACAACTTTATGTTTCGCCTCAAAAACCCTGAATTATTGGCAAAAATTCTGATTCTCTAATGATTTTGGCCGTAGGGTTATTCATTTGTTAATTAGCAATTATATATATAAAACCTTAAAGTAGTAGTCGTGGCCTACTAGTTAAATACCAAAATTTTTAAAGAAAGTTTTAAGTTTTAAGTTTTCCCTTGTGGGGTAGAGGCTTTAGGCCACGACTACTATTTTAACGTTTTGTTAAAAGGCATCGGGTTTTTCCAAACAACTACTGCAACCTACGAATTGGACTGTACAAGAAAACTAAAATTATGGACAACGATTAACAATAAACTGGCATCTTTATATAGCAGAAGGATTTTCCTATTGGAATGTAGACAGCAAGGGCTTACACCTACACATATCGAAAAAGGCCGCTACCCCACAAGAGGAAGCTTAGGTTTTTCTTTAAAAATGTTGGTGTATATATATATATATATATATATATACACAGTGAAACTTCCTGTTGTGGACACCTCTGCAATATGGACACATAGGTTTATGGACACTTTATCTACAGAGTGATCAAGAAATACTGTTTAAGTTGGCAATTCTACCTGGAGGATTTTTTTGCCTAAGGGTTTACAACGCTACACCGGAAGTCTCTGCACTCTGCATGACAGCGACAGCTAAGTAAACACAAATATTTTAGGTTATGTGAATTCATTTACGATTAAAAAACCACACCAGAAAAAACTTCAATATTTAAAAGTACTGCTCGAATTGAGCTCCATTATGTTCTAAACATAAATCCACTCCCCGGTTTAGGCTCTCGAAGACAATAATTAACATCCAAGGAGAAATATTTGCAACTTCCTCGATAATGGCAGTTTCCAGTTCTTCACGTGTATGTAGAACATTACTGAACACCTTGTTTTTAAGGTGCCCAAAGAAACAAAAGTCTTGAGGTGTCTGGTCTGTTGACCTGACTTGCGGTTTTGTATTCGTCTGTACGCATACTACACGATTATGTATGTCTCATTTCAATTCCCGATGACGTAGGGTCGAGTGTCGCCGGCTCTCGTACTACTACAATAATCTGGACATGGACACTTTATTTGCGGCAAATGTGGACACTTTATTTTGGTTTTACCTTATTTTAAACCGATAGTATGTTTTGAAACACTTGTTAGCTTCAATGGAAATTAATGGATCAACTAAAGATTTATCAAAAAGCATAAATGTTTTGAAAGCGATTACATGAATCTCGAAATCTTGGGAAAACGTAACAACGAACACTATTCAGCATTGCTTTAGAAAAGCCGGATTCAATGTGCAGAACATATTTCAAAATGAAGTTGAGGAAAGTAAGGACTTAGCTTCATTAAAAGAACTCCTAACTTCATCTCATTCCCAAGTTGCTTCTAACGATTATGTTCAAATAGACACTATTTTATCGATGGAAGATAAAGATTGCAATATTGAAGCAATAATAAACCACTTTCAACAGCCAGATCAGAAAAGTTAGTGCCATGAGAAAGTAAATTATTCTGATGCTCTTTGGTATTCAGAGTTGTTAAAACCTTTTTGCTTACAGAAAAATTAGGGTGAAGGATTGCGTTTGATTAACAATTTTCAACTTCATTTAGAAGAGCACATTGTGTCCAAAAAATAAAAAATACGGATTTTTTCAACAATATTCATGTTTAACTCCCTAATGTGGACACCTCCCTAATCTGGACAAAATTTTTGCTTTCCCGGGTGTCCGTATTATAGAGGTTTCACTTTATATATAATTATATTACATAGCAATAAACAATTATATATTTGCAACTATCTTCTGCCGATGGTTCGCCTTAAGAAGCGAGAGATAGTATAGGAAAAAATTCGGTTCTCTAGCGATTTCAGACGTTGAGTTATTAATTTGTTAATTGCCCAAATTACAACAATTTAGCAATAAATAATGAATCAAACACTCAAGTGATAAAGAGGGATCTTTAAAACTCCCGAGAAAACATTTCCGAGACAGTTTCGTTGAACCGTTTGTGATATATACCATATGTTCATCAATACTGTAACAAAATTGGGTAATTTGGTAAATAAACAATTAAAAAAGTGCGAGCGTAAAGAGGTTAGATGTACCTTTTGTTATAGACGTCTTCCTGACCATTTTGCAAAAAACCGCATCTCGACCGCAAATTGACTCAACTATTGATACTGACTCACACCGCAGCGAGCATGAGATTATAGACCGTTGTGGTGTCAAGAGGAAAGGAGAATTCTGGAATTCTATAAGGAATCCTGGCATATACATTTTCCGCATTATTCGTTCACCGAGAGTTTAAATACGTGACTATATAGCCCGTTCGTTATGTGGTGCTAATATATGCACAAGCTAATATGGTAAGTGCTACGACCGCGCCGTCAATGACTTTCTAATGCTGCTCATACTCCGTCGATTGTCGAAGATACCGAGAAAGGTAGATACGGGTTTTCTTGGAATTCTATCTCATCAAATACTGAAGGGGCTGTACCTTTTTAATGTGAGTTTTGTTACAGCTTGGTCCACAGTCATTCACTTTTTTAAGTTGAAATTTGAAATAAATTATTTTTAATCTCAATTCTAAATCTACTCATGTAGGTTATCTTACCTCGAGAGCCTTTTCGACATCCTCCGGCTTCTTAAAGCAGACAATTGCGTGCCTCTCACTGTTCTGACCGACGACCTTCACCCAGGTAACTTTACCATGCTTTTTGTACTCATGGAAGAGTCCGTCTTTGAGCGATGTATCAGACGACCTCAGAGGTAAGTTCCGGACGCAGATTGCCAGTGGTCTTCTGTCGTCTGAATGAACGATTGGCTGGTGGTGGTTTCCGGAGGTTGTGGACAACGAAGTCGATGTAATCGAAGACGTCGCCGTCGTAGGTGTCGCCACCGTTATAGAGGGTGCGGTTGTCGTCGACGCGGAAGAGGGAAGGCGTCTCGACTTCGGCGAGGTTGTCGAGCTGGTATCCCGAGATGTCGAGGAACTCGACGAGCTGCTACTGCTACGCGATCTCGACCTACAAACGAAATCGTCTACTTAAAAATAATTGGGCAACAATAAACACCAAAGTTCTTCCAGCGCCATTTTTTACCATGATGAAAATTGAAACAATTATGGATCAATTTACTCGTAAAATGAAAGCGAGAAACTTGTTGTGTTCTTTAATTACCATGGAAGTCATTAAAAGTTTCCTGTTTGTTACCTGGAAGGTGATCGACTAGTTGTACTCCCAGAGGGTGAGGCTGACCTGGAACCTGACCTCGATTTGGTTTTCTTCTTCGAACTTTGATCCAAACTCCGCCTTTCGCTCGCGTCTGATGGAGTTGTACTATACCCTGTATCTGCTTGACTACTACTTCCCGTGGAATTATACCTGAGCGACAAATGCAAAGCACAACATTAAATGTAAGTTATAAGGATGACAAAATTATAATGTGTACACTTCAATACAAATATTCTTCACATGGTCCTTTGTATGGAACCTTCTCCGAAACAATTATTAATATTCCCAATAAGTTTCAAAGAGAACAATAATTTTACAACCACCTTCAAAAAGCTGAAAATTTGACTTATTTTATTGGTTATAAAATAATATGAATTAAATAAAATTTAAAATGTATCTAAAAAATGGAACAAACAAAACTTGATCTTTAAAAATCAATTTTCCAAATTTTGACGAGTCTCTTCTTAATTAATTATATCAGGTGTTTTTTTAAATTTCACCTCATAGTAGGCTGTGGATAGTGTTTGTGAATGCGCCTTACTAAAAAATGTCAAAATTGACATAACCTCACTTTTTTAATAAAAATTGAAACTGCTCCGTTCAGTTACTAGTGTCTTGAAAAAGACAGCTTGGCTCTATTAATTAGGCGTAGATGAGTGAGCTGTCTTTTCCAAGACACTATTAACCGATTGGAGCAGTTTCAATTTTTATTAAAAAAGTGAGGTTATGTCAATTTTGACATTTTTTAGTAAGGCGCATTAACAAATACCATCCACAGCCTACTAAGAGGTGAAATTTAAAAAAACACCCGATATAATTTCCGTTTATGATTTCTGTGTAAAAATCTTTAACAAACAAAACAAAAATTAGGTGGGGATGTGTTGGGGCACACGGCCTTGGTTTCATATGAAACATTTATGATAGGCCGTTTTTAGCATAGATATAGGATTAATAGATCTATGAAAGCATAAGAGGAGTGGAGAAGAGTAAATATTTGGGAGTAATTCTTAATAAAGAGGGAAATAGTAAAGACGACATAAGAGAGCGAGTAAATAAGGGATGAACTGTTACACGTACATTGAACTCTATATTATAGGACAAAAACATAACACAGTAGACGAAAAAGCGTATCTACGAAAGCTTGGTACAAAGTGTCACCTTATATGGCTCAGAAGCTTGGGACGTATCTTAACTTAAAGAGAAATTAATGGCAACAGAGATGTATTTTCTCAGGAGAAGCTGTGGATGATCAAGATTGGATAAAGTTAGAAATGACATCATATGGATAGAAATGAATATAAGTCGACCAATAACGGAAGAAGTAGAAAGAAGACAATTGATTTGGTTTGGACGTTTCAAGAGAATGACAAATGATAGATGGCCCAAGAAAATACTAGAATGCATATCGCCAGAAAGAAGGAAGGGAGGACGACTACGGAGAAGCTAGAGAGATGACGTAGAAGAAGCCATGACTTCAAGAAATTTGGAAGAAAATACATGCTTCGAGAGGAAAAATTGGAAGTTAGGGATGGAGAGACGGCGACAGCTGGAGTAATCCGTCATATATAAAACCTCTAATAACGGACACCTCCCACTAGCGGACTCCTCTACATAACGGACAATTTTATATTTCCCAAATTTCTTAATATGGATTTATACATATTAGCACCTCCCAATAGCGGACCCTTGTTAATAAAATTACCTCTTAACAACGGACAATAACTTTTGAAATCAGATGTGTAAGATATATACCTCTTAAATAGGGATTCAAATTTTAATTATCATCTCCTGTAACCCGTTTTACTAAGCAGTTTAAATAATGAATACCTTTCATAATTGTATCCATAAATCCCTTAAGTTTCTTAAATGGGTGTTTAAATTTACAATCATCCCATTCAGGAATTCCAGGTATATTTCAGAATAAACAGATAGTCTATGTTGATTCGTTTAATCAGTCTAACTTGGGTTATTCACCCGAGCGACATGTCTTCTGGAAAACCCAAACGGTTCTCTTTAAAAGATAAAGTCGAAATTATTAAAACGAGCGAAATGAGCGGTGAAAGCGTTCGAAAATAGGAACAAAATTTAACGTCGGGAAAACTCAAATAAGTGACATTTTATTGTTATTAAATTACATTTGTGCACAATCAATATTTCTTTTATTTAATCCTTTACTCCCAATAGCGGACACCTCCTTATAATGGACAAAATTGTGTGTTGTAAATCAAATACTAATGTAAAACACAGTAGGTTTAGAAAAAAAAATTGATAGAATGTCATGTCAAAAAAAGAGTGTAATTCAGTTTTCAAAATATAATAAGTTCGTACTCGCTTTCTGTCTGCGTTTTTAATAATCTGTCGTGATCGGAGTTGGACAAGTAGTCTAATCTAGCTGATACAACATTTGGCGACCGTGACAGGACATTTTTTGTAGAAGATTTGTGAGGGACGAACAATAAAATTGTGAGTGTTAAAAATGGCGAGTGTAATAGTGAAAAGCCGGAAAAACCGTGGTGTGTTGCGTTCGTCGTTTATAAAAGTGTCGCGTGAACTTGAGGAACTGTTGAGATCCAATCTAGACCGTTTACAAGATATACGGGTTTCCTTCGAGATGTTGGCTACCAAATTCGAGCAATTTGTGCGAATGGATACTGAAGTTTACGAGCTGATGTTGGACGAGGCTACTGAAGAAGAGTTGGTGGAAGAAGTCGACGGCTGCGATATCTACCGGAAGAAGTACATCAATCTCAAGTTTAGATGCGAGCAAGCAGCAGTAGAACGAGATGAGGTGGGTTCCAGAGTGACATCTATAGATATGCAAACAGGTAAACGTAAGTTTAGATTGCCTGTAATCGAGTTTAAACGTTACGATGGAAGTATTAAGGATTGGCTGTCCTTTTGGGCTCAATTTAAAAAGGTAGACGAAGACAATGAGATAGATGAAAGCCACAAGATTGAATATCTCATTCAAGCAACAGTAGCAGGCAGCAGAGCACGCCGTTTAGTGGAAAGTTTCCCGCCAATGAGAGAGAATTATTCGAAAATTATTCAAGGTATGAAAGATCGTTTTGGTAGAGAAGATTTACAGATAGAAGTGTATGTTAGAGAATTATTGAAATTGGTGTTAGGTAATGTCATCTCTCAGCGAGTGGATTTGTGTTCTTTGTACGATAAACTAGAAACGCAACTACGAGCACTGGAAACTTTAGGAATCACCTCTGATAAATGTTCAGCCATGTTGTTCCCGTTAATAGAGTCTGCTATACCTCAAGATCTGTTAAGGGTGTGGCAACGTTCGGCAGTAGCTAAAGTTGATTCGTCAGACTTGTTAGAATCGGATGCTCCCAACACATTGGAATCTCGTCTTCAGGATCTTATGCGGTTTTTAAGAAATGAAGTAGATGGTGAACAGCGAATTAGTTTGGCGGCAGAAAGTTTTGGTTTTAAATCGACAGAAACCAAAACTCAAGAGTTAAACAAGGTGCGGAGACCTACAGCTGCAGTAACTCTACCTACTGCTATGGGATTGGTCAATAATGAAGTAAAGTGTTTATTCTGTAATGGTAATCATGCCAGTGACGTTTGTTTCAAAGCTCGGGAACTAACTTTGGAAGAAAGAAAAAAGCGAGTGACTGAAAAAAAGGCTTGTTTTCGGTGTCTTAAAGTAGGGCATCAAGTTAAGAAATGTTATAGTCGTTTGAGACGTTTAATTTGTATGCAATCGCATGTTTTGCTTTTGTGTCCTAATCTAAAGGCTTACAAACGAGCAGATGCAGCACAGGTAGGTAGGTAGGACAAGAGGAGCCAGTTTTGATTAATCGTTCTAGCAGCCATGTTTTTCTTCAGACATTACGAGTTAAGATAGTGGGCATCAAATCAACACGTATGGTTCGGGCATTAATTGATAGTGGCTCAAGTAAAACGTGTATTTTAAAATCGACAGCGGAACAATTAGGTTGCAGTCTTAAATACAAAGAAAAGCTTTTACACTGCTTATTTGGCGGCCAAGAAACAGAAAATGTCCATTCTTGCTATGAGATTGCTGTAAGTTATGGGAAGCAGCTCTGCAAAATGGAGGCTCTCGATCAAGTAGTAATTTGCCACAATGTATCACCGTTTTTTCGGACACCTTGGACTGAAGAGTTGAGGAACCTAGGAATTACGCTCGACGATACTGGGACTGGTCCTATTGAGCTCTTGCTCGGAGCTGATGTATTTAGTAAAATCTATATGGGAAGAATGCAGATTTTACAATGCGGACTGGTTGCCATAGAAACCCGCTTAGGATGGACCATAATGGGTAAGGTTCCTTCGATGGTTGTACGTAAGACTGATGCCGCTGTAACAATCTTGAACTTGATGGTGAGGGACACTACAGTTCCTTCCTTATGGGAATTGGACGTTTTAGGGATAACGGAAACCTCCGAGAAGAAAAACAGAGCCGAGATGGCGGCTGCGGCTAAAGAGTTGTTTTTGGAAACGGTCACTGTTAATCAAGAAGGCAGATATGAAGTTAGGTTACCCTGGTATGAAGACCATCCTTCGTTGCCAAGCAATTATAATTTGGCTAAAAATAGATTGGAATCCACTTTAAGAAAATTAAAGAAGGATAATCTTCTTCAGCCTTATGATCAGGTATTTCAAGAATGGTTGGAAGAAGGGATAATTGAAGTAGTAAAATGCGACGAGGTACATTTAGACTATCATTATTTACCTCATCCACCTGTAGTAAAACAGAATAGTGCTACTACTAAAATAAGACCTGTGTTTGACGCTTCTGCTCAAGATAGACATGGACCATCATTAAATTAATGTTTAGAAAAGGGACCGAATTTGATTGAGCTGATTCCTTCAGCGCTGATACGATTCAGAGAAAAGAAATTGGGTGTGGTTGCTGATATCCGTAAAGCCTTTTTGCAAATTAGCATGCATCCTAAGGACAGAAACTTTCTTCGTTTTTTATGGATAGGGTCAGACGAAAATGTAAAAGTATACTGACACCGACGAGTTATATTCGGAGTGAATAGTAGTCCTTTTCTTCTGGGAGTGACAATTGATTATCATCTACAAAATTGTTTAGATGTTGTTAAAAAAGGAGTAACGTATTATTCTCAAAACACCATTGAAACTAAAGGAAAGTTTTTATGTAGACAATTGTGTCACGAGTGTGTCAGACTACGTTGAGCTTAATCAATTTATACAAGAGGCGAAAGCTGTGATGGCAAAAGCTAACTTTGACCTGAGAGGGTGGGAGTATAGTACGGAAGACAACTCTCAGGATGTACCTGTTTTAGGTTTGAAATGGTATCCTAAAAATGATACGCTGGCCATCAACCTCGACATATTTGATAATATGGATAGGAAAGTTACGAAAAGGTCTATCTTGTCAATGACCCAAAGAATTTTTGATCCGATAGGTTTTACCTCTCCAGTGACTTTGGTGCCTAAATTATTATTACTACTGTTGTGGGAGAAAAAATTGTCCTGGGATCAAGCAGTCGACGAAGAAACAAATAAAGCTTTTGCTGATTGGATGGAACAACTACCAATCCTGACTTATATTGAAATTCCACGATGGGTTAATATTAAGTTGAGAAGTGATCAGTGCTCCAGTTTACACATTTTTTCGGACGCCAGTAAGAAAGCTTTCGCTTGTGCAATTTTTCTTAGGACGGAAACAGATAATGGAATCGCCATTAGCTTATTGGCGGCTAAAGCTAGAGTATTTAGCTCCTTTACGTAAAACTACTATCATGAGGCTCGAGTTGTTGGCCGCAACAATTGGTGCAAGATTATATGCAACTGTGAAGGAGAATCTGTCTTGTGAGGTCAAGACATTTTTCTGGAGTGATTCTTCTACCGTAATCTCTTGGATCCAAAGCAAAGAAGAGTGGAGTACATTCGTGTTTAATCGTGTCCGAGAAATACGATTTTTGACAAGTCCACATGATTGACGGCATGTACCGGGTTCTTTAAATCCGGCAGATTTAGCCTCAAGGGGATGTTCACCTAAACGACTGGTTGAGATGAAATGGTGGGAGGGGCCAAACTGGCTATATAATGATCAAAGTAGCTGGCCGCATGAACCGTATGAATGCGACGAGAACGAGATTCTTAAAGAGAGGAAAAAGCTACTGGTAACTAATCTTCTGGGAATCAGTTTGAACTCAGAAGAATGACGTCTCTCATATTTTTCTAAATATTCAAAAACAGTTCGGACAATTGCCTGGATGTTTAGATTTATTCATAATATACGATACCACCATGGAAAGAAGGCAGGAGAATTGATTGCTGAAGAAATTGATGAAGCAGAAATCTTTATTTTTAAAACGATTCAGTCTGAAGTCTTCTCGGGACAAAAGCTTAGCATCATAAAGTGCCTAAATCCTTTTGAAGATGATCAAGGACTAATCAGAATCAAGTCTCGTGTTTCAGAGAGAAAAGATAGTCGAGATTTTAGATTCCCGATCGTACTTCCAAAGAGGCATCCCTTGGTAGAGAAATTAATTTTTTACTTTCACGAGAAAGAAGGACATGTGGGCGTCCAGGGATTATTGAGTATATTGAGAGAGAAGTTTTGGATTTTAGGAGGCCGGAGGACTGTTAAATCAATTGAAAGATGTGTTGTATGTAGACAGTGTATGTACAGTGTCAAATCTTTTGAAACAAATTTACCTCCATTGCCAAGAGATCGGGTAAGAGATGCTGTTGCTTTTGAAATTACAGGCGTGGATTTGGCTGGGCCTCTCTACCTAAAGAAGGGAGAAAAGGTTTGGATATGCCTTTTCACCTGCGCAGTGTTTCGAGCAGTCAATCTTGAATTGGCTTCTGAATTATTAACTTACAGTTTTTTGCAAAGTCTAAGAAGATTCGTCGCAAGAAGAGGTAGACCTAAGGTGATATATAGTGATAATGGGACGAATTTTGTTGGAGCGGAGAGTGCCTTAACGCAGTTAAACTGGCAAGAAATAACCAGAGATACGGCTACTCAGCAAATCAAGTGGCGATTTAACCCTCCCTCAGCACCTTGGTGGGGTGGGTTCTGGGAACCTCTTATCGGTCTTATGAAGCAACTTTTACGCAAAGTGTTAGGAAGAGCTTGTTTGAATAATTATGAAGACTTGTTAACAGTCGTGTGTGACTGTGAATCTATAATTAACAATAGACCAATAACTTACGTCTCGGAGGATCCGCAGGATTTAGTTCCTCTTACCCCAGCTATGCTTTTACGAGAAGCTGAAAGTGAACATGTGCCGGATCTTGACGCAATAGATCGTGATTCATATAATAAAAAATTACAATATATACAAAAGTTGCGGGACGACCTACGAAAACGATTTCGTAGCGAATATCTGGGGCAACTAAAATTGTTTCGCGAGAAGAAGAATTCTCATCGGGCGGTGAAGATAGATGAGATAGTTCTTATCGGCAATGAACAGTATAAACGTTTGGGCTGGCCTCTTGGGCGTGTGATTGAAATTTTAAAAGGCAAAGATGTTTTAATGGGGTGCAAGAAAATAGAGTCTCGGGATGAAATTCGGGCTGGAGGTTCCTTATAACATCAGTAATCATCCCACCAAGCGCCAATCCCTTCCGTGCCGTCTGAAGGACGTTATGGCCTTGAACGCGAAAGTATAAAAAATATTTTAATAGCGTGCAATAAATTAGAGTCTCGGGATGAAAATCGGGCTGGAGGTTCCTTTCAACATCAGTAATCATCCCACCAAGCGCCAATCCCTTCCGTGCCGTCTGAATGACGTTATGGCCTTCAACGCGAAAGTATAAAAAATATTTTAAAGGGGTGCAAGAAAATAGAGTCTCGGGATGAAATTCGGGCGGGAGGTTCCTTTCAACATCAGTAATCATCCCACCAAGCGCCAATCCCTTCCGTGCCGTCTGAATGACGTTATGGCCTTCAACGCGAAAGTATAAAAAATATTTTAAAGGGGTGCAAGAAAATAGAGTCTCGGGAAGAAATTCGGGCTGGAGGTTCCTTTCAACATAAGTAATCATCCCACCAAGCGCCAATCCCTTCCGTGCCGTCTGAAGGACGTTATGGCCTTCAACGCGAAAGTATAAAAAAGATTTTAATGGGTTGAAAGCTATAACGTCCTTCAGACGACACCGAAGGGATTGGCGCTTGTTAGGATGATTACTAATTTTAAAGGGAACCTCCAGCCCGAATTTCATCCCGAGACTCTTTTTTCTTGCACCCCATTAAAATATTTTTTATACTTTCGCGTTCAAGACCATAACGTCCTTCAGACGGCACGGAAGGGATTGGCGCTTGGTAGGATGATTACTGATGTTAAAAGGAACCTCCAGCCCAAATTTCATCCCGAGACTCTATTTTCTTGCACCCCATTAAAATATTTTTTATACTTTCGCGTTGAAGGCCATAACGTCCTTCAGACGGCACGGAAAGGATTGGCGCTTGGTAGGATGATTACTGATGTTAAAAGGAACCTCCAGCCCGAATTTCATCCTGAGACTCTATTTTCTTGCACCCCAATTAAATATTCTTTATGTTTCCGTGGTGGAAGATTTGAAATTATTTATTTTATTATTGTAATTTTTTGTGACCCTTTGGCGTCACTCGTGAAATTGCTGTTAGTAGGAAGGATTGACACTTTGACGAAAAAAAAAAGTTCATTTATTTCCTGCAAGGTAGAATTGGCTGCTAACTTCACGTCTAAATGAAATGGCTGCCAGAATTTTTGGCTGTTGGAAAGTGGCTGCTAACTTCACACCGGTACGTGACAGGCTGATGTACCAATTTAACAAAACTAAAAGTTACCAAAAGTAGTGTAATAATATGCATATTATTACACTACTTTCGATGTAATAATGAGATCACTAGTAATGCAAAGTAGATAAAAGTGATTTATTTCGGAGTCGCGCTAATTGTTTGGTGACAACTCGGGTTAAAATTGTTTGTATTGTCGATTGCCTGCTCGAGGGGTGGCGATCGTAGGCTGAATCTGAGAGTACCAATCGTTTCCGTACATGACGTATATATATAATACAAAGCTATGCTTCCCCTCCCGGTCATTCCCAGAGTGCCTCATTTCGTTTTTAAGTCAATTAATTGACTCATGTAAGGCGTAAGTATAAATAGGAAGACGAAAAAGGCAGATACTGACCTTATCGACTCGTACGACGACCACGAGGAGGTGGAAGTCGCAGAGGCGGCTGCGAGTGTCGCGCCGCCCGCCACTCCCGTAATCGCCGACAGGGAAGACGTCGACGAAGACGAGGAGGAGGAGGCAGACGATGACGCTGAACCGCCGCCACCACCTCCTCCTCCAATGGCCGGCATTGCTGCCGCCGTCCTTCTTTCCTGCAGGTGATAAACGACAGCCGGCGAGGTGGCGGAGGTCGAACAGGAGGAAACGGATGAGGTCGGGCCGTTGGCGAGAGGGACGCCGCCGGAAGGGCGCTGATGGTAAGCGTTCCGGTCTCGGCTGCTCCGTCGGCTTCTTCCCGAGGAGGCCAACTCATGGTAACCGCGCCGAAGGAAGTCGTCCGAGGACGTAGCGGACGTGCCCCGAGACGAAGAGCGCTGCTCATAGTAAGACTGATGATGGTCGTCCGATAATGAGCTAAAACGGGGATTTCAACATCTCTGTCAATACTCACTATTCTTATCCATATGAGAATCATGAAAAATTAAGCTCTAGTAATTTATCCTTCCATCTGTTGCGACTCTTTTGTTGTAAAAGGACCGCCCGTTTTAAAATTTTATTGGTCAAACAAATAAGTAGTCGTGAATAAAAAAAATGCTATACAATGGATAGATATGAGTGTTAACGATAATTGTCTATGAGTCATGTCTCTTGTCTATGTCTATGTCTCTTATGTTTTCTATCCTGGGAATTGCTGGTGAGCCTGTAAACATGCGGCCAAGTTTACATAGGCGCGCAGAGCGGGATATCAGAAACTCGCGTTCTTTTTCGTACCATTCTTCGATTGCTTTTTACAAAAAGACAGCTCTTTGCTTTTAACGTTTCCCTGGGAGAAACGCCACTTTGTGTCCCTATGACCATTTCAAATTTTACTGTTAGTTTTACAACTTGTAAATTTGTATATAACTCGATTTAGTTGATTAAAAATAGTATTTAAAATGTACTATTATTAAACTGGTTCGTTCATGTTTAGCTGTTGATGTGCGAAGTGGGCATACCAGAAAGATTTATAGTCCAGTCATCAGCGGTAGAAAACCTTAAAACTGTGGAATTTTGGGAAACAAGGTCGATTTCTTTGAAAATTTGAATTTAGGTAGTATTTATAACCTTCTTCAAAGTTGGACTTGTGCCGAAGTGTGCTTTTTCCTTAGGGGTGGAAGCCACCTCTTCTAAGGGGTAACATTTTTTGAAAAATCAAAATACACCCGGAAATCGATATGACTAATTCTAAGCAACTTTCGTTCTATAGCATTTTTTGGTAAAATTGATATTTTTCGAGTTATTCACGATTGAAACTACACATTTGTCATTGAAAAAACGGATGTTAACCGTTTTTCACCAATAACTTGAAAATCTTTCATTTTATCGGAAAAAAAAACATTCAGAACAAAAATGTTGCTAGTAAACAAACAAAGAGATTCGTTTTTGAATG
The DNA here is from genome assembly GCA_946251905.1 of Cryptocephalus moraei. Taxonomy (NCBI): domain Eukaryota; kingdom Metazoa; phylum Arthropoda; class Insecta; order Coleoptera; family Chrysomelidae; genus Cryptocephalus; species Cryptocephalus moraei. The sequence goes on from OX276455.1 coordinate 37,143,529, forward strand.
ACCTCTATAAACCCAATAAGGACTGAGTTATTGCTTGTTAAGGATGGTTATTTTTCGAGAACACCGAATTTGATTGATCTTCAACCATCAATAACTTGAAAATATTGTAATTTTTGGGGAAAAACCAATAGACATTTTTTAAAGTACATTAAAAAAATCTTAAAAAAACTGTTATAATACTTTCTCTGCATGCCAGATGTTCCCTTCTGCCTTTGTACCTACCTATGCCCCAAAATTCGTGTTCCGAAATAACAAAAAAATCTATTGTTTTTTCTAGGATAATTTCCTTATGTTCCAAGTTAGAAACTTTTAAAAAAATGCATTTTGTAGGGAATTCTAAGCGCTTTAACATAAAATTAGTTAAAAGTTTTCACAACTCGTAGTTTTGAAAAGAGTTGCGTTGAAAGGGCTTGGATGAGCTATAATTAGTACGCGAATGCAAACTTCGAACCGCCATACCTCCTTCAATTTTTATGATGCAAAGATAAACAAAAAAATCAAATTTTTCAGTGAGAGAAGCCCTCCAATCAACATTTGAACCATATAGGCCAGGCTACAAGAAAAAGCGTTGATTTTTTGTTCTACACTACAGATATCTGAAAGTTTTAAATGGTAAGGGGGACCTATAGAAAGATTACTGTATACCATATACAACTAGAATGTCCCTGTTTTTTTATAAACAATGGGTTAAGGTGTGAAAATCGATTTTTTCCTCATAGAATTTTCCGGTTGCATTTTAGAGAAAAGTGGTCAACAGGAAAGTTGTAGAGAATAAAAAACAGTTAATTTGGTTTTTTATAATTTAAAATCGAGAAATAAACAATTGATTTATTAGCAAAAAAAACATAAATTTTTCATTATTTTATAAATGCTAATAACTTTTGCAATAATAGTGATAAGTGAAATGTAATACATGAATTATGAAGCCTTTAGGGGTCTTCATAAATGTGAAAAATTTCAGCCAGATCGGTTTATTAGTTTACGAGATATCTTATTTGTTTATCCCAGAGACTCAATGTTTAAACAATTGAGCTTGCCTAGGCTGCAATCCTAGGGATATTTAATAAGGTGGAATAGTTTTCTTGAATGCCGAACTATAAGTTAAGTTTGAAAAACAACTTATTTTTAATGAAATTGTTATTAAAAAACCGTTTTAAAAGGGGGATAATTTTTTGCTTATAAACAAATTGAATAACTTTTTTATGAATTGTTACACACGTTTTTAATAAATTACATTGAAGAGGTGGTAAAAAAAACCTTTCATTAAAAAAAAGTTCTACGGCCAATAGAAGCCGAGATAGCAACATCTTTTTAAGAAAAACCCATGGCATGCCAGGCTGAAAGGTAGATTTATGGGTAGGATATAGAATAATATAACAGACACGATGTGTCAAAAAAATGTATACGAGGTGTTAAAAAAATACAAACGTCAAAATTTCAAACTTTTTGCATATAACTTTTTTTATGTTCATTTCTGAAAGATATGTTGTATGCAAAAGTCTCCCCTCTCGGTCATTCTCAGAGTGCCTCAGCAACATAATTATTACATAAGTACCATACCTTTCTCACTCAATACACATCAGTCATAAATAACCGATACCTATATCCGGACCATGTTGGAGTCGAAACATAAACTGAGACGGTACATTTAAAAAGCATTAAAAGAAGTATAAAGTCAAAACCATATCATGAGTATATGACACCAGTGTTTGTTGGAGAAATGGCAGCCTTCGACTCATTCATATTAGGAGCAAGACGATACTTATTAACAAAAGATTCTAGAACTCTCTCAAGGAGAGATTTTTTTTGTCTCATATTTATAAAAATTCAAATGTCATATTCTATAGAAAAGTGAGTAATGGACAGAACATTAAGATATGTTGTAGGTGGTTGAAAGTAAGGAACAAACTGCGATAATGAAAACAAACATAAGCTATATACCCACTTCATACACGGGGTTTACTAAATTGTAGTCCTTAAAAGGAGTTCAGGTTAGAATGTTTATTGAGGTCGGTTAAGTCGTTAACACAAGTTAAGTTGTTGTCTTTGATGGCTCTAAAGATCTTCAGTGCCTCTAGCTCGTCCACTGTTCTATGGACATGTACCATATATATTTCTCCGGAGACAATACCAACAGGAATAGGAATGGAGTTGCAATAATTCTCCGCACGAAAGCCCACGAAACAGTAAAGGGATTTTAAAGAGAGTAAAGAGAGCCCGATTTTAAATATGGTTGCGTTAATAAAACTCAAGGCAAAACAATTTGACTTGGAAATCATACAGATATATGCACCGAGGTCAGAAAGCACTAAACAGAAAATAGAAAAGTTCTATGAACAACTTCAAACAGCCCTCAAATATATGAAAAGGGAGGAAATTAACCTAATCTTAGGCGACATGAACGCTAAATATGAACAAGGAAAGGTCGAAGATGTAGTGGGCAGTTTTGGGCTGGGGATGGAAACTGAAAGAGGAGAGCTCCTTATTAGAGTTCTGTCAAGAAACAGACTTCACAATCAAGAATACCTCTTTCAAACTGCCCCCCAGAAGACCATACACTTGGAAATCGCCAGTGCATAACAACTATACGATTGTTGGAAATCAGATTAACTTCGTTATGATAAACAGAAGATATCGCAATGCTGTTCTCTCTTGCTAAACCTACCCTGGCGAAGACGTACCATCGGATCACAACCTAACTCGCACCAAACTTTGACTGAAGAAATTAACAGGAGGCCCCAAAGAAAACCGACGTACAGAAACTGAAACAAGATATTGATATGCAACGAACTAAAGATAGAATCAGTAAAGAACTTAGTAGTATCTCAAAAAGCTGCAACACGGAAACAGAAATTGAGGATGTGTGGAACCGAAAAAAAGTTTCAATGACTTCCATCACAGAGGAGAATTGAACCAGACACGGCAGTGAAAAGACAGAAGAGGATGACGGGTGACATACTTTCATTGGAATTCAATGGAAGAAAGAAGGCAATGCTGAAACATGGACATGGAAAAATACAAGAAACTGCACCAAAAAATTCTGAAGAATTCAGAGGCTAAAGAGTAGTGGCTACAAGAAAGATGTGTCGAAATCGAGACATTACAAGCAAAACATGGCAGTTTCCACCTACGTAAGAAAATTAAAGAAACAACAGGATTCCGTAGCCGGAGGGGCGGTGGTAAATTCAGCCAGATAGCAGGTAGAATTTGGTGCGGTAAACTGGCTGTAGCCGTGGTGCGTCCCGCGGTCATAAACGTGACCCTCTGCTTGCCTAGGTGCGTCCTGCGGTCAAAACGGCCATAGCCCAGGTGCGTCCCGCGGTCAAAACAGTCGGGCACACAACAACTGAGCCCCGCGGTCAGAAAATTCGAACGGTAACGCTAATCCCACCCTACCATTGAGTCCCGGTATACCCCAAGGCCAAATGACAACTGAGCCCCAAAGTAAAATGCTGAGTCCATGATAAAAATAGTTCGGTAAGGGAATACGAAAATTACGGGAAATCCCATGTTTATCACGATAATATTAAAGGGCAAGGGGGCGAGGAAAATCAATCAAGATACAAATATTATGCCTAACTCGACACCGACGCCGTCCTTCTTTGAACCGCCGGACGCACCTCGACCATCCCTTTTTGCACCGCCGGACGAACCTGGGCTATGAAATTCTATTGCCCCGGTCATTTTACTGACCGCGGGACGCACCTCGGTTCCACCGGGTAAACTCGGCCAGAGAAATTTGGGATGCAATATTTCTACATGTAAACTCACCGGTGTGAAGTTAGCAGCCGAAAATCCAGTAGCCGATTTTTCAAAGTGACATTTCTAGCAGCCATTTCATTTTCAGCATCCATTTCATCAGTGGCGTCTCAATCAAGCAACAATTTCAAAACTGATTTTTTCTTACTAAAAAATCGCCGCATTGCATTAATAAGAAGTCGACACCAACTAGAAAAATTGTGTAAGGGGTCTAAGGGCTTAAGGTAGTGAAATTGTCACGCGAACATCTTCGCGTAACGGTATGTCGCGCGTTCATTCGATAATTCAATAATTATTTTGAACTAGGTAGGAAAAAAAGCCACGATGTCCTTCAAACCAATTAATAGTATGATAGTTTAGAATCTACTGTGAAAGGGAGATCGACTTGCAGAGGGTATAAAGGAGTGAAACTGTCACTCGAATATCTTCGCGTAACGTTATGTAGAGGTTTCTACGATAATTCAATAATTATTTTGAAGGTAGAAAAAAAAGCCACGATGCCCTTCTCACTACTATCATACTATTAATTGGCCAGAAGGGCATCGTGGCAAGTCGCAACAATTTGGAAAAATTTTGTGTTGTCTTCTTATGTCTTATATGGCCAACTGTGAGACCTTGGATAATTTTATTATTTAACAATAATACGTATTATTATAATTTTGGAACATTTGTTCACCCTAATGCAACAGGTGATAAATGTGTGGGGTAAATTATAATTGTTTTATTCGTATTATGGCAAATCGTGCATAAATTTATTTCAATAAACCTTTTTCCTTGGCGGTTCTTATTTTCATAATTTTGGCTGCTGAAAGTGGCTGCTAACTTCACACGGGTTAAACTTTCACTTTCCCACTAAGCCGGGAACACGCCTACGCCCTTCGGGAATACGTCAATGATCGCGACTCCACAGGCCTACAACAGTTTTACAACCGCTTTAAAAATAAATAAATAAAAACTATTCCCGACACACTAATCCCGAGAAATATTTTGGCCGTCTTAAAAAAAATCTAATTAAACTGAACCTACATACTTTCCTTCTCTAATTGAAACTGAGCTTTTTGAAAGGAGTAACTACTACTACCGTTTATTGTTTTCTTTTTAATTTTCTTTAAATTCGTTTTAAAGTTCTGGTTAGAAAGTGAATAGTTAAGACCTGTCATTTTCGAACCACGGAAGCTCATCCGCTGTTTTATTTATCACAGGACTCGACTTGGTTTCACGGATTATCGTAAGATTAAGTTGGAAGCTAGATTAAAATTTCAATCATTATGGTGAATTGCCGATGTGAAATAATGTAATTTTCTTACCCATGTCCGTTGGGGAATCTGGTGGTAGTGGTGTTGATGGTGACCGAAGCGGCGGCGACGGCGGCATTCGATGCCACTGGTGAGGTAGTCGAGTACGGTGAAGAGGCGTTGTTGATGTTTGGTGACGACGACAGCGATGCTGACGCCGCGGACACGGAGGATGGCGCCGCCACCAAAGATAACGAAGAGGAGGTGGAGGAGGTCGGATTCGGAGCGGGCGTCGTTATCGTCGCCGCCGGCGCCGTCGAGGAAGAGACGAGTCCGAGGCCGCCGCTGCCGCCGCCGGACGGAAGGATGATCGCCGCCGGTTCGTAATACTCGGTGTTCAGGAGGCGGTCGTCGATTTTGAGTTCGGCGTTGTGCGCCTTCGAGGCGCTCTTGATGTCCATGAACGCCACCGTGCACGTCGCCGCGCCCCCTTCGCATATGCCGCCCCCACCTCCACCCTTCTCTTCCATGGCACCCCCACCCCCACCGCCGCCACCGCCTCCTCCTCCTCCGCCGCCGCTGCACCCTCCTCTTGGCAGCAGTTTGACGCTCTGCACGCGGCCATACCTACAAACAAAAAGAGAAAACCGCCATCAATGATTGGTCCAATTACAGTCCTCCCTCCGATTACTTCCTCTTTTATAAAAATTACCCACATTCAAATAGTAAACATAACTAGAAATCGTTTTAATTTCAGCGCTCCTCACGGCCTTATCTGTGAATCGTTCGATTAGTGTACCACTAACTCCCACGAGGAATCAAAGTGCGATGTTTCGAATAATTGCACAAAGCAGTCGCTTATGCTCTTGCCGTTTAAGCACCCTATCTGAACACAGATCGAATACAATTTTTAAATACATGGGCCGATTTGTGAATGGGAGAGAGAGTAAAGGTACTATGAGTAAAACGGATTAGAAATAGGTGATACGACTCAACCTCGATACACACAAATCTAGGTGTATAACTGTTAGCGGCAAAATCCGCCATACAGTCATACCTAGGTTTGCCCAGGCAAACTCCGAAATAACCTGTAGCATTACTATCTTACTGTTCATATTCTATGTACGAGTATGAGGCACAGTTTGCGATAGAAGAAAAACAAATTAATTTGTATTAATAATTTAATGTCTCTTAAAGAACAATCACAAATACAAGAAAGAAAGAAAAACTACAAATACACAATAAAAGCAATGTTTCGTCTCAGATAAGTGACATTTTTAATTTATTGTTGCACCAATGTTGATTTACAGTGGTCGATATTGCTGTCATCCTCGAGTACCCGATACTTCTTCAAAATTTATTTCCTATAAATCACAAGTCAAGTAAACAATTTAACCCTATGGGTAATAAAGACCCTCCGGGAAAGTCATCGAGTATTTTACAGAACGTTTTTGACCACATTTCGAAGAAGTAGGGTACGTCGCGATTTCTAAAACATGTGCTTACCATCTGTATATGAGATGTAAACAAGGATCTTCAGCGATGGTCAGCACGCCCTTTACTCTTTACCTGGGTGATTTTCAACCAATAAGCGACGAGTAATGGGGGCTGAAATCAATCTGACCAATAAGCAGAGATCGCGTTTCCCGTCTCTAATTTTTGAGGAAATTATAATTTTAAGAAGACTCTTCGTCTAACTGCGAGAGAATCACTATCTATCTTTACCTATTCCGTTTTGTTTTTTGTAATTAAGTTTGTTGCAGTTTTTAATTAGTTCTAGTAAATCCGAAAAAATACAATTCGTGTTATCATTTTCCCAACTGTTCACGCAATATTAAGTTGGCGCGTGAAGTGTATGGGTCGATCAACGAGACTATCGAAATTTCTGATTCGTACGCGACGTTACAAGCAAACTGAAAGCATATTGAGGTGTAATCAGCCAACCTTAAAATCAGGGTGGTAAAAAATACACTTGGTATTGTCTATTATGTCACTTATTAAAAAAGAAGGTATTCACAAAAAAACGCATTTAAAAAACCAACTAAAAAGATATTGAGGTAGAGTCAGAGCGGTCCCTTTGGGTAGAATTAGGGGTCCTGCATGATATCGGGTGTTTTTTTAAATTTCACCTCATAGTAGGCTGTGGATAGTGTTTGTGAATGCGCCTTACTAAAAAATGTCAAAATTGACATAACCTCACTATTTTAATAAAAATTGAAACTGCTCCAATCAGTTACTAGTGTCTTGAAAAAGACAGCTTGGCGACTGGCTTGGCTCTATTAATTAGGCGTAGATGAGTGAGCTGTCTTTTTCAAGACACTATTAACTGATTGGAGCAGTTTCAATTTTTATAAAAAAAGTGAGGTTATGTCAATTCTGACATTTTTTAGTAAGGCGCATTCACAAACATTATCCACAGCCTACTATGAGGTGAAATTTAAAAAAACACCCGATATAATTTTTAAAGAGTAGGTACATATTATACAGGGACCACTATAAAATACATTTAGTGTTAATTATGTCACTTATAGTACAAGATGCCGAATGGTGACACTTGGAATTGCAAAACAATTTTATCTTTTACATTTACAAGAGTTAGTGGTGCATTTTTTGGTACAGTTACTGTGCCCACTAATTTCGCGAAGTGATAGTTCCTTGCATATAGAGAACTGATTACACCATGTCTAGTACTGATCATATAAAAACCATCTGCAGTTTTTTCCATTACAACTCCTAGTATATTGTAACGTTTATTTTATAATTTATTTACATTAATTGAACACTAATTTATTTAACACACTTAACTACTTTTACACTAGACTAGACACTACATAATTTATTTATACTGCTCCGCATTCGGATCGTATGTCGCGTTCACTTCTGCTTCTCTACTTCTAACTAACTCCCTCGATCACAAACCCCCTTATATATACACCCCCAACCCTGATCGAGAACATTCTAGTACATTCCAGAAGCCTACGCAGCAAATGTTCATGCACCTGTCTTGTACGCGTCGTAGTTATTCTTTTGAAGGAGTAAACATGTGTCGCTTTGTTTACTTCTCGCATTACAATATTACGGGCATCTCCTTTGCCTCTGTCTAAACCCGAAACTGGCACTGTGACTGATTCCCCTACCTGAACTTCCGAAAACTTTATGCGATAGCTGCTTCATCTTCCCTGCTTGAACCCTCGATCCATCGTAGACAACTTCTTTGTTTACACTTGCAGAAATTGTCTGCCCACAGCGAAGACATAGAACTGATGCTCCAGAACCCTCTTCGTCGTCTTTGGTACTGGTACTACTGGTACTTTAAGCGCAATTGAAGTGAACAATTTCACGAGAGTTTTTGCACTTGTGAGGACCTGAAGTTTTCCTAGAGCAAATAGCACATACGATTTGTGTAGACTGAGGTTTTGAATTGTCGTTTTAGAATCGGATTTTTCTTGCTCCAAATTATTCGTTGCTTCACTTTTACTGGAATTAACAGTAGCAAGCGCTTCTTCTAATTCCTCTTCAGTTTTCAGTACCTTTTTTATCGAATCAGGTAAAAAATAACAATATGAGCTTTTTCTTCCCAAAAATAACGAAATCAATTATTTATCTATCTATTGGGTTTGCTTCAAACGGAGTTTGTCGGATTCTTAGACTATTCAATTTACTAGACCACACGTTTTATTCATAAGACGTCTTATAAGCCGGTCTGTTATTGTATTGGTGCAGTATTGAAATCTGTACGAGTGCGAGAGAGTAAGCCTCACCTAGGGAAAAAATGGCAACAATGTACGTTTCTCTCGACTTCCAGCAAAACACACCAGAGGCGTATCTACCAGTCGACAGCAGACTCGGAGGGGGATAAAAAATAAATACAAGGATACTTCATATCGCTGTGCGATCAAAAACATTTTGGGGTTCAATTTTGGAGGAATTTAATGAAAATGATTCAGAATATACGAATAAAAAATACGATGAAAAGCGGTTCAAATTTCCCGCGGCTGAAGAAGCCCAACCTAAGTTAACGTAAACTCAGATTCATATTGTTTTCCCACAGAAACGTATGAACTTGGTATGTAAATTATACGTCCGGGGTAGGGGGGGGGGGGGTACGTACAACGTAAGTAGACAGTATGTACGATGTACATGCAGATGGGCATGCATTATAGACAGCCTATATAATTAGATAGACAATACAGCTGAATAAGTACCATGTACTTACAGACAATACAGATGAATAAGTACCATGTACTTACAGAGGAGTATGTTTGTGAATACCGCTTATACGTACCTGGGACCTAAATTCTTTTAGAACCTACCTAGTATATATGTTAGATGAACCTATATACAAGGAATTCTTGAAAGTTGATGTCTCAATTTATGTCAAATGAATATATGAAAGGTGAGCAGTTTGGATCCTCTGGATTAAAATGTTCGGAACACAGCTTGGCATATTTGAGAATAGGTTGCCTTTCCGATATTCCAACTAATCCAAGCCAAAGCTTCCTCATTTCTGGGTCCTTCGGAAACCCATTTAATTGAATAATTCGGTTTTAACTGTGCACCTCTAACGTAATGTATTGCTTCAAATAAATTGGTTATTTCTTTATCATATAATTCAATATACCATTTAAGACAATCTTGAGATGTTAAGCATTTATTAATCTCTATGCCTCTGATGAAGGATTGTAAACACACTAACATAACCTTGCATCATGATATACTTACAGATGAAAACTCACATTAGGTGAGCTCAAATGGTCCACCTTGTGGCACACTACACAAGACTTCACCATGGTTCACTATCACAGTAGTTTTGGCTACAAAAATCCAAAAATAAACAATAATTTAGAAATCGTACACAATCAAGCCTCAAGCTTCTCCGGCAACCATGTGACGATTGAAAGCGGAACCGATGACTGACCATGTTGCCAGAACAACAAAATATGTCTTGATACATACCTACACTATTATAACCGATTTCAAGGACGGGTTCACGTTGTTTTACCACATCACGGTGCAAATTTCACGACTGTGCAATTGGAGGGACAGAGACCGCGGAATAATGTTTGACCGACTTGATTTGTAAACATGTGTGGTCTCTTCAACTGTATAGTTTAAGGTCGGATTCCACTGTGATATGCATTGTTTTTTCTGTAACTGACAGAAACGCAGACCCTGACAGCCTTTCATCCAGGCAAACAATATGTTTTCAATATCCTGGTTAGACAGCTCTACACTTCCCTGACTTTGGGAATCTCGTGGTTATCCGTGGACTATACTCAATTGTGGCCACAGCACTTTCAGCTCTTCAACAATGCGATTTGCAAATTCACGTCTGTTATCGGACTTCAACAAAGAAGGAGCTCCCAAAATGCAAAAAATGTCTATTAAACAATAAGCGACCTCATTTGCTCTTTTCGTTTGTAGTGGTCGCAAAACTAGGTATTTCGAAAGATGATCATGGTAATTAAGGATATATTTGAAATCACTATCGGGGCAAGTCTGCATATTGATAAGATCAACTTGTCCTCTCGAATTTACTTCTCGGAATAGCAAAGGTTTTACGGTTATTCCTTTTTTATATACTTTTTCTTCTTGTGACAGGTTTCGCATAGCTCTAAGTAAAGTGTAATGCATTCTCATAAGAGTTACGTTAGCATATTTGTTGCTTAATGCTTTAATCATAATATCTCTTCTACCAAGACCACACTACTTGTGAGCATTATCTAGCACTTCAAACAATTCTTCATTGGGCACAAAGCATTTTACTTCTTCGGTGACTTGTACAATGGCAAAATTAACTTTCTAATGCCCCCAACAAGTAACACATCGTAACGTTTAAGACGTCTGTATTGAATAGTTGTTTTTTGGCAGCTTTCTTGGCTTCTTCAACTTCTTTAATTAATGCCTCGTACTTCTCTATCGATGGAATGTAAAAATAATTTATTGGTTTCTGCTTACTCTCTAATTTCCCCAATAATTTCGTCTTCATTTCACCTGCGTCACTCATACTTGCAATAACGATTAAACACAACTGCCGATGCCGCCTAATTACAACTGAAGACGCAGAATGAGAATTCAGTTACGTCGTGCGTGCGCCCCGCTGGGTTTATATGAACACGTGGCGACAAAGCTGCAATCGGAATATTAGCTTGTTTCGGAGTTTGCCTGCTACACATTTGGCAAACCTAAAATTGTCGTATCACAGTGTAGGCAATGTCCGAAATATCGAATTTCGGACTTTGCCTGAAGTGGCCGGTAATGCGGACTTTGCCTAGGCAAACCTAGGTATGACTGTATGACGGGCTTTGCCGGCAACATATCGATTCCAATAGCCCAATAATGAGTTGCAGACTTCATGCAACTCATGTGGGTCGGACTTCATAATGCCCGTTAATACCTTCAGATATACGTTTTTAGTTTGGTGGATTTCCTGTAGAGGGCGTATAAGACGCTCTGTATATAACTATGTACAATTTATACATATTATAGGGATTATTGGGATCTCACACATCACCACGTATTATTCGAAGCCCATACATTTGGTAGCAATGAGGAGTCATACGAGTGCTTTTATGTATATTTTTTTGACTACAATCATTTTGTATTTGGAGAAACACCAGGGGCTAGCATATTATGGGTGTGAGTTAGCCACATCCACAAATTTAAAAGAATAAAAGAACATATATTTACAATTTCATCATTCATACATTCATATGTATTTTACCATACTATTTGATTTACCATACACTCGAGGAATAAATGACACCACATTCCGCCACAATAATGTTTGCTGTAAATGTGATAATAAATGTAATGCTGATAATGTTTTGCAGTGTGCTGTAGCAATTAAATCACTGTTTCTGGGCCAACATCAGTATTCACTCTTGAATTTCACTATCGCCAGATCTCTGTTCCGTTGAATGTGTCTGAAATATTCAAAGAGTGGAAATGCTTCCTAACCCTCCAATAAATTTGCTACAGCTGTGTGTCGCCCGAAAAGTTGATTGGAATATGTTCCCTCAGGAATCCATAGATAATCAATTCAGAACCGCTTATCCAGGTGAACAACAGAATGCAATTATGGGGAGCGGCAACCCACTAACCATAAGCGACATTTAAGGTGCTGACGTCGCAGGGCCCCAAGAGGAGCTGATCTTGCGCGCTCTCCTAAAAATTATAATTGTTTATGCCTCAGCCACATTATGCTCCTCGCGCTGCTACTCGCTCTGCTCCTCGCGCTGCCGTCGTATTGCCCTATCTGGCCATACTCTGCTCTCCTCCCGCAATTAATCGCCACACAAAAGCAAAATTAAAATTTATTGAAAATATGATTCTACGGTATACATCAAATGACATTTCTAGATTAAATTTCATTAAATGTGTATCTAATGGTTCCAGCGCCTGTTTGTGAATTAGGTAAATTATTGACATACACATTTATATGTACTTACAAAAAGTACATTTTTTTTAAATAAATACATAGCTAATAGCGAATTGATGTGTTAATAAGTTGTGGTAAAATTAATAAAATGTTTTAATGTGAGTACCTACTATAATTTTGACAAAATATAGGTATTTTACAAATTTCTAGCGATGTGCGATTGTGTGGCCAGATACTCGCGCTCATATTGCCAGTCCTTTGACTCGCGCCCGAAAAACCGACAAAACAGGGAGTGATGGGCATGACGAGTAGCAAGATGTGCGGCAGGACGAATATCGTGGCCACACTACTTCTCTCGTTACTTCCCTCGCTACTCGAAGAGTGTGTGGCAGAGGTATCATTGAAGTAAAAGTATTAAGTTACGGTTACAAGAATTATTCGGGATATTATTTATTCATTCCGGGCTGGTCTCTCTCGACGAGATGATTGTATTCAATTAAGAGTTATTATATGGTGTTTTTGGGAATTTGGACATTTTCATTTATGATACATTATTTTTCCTAACAAGTCAGAAGTGGGATTGCCTTAAATAAACGCTCAATCGTACCATGTGCGGATAAGTGCATCCAAATTGATTAGTCGGTGTGTTTCCTTAAACGATATTGAAAACGGCTGTAAAGAAATTTGACTGGCGACGCGAGTGAGTGTTGGTGAAAATGAACAGACCAAGTAGCAGCAGACAGAGGGATGATGGAGCGGACCGTTCTCGATCGAGGGATGATGGAGTGGACCGTTCCCGATCACGGGAGAAGCGGCGCTCACGTTCTCGGGATCCAGGACGACGTCGTTCGACTCCCCTATCCAACTATACACTACCCCCGCAGGATGACGCTGCTCGCAGGAAAATTAGAGTTAGAAAAAAACTCGCCAAGCTTCAGCAAACTGTAAGTAGTAGCACTCATACTAACTTACACTTAGACGAAACAGTGATACCAGTATTTTGTCCTGGCGAGGACAATAACCAAGATACTGCTGATTGGGTGCGTAAAATTGATGAACTGATAAGTATTCATAAGTGGACCGAATTGACAGTTTTAAAATTAGCTACTAATCGGTTACGCGGAAACGCGAGAAAATGGTACGAATCGCTATCGAATCCTTGTATGAGTTGGGAAGACATGAAAAGTTTGCTAATTCAAAATTTTCCTACTCCGTTACGTTTCGGGAAATTGTTGAAAGAAGCGGCGTGCTATAGTCCGAGGCCGGGTCAGAATTTGGGCGACTATTGCTAGGCGAAAGAGACGAAATTAAACAAATTACATCTCGAAAATTCCGGAAAACTGTTTAATAGACAGTGTGTTAGAGGGAATCAAAGACAATAAAATCGCGTTACCAGCTAAAGCAGCAAACTTTCAAACAATTGGGGCTCTAGCTAGTTATTTGAGTAATACTTCAGCATCAAGTTCATCATTGACACTAGGGCCGATTGCATCACATAGGCACCACCAGACTGGGACACTTGCAGGTCCACAAAGTAAAACGAATGCAAAGGGATGGGAAAACAAGCAACAAGTATCGCGTACTGTCGCTTGTTTTAATTGCGGCGAAAACTGTCCAACGAATTCAAGGAAAACATGCAAAGTTTGCAAAAAATTAGGGCATACAGCGAATAAGTGTTTATTCAATAAACGCAAACAAAAAACAAAACGTAAATGAAATTAAGAGTAGAGACGATGAAAACTTATTTCGAAAAACTGCCTTCATTAACGGTCATAAAATTCCATGCTTGTTAGATAGTGGCAGTGACTGTACTATTATAAAATTGTCAGCTGCTCGTAAAGCCCATTTAACCATCACAGAAATCGAGAAGAACATTGAACTGAAGTGCTTCATGGGTAACGTCGTCAATACGAAATTGATTAGTCGGGAAAGGATTGTAATAGAAGAAGCAGCGATGGAGGTTACGATGCTAGTCGTAGAAGACTGTAACTTGAATCATGACTTAATTATCGGACGTGACTTCATGGGTCACGAAAATATTATTATAAACAAAACTCCAACGCATTTATATATTAGGAGTTTACCGATTTTATAAACTACAAGAGCTAAAGAAGTTGTGGGAATTCCAACAATATCTTTTTCCATCCTTTCCATTATTTATTATCCTAACAGCCCCTCATATTTCAATCTCCCGTGAATCTCTTCGGACTAGCAAAGTTATTTTTACACGCTGTATCAATCACTTGAAAATCATAAACAAGACACCCACTGGAACAAAAGCGCTTCAAATATTTCCGATTCCCTATTTACTTTCACATCCCTTTATACTAATAACAGTAATAACTTTAGTCACGGTATCATTCGTCCGATGGCATAGTCCCTCGCTTCATATCTTCCGAGAAGAATTGTCTCATTGTCGCTCAAAAAACGCACATGTTCGTTATGTTCCAGCCTTCTCGGAAGGCCTACATTACCGAAACGAGCAATTTTTCGCTCATTGTTCTTTTACTGTCCAAATTTCACAGCCACTACTACTTATCTGTCGGAGGGTAAATTTTATTACCAACCCATCTGGTGTACTGAGCGCTTGACTTATCGATACTCAGTACGCAATCTCGGGTCCTCCAAGAGAAACTTTTCGACACTCGCGCTCAACTTATTTCTAATGTCGCAACCCCTTACGAAGAAACATTTCGACACTCACGCATTTTTCATTAAACTCACAACACCTCACTCACACCGCCTCAATTGATTCTCAGTTCACTCTCAAACATATTCGTATTGTATATAAAATTAATGTAGTGCACTGGCCAGTGGAACTACTTTCCAAATATTAGTCAATATAAGTCGTAATTTTAAAATCACCCGCGTTTCACTCATCATCCAACCTGGGTCCAGCGGAACCACACCATTCAGTTGCATTGGCAAGCTGCAACAGCTCTACAAAGAAACAACGTCTTGCCTGGTCCTTCGAGCGAAACTTACATGACGTAATGTAACGGAACGGCTCGCCGAAACCAAATAAACACGTCTGGGACTGCCCGGGTTCCGCGAACGCGTTCTAGAAACAGCGGGACCTATCTCGTAAGGCCGGGACGCTTCGATTCCCCGAAAACCCGAGGAGAAATTCGTGGAACAATCTCGAAAACTGCTGGAATGTTCGGGAAGCTTTCTACCTGCATTTATAAGGATTGCCCGACCCAAGGCGGCGGACAGTTGAAGAACCGGTGCGTAAACATTCGAGCGAGAGACCGCGCGCGTTAAAAATAAATAAACATCTCAGTGTACGAATATGAATTAGGTGATTGTTAAGTTAAGTTTATAAGTGTAGTGTAAGAAATAAATTAATTAGGATAATCGCGTAGTGTTTTAGTTTTAGTAAACAGTAAAAACGTTACAGTGGTGTCAGAGTGCGGATTAATTAGTGAAATAAATTAAGAACAATGAAGAAATTACGTGATTTAAAAGTGACGGACCTCAAACTTGAGTTGGAAGATAGAGAACTCGAAACGATAGGGTCGAAAACAGTGCTGCAGAAGCGTCTGGAGGTCTATTTAATCGACAATGGAGACGACCCTGAAACTTTCGGTTTCGAGGAAGAAGGTGAGCGCCTCCTGGACATCACGATGGAAAAACTCCACGGTGAGTTGGATAACCAAAAACTTCATGGCGAGCTGGACAACAAAATGGAAAAACTCCATGGCGATTTGGATAGCCAAATGAAAGAGCTTCATGGCGAGTTAGATAACAACATGAAAGAACTCCACGGCGAAATAGGGAAACTGGATAACAACATAAAAGAACTCCATGGAGAGTTGGACAACAAATTAGGAAAACTCCACGACGAGTTGGACAACAAAATAGGAAACCTCCACGGCGAGTTGGGCGAACTCCACGGTGAGCTGGATAGTAAAATTGAAAATCTTAACAGCGCACTTCAAACCGAGAAAATCCAACGACTGGAACTGGAAAACCAACTACGAGAATTAGGGAACCGATTACAATCCACACATTTCCAGCCCACTCCGCAAAACATGTCCAGTCCAGGTAATCCGTTTAACGACTCGGTGGAGGTAACCAGGATCGAGGCAGTCCCTGCTGCAAGTCATCGAGTGAAGCCGCCAACCTTCGACGGGGAAATTCCCTGGGAGAACTACCTCCGGCAGTTCGAGGCAGCGGCGAAAGCCAACAACTGGGCGCAAAGGGACAAGGCAGTGGCTCTGACGGTCGCTCTCCGGGGAAGCGCCCTCGACGTGCTGCAGACTGTTCCAGAGGGGGAGCTGGACAACTTCGAGCTACTCGTCCAGAGGCTGGAGAGGCGATACGGGCACGCACATCTGGGGCAGGTCTACCAATCCAGAATGAAGAACCGACGACAGAAGCAGGGAGAGTCTTCAGGAGTTCGAAGCCGACATCGCGAAGTTAGTCAGATTCGCCTACCCGGAAGCGGCGGAGTCCATGACGGAGAGTCTCGCGGTCTCGGCCTTCATCGACGGCTTGAGGGATGTGGAGATGCAGCGGGCGGTACGGCTGTCGCGTCCCAAGAGCACATTGGATGCCCTCTCCATGGCCCTGAAATACGAGGCTGCGACGGAGGCGTCAAAGAGCTGTGGCCGCGTTCGGGCGGTGGTCGGGGACGACGCATGCGTGGAAGCCGAGCAGAAGGAGGACGCCCTGGAGCAGGTTGTCCTCAACGCCCTCAAGGGACTGCTGAAGGGAGACAGAAGGGAACCGGCGAAATGCTGGGGGTGTGGAGAGGTTGGCCATATCCGAAGGGACTGCAAGCGCCTTAGGGTGGAGAAGCCAACAACGGCCCAGACGTCGGAAAACTAAAACGGGTCGGCTCCAAGGGGGCAGCTCCGACCCGATACCCGTTCCAAGACCCCCTCATCAAGATAGCTACCCTGAGAGGTGAAGGTGGCAGCCTGTACGTGGATGGCGAAATTAACGGCAAGAAGCACACCCTTCTAATCGACACTGGGGCATCCAAGACGATCCTGAAACCAGGCCTGCTGAACACGCGAGGGAAGAGAGTGATGGAGTCCAAGTGGAGGTTGCGAACGGCTACGGGCGAAGCTGCCGCTGTCCACGGAGAAGTCGACGTCGAGATCAAGATCGGCACTGCACGATTCTCACCACACCGAGTCCTGATCGCCGACATAGAAGAGGACGCCATCTTGGGAATGGACATCATGAAGACCCACGGCTTCGCACTCAATTTGAAACGACAAGTAATGCAGGTCGGCCCAGAGGAAATATTCCTGCACACCAAGGGTGAGACGGTCCATCAGATAAAGCTGACAGAAGACACGATCCTGCCGGGTAGGAGCGAATCCATGGTGGTGACCCGACTTCAAGGCGTCACCAGAAAAGGGAATCCTGCCTTAGTGGAACCTTGGAACCACGACGTGGAGGTGGGCCGAGGCGTTCTAGTAGGGAAGACCTTGGTAACGCTGGGTGATGAAATTCCAGTCCGGCTCATTAACATCAATGACTACCCAGTTACCATCCGCAAGGGGACCAAAGTGGGAACCTGCTCACCAGTGACGTCACTGATCCACCAGGTGACGGGAAATGCTGGCTGCAGAGTCGCGAAAGTGGAGGAATCTCTAGTGGACGCCTGCGATTCTCTCGCTGGAGTCGAAAAGAAGAGGCTTATTGAGCTACTCCGTCGATATCGATCGATTTTTGTGTCTGACAAGGGACCTTCTGGGAGAACGAGTATTGTTAGGCACAAGATTGATACGGGGGGCGCGAGACCAATCCGCCAGTCAGCGAGGAGGTTGCCGCAGGCGAAGCGGGAGGTAGCGGAGAAGATCATCCGCGACATGGAGAAAGAGGGAGTCATCGAGCCATCTAACAGTCCTTGGGCATCTCCTGTAGTCCTGGTAAAGAAGAAGGATGGGGATACCAGGTTCTGCGTAGATAATCGTCTACTGAACAACGTGACGAAGAAAGACAGCTACCCTCTTCCCCGGATAGACGACACCCTGGATACTCTGGCTGGATCGAAGCTGTTTTCTACCCTTGATCTGAAGAGTGGCTACTGGTAGGTAGAAATGGACCCTGCAGATAAGGAGAAGACGGCTTTCACAGTAGGATCTGGACTGTGGCAATTCACGGTTATGCCATTCGGGTTGTGTAATGCGCCTGCTACTTTAGAGAGGCTCATGGAGAACATACTCAGAGGGATCTCCTGGAAAACGTGTCTCGTGTACCTGGATGACATAATCATCGTAGGGAGGACGTTTGACGAACACCTGTCAAACCTGGAGGAAGTCTTCAAGAGACTCCAAATGGCTAACCTGACGCTCAACCCAAAGAAATGCCATCTGTTAAGAACAAGAGCACACTATTTGGGTCACGTGGTCAGCAGTAACGGCGTCGAGGTTGACCCTGAAAAAGTGCGAGCAGTCCAGGAATGGCCAACACCGAAGGACAAACATCAATTGCGGAGTTTCCTGGGGCTTTGCACTTACTACCGTCGTTACGTCCGAATGTTCTCTGACATCGCAAAGCCGCTGACACGACTAACCGAGGAGAAACGAGCCTTCCTTTGGGATAAAGAATGCCAAGTAGCCTTCGACGCCCTGAAAAGACGCCTGACGACGGCCCCTGTTCTTGAGTTTCCGACCCAAGAGGGACGCTTCATCTTGGATACAGATGCAAGCAACGACGGGATCGGAGGGGTTTTGTCACAACTGCAAGATGGGCAAGAGCGGGTCGTTGGCTACTTCAGTAAAGTCCTGTCCAAGCCCGAAAGGAACTACTGTGTCACCAGAAGGGAGCTGTTAGCCGCTGTGAAGTCAGTAGAACATTTCTACAAGTACCTATATGGGAGGAAGTTCTTGTTGAGAACGGATCACGCGGCGATCAGATGGCTCCTGCGATTCAAGAACCCGGAAGGCCAGGTAGCTCGGTGGATTGAGCGTCTTCAGGAATACGACTTCGACATCGAACATAGAGCAGGAACCAGCCACCGTAATGCTGACGCTCTTTCAAGAAGACCGTGTCCGGAGGGATGTTCCCACTGCAGTCGTGCAGAGGTAAAGGAGGCTTCTACTTGCCGCACGACGGTGTCCGACGAGGACTGGTCACCAGACGGGCTGCGGCGAGCGCAGGAAGGCGACCCTGAACTCCAACGGATCCTGAGGTGGAAAGAAGAGGGACGTCGGCCGGAATGGCAGGAAGTGGCCCCATCCTCTAGGACCCTGAAATCATACTGGGCACAGTGGGACTCCCTGGTGATACAGGATGGACTGCTCAAAAGGGTGCTTGAATCCGATAATGGCGCAGAAAGACGATTCCAACTCATCGTGCCCAAGATCAAGGTGGCGGAAGTGCTACGTCACCTCCATGACGGAACATCTGGAGGCCACCTGGGAGTAAAGAAGACCCTGCAGAAAGTGTGCGAGCGTTTCTATTGGGTGGGCTGCTCTGAGGCTGTTCGTGAATGGTGCAGGAAATGTACAGTTTGCTCAGCCAGCAATGGACCGCACCGCAAGCCGAAAGCCCCGATGAGACAGTACAATGTGGGAAGTCCTTTCGAGAGGATCGCCCTAGACATTACTGGGCCATTCCCTGAAACCGATTGCGGCAACAAATACATCCTGGTGGCGATGGACTACTTCACGAAATGGGTAGAGGCCTACGCGATTCCCAACCAAGCAGCAACAACTGTCGCCAATGTCCTGGTGAAGGAGTTAGTGAGCCGCTTCGGAGTACCGTTGGAATTGCATTCCGACCAGGGGCGTAACTTCGAGAGCGAGCTGTTCCAGGGAGTTTGCGAAAAATTGGGAATTCGCAAAACTAGAACGACGGCGCTGCACCCTCAGTCTGACGGAATGGTGGAGAGGATGAACCGCACCATGGGCAAGTACCTCTCGAAGGTAGTGTCTCAACACCAACGAGACTGGGATCAACACCTCCCCTTTTTCCTGATGGCCTACCGTTCTGCCATCAACGAGTCCACCGGCCAGACACCAGCAAGGGTACTGTTCGGGCGGGAGATGAGGCTTCCCTGCGATCTGAGCTTCGGTTGCAAACCGGGAGAAGATCTGGCTGGGGAAGACTACGTCACCGAGCTGCGCAGAAAGATGGACCAGGTTCACGAGATGGTACGGACGAATCTCCAAGTCGCCAGCGACCGCATGAAGGATCACTATGACGTTCGGGCGGACAGCGGCATATATGAAGAAGGAGACCTGGTGTGGCTGTACAACCCACAAAGGAGACGAGGGTTATCACCGAAGCTTCAGAAAGCTTGGGAAGGGCCATATACAGTGAAGACAAAAATAAATGACGTCATTTACCGAATCAGCAAAGTTCCGAATGGGAAGCCCAGGGTCGTGCATTACAACCGATTAGCGCCTTTCGAGGGAGACCACGACCAAGATCAACAGGTGCGCCAACTACGGCCCCAAGAGGATGAGCCCTCCTTTGAAGAGTTTATGGCTGCCTATGGTGGGACCGGGAAGGCCAGATTCGGTGTGACCAAGGAAGAACAACGGGATCTCTTCGGAACACCGGCTGAATATGCGCTGGCTCATTGCGTGGCCCAGGACCTGTGGATGTCCCGGAGAATTGTCGCGGAGTTTCGGACGAGGTTCGGCAAACTGGACGAACTCCATCAGCAGGGACCGGCGGTCGGGCGAGCGCTGAGGATTAAGGAAGATGGATCACAACGGCCGCTCTTCTACCTGATTACCAAGAGGAGGTCCTTTCACAAGCCCACCTATTTGGACCTGTGGGACGCACTACATGACCTCAGGGATACCCTACTTAGCGAAGATCTAACTAAGTTAGCCATCCCCAAACTGGCATGCGGATTGGACGCCTTGGACTGGAGGGTCGTCAGGAATATGCTGGAGGTCTTATTTCGCTTCACCGGCGTAGACATTTTGGTGTGTTGTTGGAATCCTGAGAGGAGGCCCCACAAGAAGACCGTGGCATGTTATATCCACCAAACCTCGCGTTGCAGACAGGGGACCAACTGTAGATTTCTACATGGGCCTGTCAGGGACACGTTTCGGGACGAAACATCTTTAAGGCGGGGGCAGTGTAACGGAACGGCTCGCCGAAACCAAATAAACACGTCTGGGACTGCCCGGGTTCCGCGAACGCGTTCTAGAAACAGCGGGACCTATCTCGTAAGGCCGGGACGCTTCGATTCCCCGAAAACCCGAGGAGAAATTCGTGGAACAATCTCGAAAACTGCTGGAATGTTCGGGAAGCTTTCTACCTGCATTTATAAGGATTGCCCGACCCAAGGCGGCGGACAGTTGAAGAACCGGTGCGTAAACATTCGAGCGAGAGACCGCGCGCGTTAAAAATAAATAAACATCTCAGTGTACGAATATGAATTAGGTGATTGTTAAGTTAAGTTTATAAGTGTAGTGTAAGAAATAAATTAATTAGGATAATCGCGTAGTGTTTTAGTTTTAGTAAACAGTAAAAACGTTACAGTAAGTTCCTAAAGAGTTGCAAACCGCAACAGAAGTCGACCTTGATCTGACAACTGCTGGATTTGATAATATTATTTTTGGGCACGCGTCATTTCGTACGGTTTTATCCTTACCTGAAATTTATCCTTACCGAGACAGGTCAACTTGTACGGGTGTACCTCTGAAGATAGATAAATTGGTACCTGTGTGATTTTATAAAAAATAATGTATCGGACTTCCGGAAATGGTAGTACATATTACCTCCCGAAGTGGGCTACACTATTTTCGTTCTATTCGCTATCGCTTGTTAAAGGGCAAGGATAAACAATTGCGGTTTAGTAAAAAGTAAATCGAACAGGACCGATGACCACCTCGATACTCATTTTATACTCAATAATTTACCTGAGAGGAACCGAACGATAAGACGGATCGAGCGGTACGAGATGACGGATCTTAGGGTTGGGGATTAAAATTCCATACGAAATGACCGCCCTTATTTTTGGTCATCAATTGGCAAAAAGGGAACGAAAAACAGTTATTTAATTTTTAACGGATTACAGGGATTGTATTTCATTTTCGTTTAGTGATTTAGGCAGGGTGAATTCGATCGAAATGGATGGCAATTAATGAGAAAGAGATATTGCGAAAAATAATTAATGAATTATTGCAACAAAATATTACACAATAGTCCCAATCTCCATACGCAAGCCTGGTACTACTCGTAAAAAAACAGGTGATTATCGACTGTGCGTCGATTACAGACGATTGAATGCTATAACTATTAAGGATATCCTTTACCATTGATCGATGAACAAATTGACAAACTGGGTGGCAACAATACTTTGTATATATCACCCTCGACCTTGCATCGGGCTATTACCAGGTGCCAATGGCAATGGATTCTATATCAAAGACAACATTTATAACCCCAGACTCTCGAGTTTCTACGCATGCCATTTGGCCTGTCCAATGCTCCCAGTGTTTTCCAAAGATTAATTAACAATGTTTTGGGACAGCTAAAAGACGGCGTGGCTATCCCTTATATAGATGAAAATTTGTACGGGATTACTCTCGAGTTGTTGAACCGCTTACACGAGATTAACGAGAAAGGATGTTCCATGAAATTGGTCAGAAGAGCAGGAGTCTGTGAAGAAGATTAAGCTTGCATTGACCTCCAGGCCAATTTTGACTAATTTAGAAACTGAACTCCACACTGACGCGAGTTCTCGTGTTAATTAATTAATTAATCAACAGGGTCAACGTTGTTTTGTTGTATATTACAGCAAGCAAACCAAGGTAGGACAGAAAAAAATTTTATTCGTATGAACTCGAGACTTTGGCAATCGTATTGGAACATACTGTAACGAAATAGAAACCATAATAGCCTGCCATAAAGTTAAGCGCCTTTCGGAATGACTTCAAAGAATTCCGCACGAGATAGGTTCGGGGAACTGGTGCCATTCTTGGAAAGCCGTTCGAGTTTCTAGTATTATCTAGAAGGTTACCGAACAAAGGACCGGCAACGTCTCGAAGTTTCTGGGTTTCCCATACGGCTATAAATAGCAGACGGAGAACGATACGAGGGAAGTCGACGAATTCGACGGTAGTCGTAAACAGCCGCCGGTAGACTGGTCGACGAGTGTCGGCCAGGCCGGCGGTAAGATAAATAAACAGTGTGCAATATAAATTAATTAGTTAAGTAGTAGTAAGTGAAATAAGATAAATTAGATTAAGTATTAGCAGTTAAGTGTAGTGTAAATGTACAAATAAATTACCGTGTAAGTGGTTTAAATAAATTAAGTAAGAAAACTCGTGTCGTGTAGTAATTCTCGCGTAGGTAAAAACGTTATAATACCTATTGGGTATACAGTTTAAAGTATTGACAGGTTGTAGTGCACTACGGACGACCTCTAGTAAGAAGGACCTTGTTCCCAGAGTGGGTAGTTGGTGGATAGAAGTGCTAGACTTCAATTTTTCCATCGAGCATCGTCCCGGAACTCAAATGAAGCATGTAGATGCTTTAAGTCGAGACCTGATTGTTGATACCCCATTCATTTTTCAAATTGATATTACTGAAAGTGAGTGCAATTAGAAGACGAACAAATGGGATAATTTTGCTAAAAAAGTTCAAAGTGCAATGAATTGTACTTTTAATAAAGCGACTGGTGTGTCACCACTGGAGGCTTTGGCAGGCTATAAACCACGGCATGTAGCAGAGTCGCAACTGTTGAACGAGATTCAAGAAGGTTTGAGTAGAGCCGACTTGGCGGAATTGCGTAATACCATTCAGCAACGACTTACGTCAGATCAGCGTGAGAAAACAAAAGGTATGGCAAGAAAAAATTTTACATGATGGGAATGTATTACCCCTCCCAGAAAAAAAAAATTATCGACGCCAGTGGCTCCAGGAGACACTGGGGGAAGTAAGAAATTACCTCCGAAATTTAAAGGTCCCTTTAAGATGTGTAAGGTCTTGCCAAACGACAGACATGCCGTGGAAGACTTACGAGAAAGACGTAAGCGTACTAAGACTGTATTAACAGTCGATAAGATGAAACCATGGATAGTTCTTCCAGGTTAGTATACGAACGTCAACGTTTTAATAAGACTTGTAAATGACTACGTTACACACTTAAAATGGTACAAGGCTAATTCAGTGAGTAGGTACGTTACACATTTAAAATGGTACAAGACTCATTCAGTGAGTAGGTACGTTACGCACTTAAAATGGTACAAGGCTCAGACAATGAGTAGGTACGTCACACACTTAAAATTGTATAAGGCTGATTTGCACTGAGTTGGGTACACACACCATCCAAGTAGTAAAAATTGAGATTGTGGATGGGTGGGGATTTATTGGATTTTAATTACTTGTGATTTTACAGATTTATAATCGACATCCCGAGAGATGGACATGAGACAGGAAGGTGCGACATCCTGAGGACAGGACGTCAGGATGGCCGAATGTAAGTTTAAGGTGCTGACGTCGCAGGGCCCCAAGAGGAGCTGATCTCGCGCGCTTTCCTAAAAATTATAATTGTTTAGAGTAAAAGTATTAAGTTATTATGTTATAATGTCACTTTTTATTCAGATGTTATTATGTCACTTGTGAAGTTAAGGGTTAAATAAGCCTAATTCCAAAATTTCATGCAAATCGGTTCATATTCAGCACTTTAGTGGTACAGCTAAAAGGTTTTTGAACTTATATATTTGAGAGTGAAATAGATATTACAAGTTTAAAACAAATTTTTAGAGCAAATTTTGAGAAAATTTCCCAAAATCAAAAAATGAAGAGCTAACTATACCTTTATTCGGGCTGAGTAGGTATTAAAAATCTTAGGAGGTCCTAGTATGGTACAACGTCTGCAAAGTTTGAAGCGTTTGCAATTTTTAATTCCCGAAAAAAACTTACCACATACATACTTACATAGATGCACGCACGCGCACATATTTTTTTTTTTTTAAAAACACGAGACCTTAAAACGTCTAGAAATGCTAAGCACTAATATTTGAAAAATCGACCCAATTACAATACTTATTGGGTGCCTCAGATGAGAAAGTGAAACTAATTGCAATATAACATGGGCAACGTAACGGCCGTGGCAACGTAATGTATTTTGAATTTCGGTATTTTAGCGCAGTCCTCGAAGAAGTATTTAATATGTCGAATCGATATAAATGCTATTTGTGAGTCGCCAGGCGAGATCAACACAATCCATTAGAGAGAGACGGAACGATGACGTGGATAAATTTCATTCCAAATGGCTTGTGTCTGCCCGGACAGTGCTCGGAATGTAGGAGAGTTCTGGAGGGGGAATCCGTCCTGGTAGGGGGACTATAGGGGAGCCCCTGCGGCGCGGCCTGCAGGATATGGGTGGGGAGGCTATAAATAACGGCAGCTCCGACCTAGGAACAGCACTTACGATCGAACCTCCATGTTTGGAGGCGGTTGCTTAGCTGACTATATGTCACAGCAAACGCACATTCTGTTGCTCTCTCTCTCCTTTCCCAATACGAAACTACGACACTTTTTGAGCCAGTGAAGTGTTTGACTTTTTTGTGTTCGCCCAACGGATTTTTTATGCTTTAAACCCGCTCATGCTGGAAGAACGTATTAAACGTATGACAATTCGATAAATTGGCCTTGTAACAAATATATTGGGTGTGACTCTCCCGCACCACTGTGAATTAATCATCCATGGTAGAGGTTCCCAAAACTTCGCTGTTGCTGACGTGATGTTTTACGATACCGGGAGTGCACAAAATGGATTACTTTTCTTAATTGGATTACCTTCAAGGAATGTATGCTGTGCGAGTAAGTTTACAAATTACCAAAAAGACATTTTTGGGAAACTCTACTATCCTGATTATTTTCCTGGCAACAAGATTGATGTGTTAATACATACTTTTCTGAATAAAAGAGAAAGAGAGAGAGAGAGAGAGAGAGAGAAAACTACAGCTACATCTCTTGTTCCCCGTTACCTCTGTCACCCCCACTACTCTCTCCTCCCCCACCCTTTTTGGGGCCCAATTCGATTACGCAGCGCAAGCAATAGATGCGACGTTGCCGCTTCCCCTGCCCTCTTTTTTCCTTTCAACGCCCTCCATCGAAGGTTCCATTTCCTATATGTAATATGTATGTAGTATGTATTGGGTTTGCTATTGTATATGTGTGTGCGCGTGTGTGTGCCCGTGCGCGTATGTTTGTTGTGTATTGTGTGTTCTTATGTGTCACTCGGCCAAACTAAATGTGCACGTAACGTGGGCGACGTTGCCGAAGCCTACAATAAATGCCAAATCCATTCCTTTGTGATACAGTATTTGTGTTCTTCGCGTCGCGTACTACGCATTGAGTCGTAATTAAATAGATGCATCTATCTATCTATCTATACATCGTAGGGTAAAGGTGTCGGAACACCCTTTCTGCGTAAACCTTTTCGTTTTATTTCTAAGTAACAATAATTTAAATTATTGTATTTTTTGCTTCATTGATTCGCTTTGATTTACAAGAGCAACCCTATTCTTCGAGATATAACGGCAACAATAATTGTTCTTAAAGGATGAAACCTGCATATTTGAAAAGGATAACATGCATATTTTATGACGGTTTTTATTAAGTTGCTTTGTTGTCTGTCTATCCTATTATCTGCTCGTTACAAAATGTGTAATCGATTTTAAGCCAATTTTCCGGTGAGCCAGACTGAACTAATTAACATAGCTCAGAACTTGATCTAGACCCGTCTGTTTACAAAATAATACGTATATTGCGAAGATAAATACCACATTCTAAGGGTATTTGGACACTGTTATATGAATTCAGTTGACGATTCTCTTTTACGATTTGCATGTACTACTCATTGCATTCGGATCCTTCGTTCTACGCAAATCTACAATAAGTAAATAAATAAACCTGACTTTCGATAGGAGTGGCACCATCCATTCTACATTTTCAATGTGCCACTTGTTTGTTTACATTGCACTTCGTGAAGTATTTTAAATAAAATTTAAAATAAGACCATGGTTAATAGGTGCATGATGTGCAATGTGTAAAGCAATGAAGAAAATACGCTTTGATTATTCTTTCATAACTAAATAAGACGAATTAATAAGAAAATTTATTTCTAAATATAGTGGGTATGTATCGTTTCAGTGATGTTCTATCGATTTTCTTATTTAAGCTTTCCAGTAGATCTCATTAAAATAAATTATTGGATTTTCGTTTTAGGACTTAATGAAAGTAATAAAATAACCAAATCAGCCTACATCAGCTCTATAAACATTTTAAAGAAACTGATGTAGATGTGAGCGGCGCGATTGATGAAACTCAAGATGTAATTTGAGGAGTCCCGAAAATGTCGGCCACTCTGGACGCCCACGGACGATCCAAGGATTTAGCGTTGTTTTCGCTGGGTAGAATTTAGCATACGAATCCAAATTGTCTATTTTGCAACTTTTGTCTCTCGGGAACGACAGTCGTCGTTTATTACTGTGTGAATCAACTTGTATTGTAATAAACGTGCGATCTCGTGAAGGTATTTTTATTATCAAAATTAATACCTGATCGTACCTACGATCATATCAGAAGTGGGATTCGGATTCGATTCCAATCCGCCAAGACGTTTAAAGAAAAAACATTAACAAGTTAAAAACTAAAACTTGTGATTGTGACGAGTGCCGAGTGCAAACCGACATCATGGAGGAGCTAACGAGGGTTTTGGCCGCCACCCTACAAGAGATGAAGGACGGGAGTGCCACACCTTCGTCTCCTGCTACACCAATTGCGATTCCTCAATTTGATCCACTTCTTGCCGACCATGGAGCCGCCAGGTGGTGCGAAGAGATCGAGAAATTGGGGACAACCTTCAAGTGGTCAGATTACGAGCAGTACTCCAGGGCAGCCAGCGGTCTACTAGGAGAAGCAAAGGATTGGTTCTCCATGTGGCAGCCAGCTGTTAAATCTTGGGAATCTTTCAAGGTAGAAATCTCCAACATGTATCCTCCCAAGAGAAATTTGAGCGAAAAATTTCGAAAAGTTAGCCTATACACCAGTCGTTCCGCTACTTCGTACAGTGAGTATGCCAGGAAGAAAATTTCTTTGTTAAAGGCTTTAGGTTTTGATTTGACCGAAGATCAACTTTTAGAGCTCGTCATCGGCGATATTTCAGA
Source organism: Cryptocephalus moraei (assembly GCA_946251905.1). NCBI lineage: Eukaryota > Metazoa > Arthropoda > Insecta > Coleoptera > Chrysomelidae > Cryptocephalus > Cryptocephalus moraei. The sequence goes on from OX276455.1 coordinate 37,172,013, forward strand.
TGTTCATGTTCGAATTGCTGCTTTTAACAGCAACGTAAAGTTAACTTCTGAATCATTAGTTTTGCTAAATAATCATAAAATGAAAGATGAAACTTACGTACCGCCTAATAAATTGAAACGTCCTAACTCATTTGAGGGTAATAAAACAGACAAAATTGTGCTACAATTGTAACGCGCCGGGACATTTGAGCAAAAATTGTAATAAGTCCCGGCCAAGTACCTCCATTTCAATCAAGTTTTCGACTAGTGATCCGAAACATCCGACTAAATGCACTTTTTGCCATAAATTGGGTCATACAGCTGACAATTGTTTTATAACAGTTAAACAGGTTACCAAAAAGTAACATTAACTATTTTTGTATTAATTTGGTTAGTAAATTTACTACACAGTTTAAAGATTTATAATATTTCGAATTTGTTAGAAAGTAAAAACACGCCATTGAAATCTGAAGACGCCCAATGTTTACGCAACTTGCTCTTGAAATTTAAAGATTATATTACAACCGGGAATTCAGTCACCGCCATAAGAACAGCTGAGTTAAGTATTAAGCTGAAGGAGGATAAAATTATTTGTCGTAACCCGTATCGTATGGCGTTGTTTGAACTTGAAAAAGTTAAAAATATAATCGATGACCTTTTGAAAAACCAATAGTTTTGGTTCATCAAAAGAACGGAAGTAATAAATTTATTTAGACAATATTTTAATTGCGTCTAAAATGGTCGCTGAAGGTATGGAAAAATTAAATCGCGTTATGATTGCTCTTACAGGTGCAGGCTTTTCATGAAATATTCAAAAATGTCGATTTTTTTGAATCACAAATTCAATACTTAGGTCAGGAAACTTGTAAGCAATTAGAAATTTATTTAAATATTTTTTTGGCATTACAGAAAAATTCATTTGTGACAGAAATACGAATTTTACCGATAGTATTGTCAAAGAGTTACTAGCTAAGTTAAATATTGAACAACATTTAATTGCGAAAAATGCATCTCGTGGCAATGGCCAAGTAGAAGGATAGGTTTCAACTATTCTAGATCAATTGCGAGCAGAAATTGATAATAAATCAGAATGGGCGAGCGCAATTGGTAAATTGCAAACAGCATTAAACACAAGTGTGCAAAAAACAACAGGGTTTACACCTCTTTATTTGTTAACGGGGCGAAATGATAGTTCTCCCGATATACGAGCATTAACGGCATCTTTTTCGGAAATCACGAATAATAATAGTAATTTAGAACAAAATCGTAACCTGGCATACGAAAGGATGAAGAAGCAGGCCCAGTTGTCGAAAAACTTATTCGACAAAAGTAGGAAAGATCCAAAGCTCATAGGAGTAGGAGATTTTGTTTACCATCCGTCAGGGAATTCACACCTGGCTAAATTAGATGCAAGGTATGAAGGTCCATTTGAAGTTACGGCAGTACTACCGAACGACAGGTTCCAGTTGAAGAATCTACTGACGAACCGCAAACGAGTAGTGGCCCAAGATTCGCTGAGACTTTGGCCTGGAGAGTTTTCTGAGGACTCTGAGGCATAAGAAGGTGAGTGACCTTGTTGCAATGGCCTTGTGAGCGTGTGAGCGTTTGTGAGAATATGTAATCAGAAGAACAAATAATAAGAACAAAAAAAAAATTAAAAAAAAAAAATAATTGTGAGTTGGTACCTCCCGTCGAGTTTCGTGGTGGTACAGTTATCAATATTACCTCCCGTCGAGTTTCGTGGTGGTAAAGTTATCAATAGTACCTCCCGTCGAGTTTCGTGGTGGTACAGTTATCAATATTACCTCCCGTCGAGTTTCGTGGTGGTAAAGTTATCAATAGTACCTCCCGTCGAGTTTCGTGGTGGTACAGTTATCAATAGTACCTCCCGTCGAGTTTCGTGGTGGTACAGTTATCAATATTACCTCCCGTCGAGTTTCGTGGTGGTACAGTTATCAATTATTAATATTACCTCCCGTCGAGTTTCGTGGTGGTACAGTTATCAATTATCAATATTACCTCCCGTCGAATTTCGTGGTGGTACAGTTATCAATATTACCTCCCGTCGAGTTTCGTGGTGGTACAGTCAACAATATTACCTCCCGTCGAGTTTCGTGGTGGTACAGTCAACAATATTACCTCCCGTCGAGTTTCGTGGTGGTACAGTCAACAATATTACCTCACGTCGAGTTTCGTGGTGGTACAGCTATCAATATTACCTCACGTCGAGTTTCGTGGTGGTATAGTCATTGTTATAAAAAAAAAATAATAATAAAAAAAATAATAATAATAAGATTATAGTCTTCATGTCGAGTTTCATGATAGAGTGGTTATGAGTGAGCCCTCACGTCGAGTTTCGTGATTGGCTAAATAGAACGTTAGAGTTAAATCATTACGCAGAACTGTATGATCCTACAAGTTAAAGTTTTGATGTTGAAAGTTTAAGTGAATATAGCTTAGTCCTCACGTCGAGTTTCGTGATTGGCTAAATAGAACGTTAGAGTTAAATCATTACGCAGAACTGTATGATCCTACAAGTTAAAGTTTTGATGTTGAAAGTTCAGGTGAATATAATCTTCATGTCGAGTTTCGTGATTGGTTAAATGGAACGTTAAAGTTAAATCATTACGCAACTGTATGATCCTACAAGTTAAAATTTTAATGTTGAAAGTTCAGGTTAGAGGTTGCAGCCATTATGAGTTAATGAGCTGACCTTTGAGATTAAGATTTTTGATCTATGATAAGATGATCAAGATAGATTAAGAATTGAATTGATGAAAGTTTGAGAGATTCTGAAGGCATAAGATGTGATGCCTGAAGTAGTGTTCTCCTGGTTACAGGTAGAGGAGAGGACATTGGGATTCGTGGAGACTGGAGAGCTGTTAATTCGAGAGCGAATTAAGCTGTCAGTCTGGCCGTGTGAGCGGCGCGATTGATGAAACTCAAGATGTAATTTGAGGAGTCCCGAAAATGTCGGCCACTCTGGACGCCCACGGACGATCCAAGGATTTAGCGTTGTTTTCGCTGGGTAGAATTTAGCATACGAATCCAAATTGTCTATTTTGCAACTTTTGTCTCTCGGGAACGACAGTCGTCGTTTATTACTGTGTGAATCAACTTGTATTGTAATAAACGTGCGATCTCGTGAAGGTATTTTTATTATCAAAATTAATACCTGATCGTACCTACGATCATATAGATGTGAGTCGGTGCAGCCAAATATTAAAAAAATGCCGTAAACAATATTTTTCAACGTAATAGTAGTATAAAATAATTATTTTTTTACAAAATGTGTTAATACATATGACCATAACAGAGCTCTTATATATCAATTATCATTTAAATCAAGTAAGTCTGTTAAAATAAAAAATAAAAAATTTGTAGGTCAATCATTATTGTACAAAATATGATTGATTTGCTTTTACAAATAATTTAAATACCTACGTTTTCATAGTATTTTAGTCCTTTAAAAGATTTTGAGTGACTATTCATCTTCGATTTACATTTTTTAAGCCACAAATTTTTTGAAGAAATTGATACTAAATAATTATACTCGTATATATGATTATATATATATATATATATATATAAACTCATGTTCAAATTAAAAAACAAATAATTATAAAATAGCATCTTAATTAGTATTTATTTATTAATTGTTATTTTAATAAAATTCAGTTCAATACTCTACTTGTAAAAGATGCTTTTAAGTATAAATTTATGTTTTAATAAATCACACTTACAGAAAAACTTTAATTTAAGTTTCTTATAAACAATTGTTAGAACATAATTGAATCAAGCGTCTAATTTCCTAAATATCATCTAATAAAATGCCATTCTAATTACAAAGCAAACTTGTCTCTCTCGAGGCTCTAAATAGAATGCGCCATTTAAAATATTCTTTATACTTTAAGTGGTAGCTTCTTTTCTTAACGTTGCTAACACAATTAAAAAAAAATCAAAATTAATCATTAAATCTCTTCAAATGATTGAAATAAATCATTTACTTATTCTAGTCTTGACGGAAAAGAAATTATTGTCTCAAAAATGAATAAATTCATAAATTAAATTATAATAATGCTTTAACTAACAAAAGGGAAGATTAGAGCGCGTGGCAGTTTAGATGGATAACGGCCGTTTTATTAAACAGAACGTCAATGTTTCAGTTCAGATATCTATTAGGTATATGTAAAATGGATGAGAAAAACCTTAGATTGTTTAATAAAAACAAGTACCCTGTAAGATATCAAGCGTCCGCTTCATTGCCGAATTGTGTGTCAATACCTAAATGGAATATTTCCAATAAAACTGGCTGAAAGAGATATACTAATGTAATGACTATCGTCATCGCCTGATTTAGGTCCGTTGGACTATTTTCTCGGGGGGGGGGAGGGGGGGGGGGTTAATTTCGTGGTTTATACGACCAAATCTTAGTTGTTAGAAGAGATGTATTTGTTCAATAGCGTGGAATTCAAACTCCTTATGAGCCTTTGTTGGTCAATTAAAACATGGTCGAATCATTGAAGGTCTTTCGTTTTAATTGGAATATTAAATTATGAGTTAAATATTTAAGGAATATTTTTACTTTAGTAATATGAAATGAAGTATTTTTATTTTCTTATAATTTTAACATTTACATTAACACATATAACATGAATATAAAATAATCTCTCAATATCTAACATAATATATTATGTATAAGTATTAATTCAACGCATATTAAAACCAATCATCAGTTAAAGAACAAGTGTATTTGTGAAGTACACTTGTCAAATGAACTGGAAATACCCTATTAAGATGATGTGGCCAGCGATCGTTTCCCGTGTACGAGAAAACACTCATTAAAATGATGAGATTGCCGATAGATTCGACAGATCGCTCAATCGACACACGTGGTCATCCCTGCATAAAATGCCTTTAATTCTTTTGAAAAATTACCCGGAAACAGTTGTTTAAAATTTGCATTGAAATCTTGATTTGAATTATGTTGCGCCAAGCGTAACATTTCAGGAAAATTAACATGGTTTACACAATGACGCCATTACTAAACACGTAGTTGGGTTTCTTCTAATGTTACGACTTTGTTTCCAAAGTTTTAACAAACAATGTCAATATTACCGAATAATATTCATAATTACCTACGTAACCCGTCTGTTCTGAACGTTTTTTTTAAAGCTTGGGTAGGTACTTTACAACAATTTTAATTTGAAGCGACTCGTACCGCGCCGGATGTTTACGTACAACCTTTAGCTTTTTAATCCCGATGCAAAATGTATAAATGAAGGACCGAACGTATTGATGTGTACTTGTTGCCCTTGTTGGAACTGAAGAGGTCGAAAACAATTTTATCAGTTTTCATTACTAAAATTATACTCACGTTCATGGGCGCCGCTAAGAAATAAGTCAGGGGGGGGCATGATTTTTTTTTAATAAAAAGTTGCCTTAAATTAAAATGAAGATATTTCTCACCAAGTCACCATTACTTACTAATAGGCCAGGCTACAAAAAAAAAAAGTTGATTTAATGTTCTACATATATCTGAAAGTATTAAATGGTAGGGGGGACCTATAGAAAGATCACTGTATGACCATATACAGCTAGAATGTCCCTGTTTTTTTTTATAAACAATGGGTTAATGTGTAAAAATCGATTTTTTCCTCATACAATTTTCCGGTTGCATTTTAGAGAAAAGTGGTCAACAGGAAAGTTGTAGTGAATAAAAAGACGGTTAATTTGTTTTTTTGTAAATTAAAATCGATAATTAAACAATTGAGTTATTAGCAAAAAAAACCATCAATTTTTCATTATTATATAAATGTTAATAACTTTTGCAATAATAGTGATAAGTGAAATGTAATACACGAATTATGAAGCCTTTAGGGGTCTTTATTAGTGTGCAAAATTTCAGCCAGATCGGGTTATTAGTTTACGAGATATCTTATTTGTTTATCCCAGAGACTCAATGTTTAAACAATTGAGCTTGCCCAGGCTGCAATCCTACAGATATTTAATAAAGTGGAATATTTTTCTTGAATGCCGAGCTATAAGTTAAGTTTGAAAACCAACTCATTTTTAATGAAATTGTTGTTAAAAAAATCATTTTAAAAGGGGGCTATTTTTTTGCTTATAAACAAATTGAATAACTTTTTTGTCTATTATTACACACGTTTTTAATAAATTGCATTGAAAAGGTGGTAAAAAAACCTTTCATTTAAAAAAAAAGGTTCTACTGTCAATAGAAGTCGAGATAGCAACATTTTTAGAAAAAATGATATCTTCATTATTTATAATTATTAAGAGCCGAAATTTTCACCAGTTTTCATAAAGGTCTAAGTGTTAATATAGGTTTAATATCTATGCACCTTGAAAAAAGTTATAGCCCTTTAAAGTTAAGGTTTTTCGCTCAAGTCTACGATGTCGTAGTGGAGGGGATAGCAGATCGTTTTGAAATCAAAACTTCAAATTGGACGCGCTAAATTTTTTTTCGATATCTCGGCTTCTAGGCAACGTAGAACCTTCAAGAATCTTCAAGGACCATTTCTTGCAAGAAGTCATCTTCAAGTTCTTCACCCTTCGATAACAATTGTGCCCAGATTAAGACATTGTTTTTCATCATTATTATAATTACAGTTAATACAAAGAGCTGTGCAATTTAGGACAAAAAGTTGTTAAAAACACATAATTGTCTTTATTTATCAGTAAATATTTTAACATGCATAACAATTAACTTGCAAATACTATATATTAATTGTATAAAAAATATAAACATCAAGGAGTTTGTTTCAAAATAGCAGCATTTCAATTGTAAGAAAATTCTTATAATTGTACCTATTGAATTTTCCGGGATTTTCCAATTTTCCACGGCGATGAAAATAGGTTAGATGTTAATATTTCGTCGAGTTACCCCAACATAAAAAAAATAAGGTTCTACGTTGTCTAGAAGCCAAGATATCGAAAAAAAAGATTAGCGCGTCCAATTTGAAGTTTTGGTTTCAAAACGATCTGCTATCCCCTCCACTACGACATTGTCGACTTGAGCGAAAAACCTTAATTTTAAAGGGCTATTTTTCGAAGGTGCATAGATATTAAACCTATAAATCCTATATTAACATTTAGATCTTTATGTAAAACTGGTGAAAATTTCGGCTCTTAATAATTATAAATAATGAAGATATCATTTTTTCTAAAAATGTTGCTATCTCGACTTCTATTGACAGTAGAACCTTTTTTTTTAAATGAAAGGTTTTTTTACCACCTTTTCAATGCAATTTATTAAAGACGTGTGTAACAATAGACAAAAAAGTTATTAAATTTATTTATAAGCAAAAAATTAGCTCCTTTTTAAAATGATTTTTTTAACAACAATTTCATTAAAAATGAGTTGGTTTTCAAACTTAACTTATAGCTCGGCATTCAAGAAAACTATTCCACTTTATTAAATATCTGTAGGATTGCAGCCTGGGCAAGCTCAATTGTTTAAACATTGAGTCTCTGGGATAAACAAATAAGATATCTCGTAAACTAATAACCCTATCTGGCTGAAATTTTGCACACTAATAAAGACCCCAAAAGGCTTCATAATTCGTGTATTACATTTCACTTATCAATATTATTGCAAAAGTTATTAACATTTATAAAATAATGAAAAATTGATGGTTTTTTTTGCTAATAACTCAATTGTTTATTTATCGATTTTAATTTATAAAAAACCAAATTAACCGTCTTTTTATTCTTTACAACTTTCCTGTTGACCACTTTTCTCTAAAATGCAACCGGAAAATTCTATGAGGAAAAAATCGATTTTCACACCTTAACCCATTGTTTATAAAAAAACAGGGACATTCTAGCTGTATATGGTCATACAGTGATCTTTCTATAGGTCCCCCCTACCATTTAAAATTTTCAGATATCTGTAGAACATTATGTCGTGAAAACTATAATTTTTCAGTATGTAGCTTGGGCTATAATAGGAGATAATTATTTAGGTGATGAATACTATGAACTCACTTCATTACTTTGGGATAGCATATGACTATTCGTAGAAAAGGTCTTGCCTAAAGAACCTGATTGGTCTGATGGGTAAAGAACGATGGTTGTGGAAGGAATGATCCCTTCTGAGCTTTTAACATCCATTGCTTTTAGTTCCGTAAAACCAAGAAAACGAAAAAATCCAGGGGGGGGCAAGTGCCCCCCCTTGCCCTTATGTAGCGGCGCCCATGCTCACGTTTGTGAATTATCTGTTGACCTTTGGACGTACATTTGTATGTATTCGAGATAACGACATTGAACAACAGAACTATATATTATTTCCCGCAGAGAAAACCTCATACCTATATGGACACAGTTTATGCCATCATACCACACCAACATTATGAGCGGGCGCCAATTCGTCAGTTTATGGACCTCAGGTAAAACGTCTTTCTAAATAAGACGGTACAATTCGTCAGGAGATCCTTCCAACCATAAGCCAATTCGTCAAGAAAGATAGGTTGATTCGTCTTATGGTTATGGCTTACTGGGACGGCTGACGAAATGTACTGGACCCATCATTATACCGGAGAATGCGAGTTCGGACCCACCGAGCTCAGGTAGTCCAGAATTCGGACCCGGTATAGGTGCGGATTCGGACCCACACAGGTGTCATGCTCGGGTACCATAAACAGGTAGCAAAGGAATCCGATCGGATAAATGTATATTAAAACCATATATAAATGTAGTAACACCTAGAGCAAACAAACATTTTAATAAAAAAAAAAATGTTCAGATAAATCGGCTTTGTGAGCGCTTTAAAACGATACCTCATTCGATAGAGTTCAGAGTTAATTTTATACTAAATAAATCAGGGTTAATATTTACTGTAAATCGCATCTAAAATGTACTATATTAATTAAGTTAGTAGATGAAATTTGCAAAATATATACCCTTCGAGATCGTCTTTATGAGCTCTTCAATTTAATACCATACTCGATATAGTAGTCCTTTGGACCTGCCGCGAGCAGATAGGCTGGGTCCGAACTCGTATTGAAACCCCGCTGTGTGAAAGGGTAGCGGGTCCGAACTCGCACGCGCCCCATTATACCTCATCATACCATGTTTTCCGCCACAGCATTGATGTTCTGGTTATCAAGCAACAAATTATGTAATTTTCGATGGCACCAAACAAGCATGTAAATATATTGTGCATAGAATTTTCAGTAGATATAGCAATATCTAAGGGAGATCCAAGTATTCTAAACTATTTTATTTGGACCCTTCCATAAATGTAATTCATGTGCTTAGAAAAAAAAACTGGCGTTTATACCACCATTTCTGTGTTTCTCAAATTGAACAATAGGTGTTAAAAAATCCAGCTTTGCAAATAACAATTTAGTGACCATATTTGTACAAAAAGTTATTTTTATACTGATGAGAGTTGTATACTACTTCTTCACTGATTTTGTTAATAATATTAATAATTGTACATATTATGTACAATTCTTCTGACAAACTCAGTTAAACGGCCACAAGAAAGTAAAAAAGGCCGAAAGTGCACGTGCGTCATTTGCGCTCTCTTCTCTGCTATTTTTTTAGGACTGTGTAAGTCTTATTGTTGAGACTGGTGCCTGGTGCCTTCTCACTAAATTATAGAAGGATTACATAAATATACTTTATAGTATATAGGACAAGAAACACTTATTGAATGCACTCGGTATGTCGTCGGCATTTTCCTTTGTAACCCAAGTGACTTTGCAAGGACTTTAAGTTCCCAATCGGGAACTGGCCCCCTCTCTATAACTACTGCGCGCATGCACCACTTGCGTGTAAATCTAGCAACTCTGAGTATATTGTGTATTGTACACCAGCGAAAACTACAGATGGGATCAAAATGCATCTAAATGCATCGGCCTTTCCTAATGCATCTTACTTGTCACACGTTCGTATGTCCTCCCTGGCATTCATGAATTGGTCAATGTATTTAGAAATTACAATCGATTTGTACATCGAAAGTCACTATTGTTCCCTTTATGGAACATCGAAATTGCATAATTTTCATGAACCGCTAATTTCTTTTTAACTTCATTTAACTGCGCGGGTTTATTAATGTTGCTGATAAAAAATGTTGCAACCTAAAATAATAGAATTTTTTATCACGATTTTTTTTCACATAACCAGGTTTTTCTCTTAACAACCAGTAGGTAAGTTGTATAATCCTCTCACATTCGACTGCTAATGTTCTCATATCTTTATTATTCAAAGGCCGAGGGATGTTAAACTTTAAGCGCGTTAACATTAAACTCTCTTCTGGTTTCTGGACAGCCTATCTCCCATAACTAGCTTCGTATAAATTTTTGTTCCACAGGTTGTTCAACATTCCATTATCCCAGCAGAATTTCGATCGAGAGTTGTACATGATTTTCAATATTGCGAGGAATAATTCTTTCCCGCTCCACCTGACCAACAGAACGTTCTCATGCTTTCGTGACAACTATCTCAATGAACCTCTGACATCTCTCCACCCTTCGATCAGATCTCAGAGATATTTGTCTTTACCATATTTTAGTGTTTCCCCAAAATATGTTAAACGCATTATACAGAGGTCTATTAACGATATTAATATCTATTTTCTTTCTCCCAGGTTTGGCCTCAATACTTTGGTTAATATCAAAGACTACGTTCCCACCGATGAAAAGCCTGGGGTTTAGCTTATTAGGTGCCCTTATATGGTATGTAATGGGGTCTACATTGGCCAAACTGGTCGAAGGCTGGCCATACGAACGGCGGAACATTGGAAGTCCATTGCAAAGAACGTTAACAACCCTTCGGCTCGCGTCCCTAGCACCTTCGCAAGTCACGTGCTTGAAAACCACCATTTTCCTATCCCTCTGCCACCGGCCCTAGAATATGAACCATTATATTTTGAAAATAAAAGCAATAGACTTAACCTGTTAGGTTAGGGTATATAGAGATCGTAAAAGCGTCCAAGGATCCTCATTTTTCACTACTTAATGAGCAACTCCCTTTAAGTCGTTTAGACTTTTTCAAGTCCCTGACGTATGTATTAGGGCGCATACACTTTCGTCCGCCTGCATAACTTAACTATAAAATTTGAAGGAACTCTTACCTGAAAATGTACAGTTTCGTCCGCTGCTTAATATCGGAAATATACCTTCGTCCGATCTATCTGGTTTGGAAATTTACATGAATAATAGAAAGAAAAAAAAGAGTACGTCAAATTGGTCGGGCGCATACACTTTCGTCCGCTCGCACAACTTAACTATAGAATTTGTATTAAGACATATTAAAATTGTTGGAAATGGTGAAATAATAAGGAAATTTAAAAAAAAATTATTCGAAACGCAAGGGGGCAAGGATCAAACATGTACTCACTGAGCCTAATAGGCATCATCAGAATTTGCTGTAAAATGTGAAATTTGTATTGTAATTACATTGTAACTCTTAGTATAGTAAATCAATCGTGATATATTTTACCGTATTGTAAACGGAAAAGTAAATGTAGTGAATGTAATAGTGAAGTGTTTATAATATTTTGTGTTAAATGTAAAAATTAAGAATACCACGTGCAATGTGTATCCGCTTTCCTATTCACGCCGGTAACCAGGCCGGAAATAAAATATTTCGAATATATAATCCATGAGAATAATATCAGGAAAATATAAGAATTAATTAAACTTTGGAAATTTAAAAAGGGTAGCTCTCATTGGGGGCTATCGGCTCTGGGTATCGACCTTCGTTATCTAAACCCATAAAGGTGGAAGAAGAAGAAGAAGAAGAAGAAGGGTTAAGACTACCTGTACTACCATCGGACGAAAGTGGATAGCTGAGAATTAAGACGCCAGACGAAAGTGTATTACAAAATTTATTCCAAAAGGGATTACGGACGAAACTGTAGGTATTTATCAATGTATTATGGATAAAAATATACATTTTATACATATATGTAAAAAAATACTCACTATTTTAAGAGTTTACGCCGAATTTTCAAAACTTCTTGGTTTACGAAATGACGAAGACAATTGTACCTAACATGGTTTGACCATGTTAGGTACAATGTTTTAATGTAAAAACATGCTTTCAAGTTAACCAAAGAAAACACCAAGTGTTAACCAACTGCTTTATTAAAGATGAGCGACCGGTTTCGGCTTCATAGAAGCCATCTTCAGGCTCGCAAACAGGTTGTTTTGTTTTAGGGCTCCTGTTGTTCGAAGTGTGCGGCGTCACACATACAAAACAAATACGTTGGCATACACAGTTAAAATAAATAAAACTTAGAACTTAACACACACCGAACAAGATTAACTACATAAAGTTGTTTCAGGACATTGATCAAGCCCTAAAGGCGTGAGCTTCCTCATTCTTGAGAGGTTGGGAAGTAACTCCCACAAGCCTCCGCGTCACAGACGGTTTGTTGCTCTCGAATGGAGAGTCTTTCCTATGTTAGGCGCAAATGTACTTTGCTGCCTCCTGTTCGCGTTCTTTTGGAGTTGTATAGTTTTTTTCCCAAGTGTCAAACATCGTTGTCATTCAAAAACTTGGTTGTACCACCCTGAAGAAGCTAACAAGCAGAAACACGTGTCGGTGGTTACCGTATCTTAACGGGATTAGACGGGTAAGTCGTGAATTTTCTCTTATAAAGCTATGCTTCCCCTCCCGGTCATTCCCAGAGTGCCTCATTTCGTTTTTCAAATCACGACGATTCGTGGCGGGTTTGCGCAACAGTAATTTGCTGGTCAACTGGAGCAAAACGACCATTAAAGAAAAAGAAGAATCCTAATGACGGAAACCAACAGCGCATGCCAAAGGGATATCTGGGGATATTTGTCATTTAAATCTAGGGAGATCAAAAATTTTTATATGGCACCTCTGGTGGGGGCTACGAATTAGCGATGAATAGGACTATCCCATCTATCAGAAAACTGATATACGAGTATTATCCGTTGTAAATTCTATTTCATATTTTTAAAACGAAAATTTTTGGTTTAAAACAGGAACGCGTAATCTGTGCTAAGAATTTCAAATGCATACAATATAAAGAAATAATAAAACATACTTTAACCAGTAGATAAAAATGCAACATTGCCAGATTCCATCTTAGGTTCAATTCAATAGAAACTTTTATTGGAAACATTTAGAAAAACAAATCTATGTACGTGCGGACATGACTTTTGTGATTATCCCCTTGCATTATAATTAAATCCAAGCAAGAAGAGATGTGTAAGTACCTATTACTGTAAACGAAATATGATCGTTTTTACTAAACCGGCGATAAGGAATAATCGCCTAAAGCCAGTTTCGGTAATAAACATGAAATTCCGAACGGCGAACATTACGACAATCAAAAGTGGGCGACTAACGTTATTGTGGACCATACGAATAAAATGGCCAGTTTCTTCACTAGATCTTTTCTTTAAGTGTTGATTAAAAAATTGAAATAGCGTATTAAAAATGGGGATGTGTTCAATGGACTAATTTCTCAATTTTTATTACAAATACTCGATAGTAGAATAAATATTTAATGTTTGAAAACAATTCTTCAGCTGAATTTCGAGAAAATGTCGAAAAACCGAAATACTGCAAGAAAAAAGTACCCTTTAGAAACAATTTAACATAACATGTCATTAACTTTATTATTCGACAATTGAATATGATTACTTGGAGTAATCAAATTTCTTCTCTTTTTTTTTTGTTTTAGGTTTTAAGCTTACAAACTTCAAAGTCCGACAACCGACAACTCTCTTAGGTTTAGGTAGGTACCAACAAGAAAACCGAAGAGCATGGCCATTTTTGTCGTCTATTTAGGAGAAAGTAGGTTTTCAACTTAAGAATTATTTTAGCGCACGATTTCGAATAAAACAATCAAGAATCGCATAATGGAAAGATACGTAAAGGTCAGGTAAATCAAGTTTCAATGCACGTCATCAATGAAGAGACAGACACTGTTGCCCAGTTTTCATATAATATGAAGTCGCATGTAAATAACTAACCCTACTTTTTACATGGAAATAAGTGCATACGTAACACACAGACGAATCACAAATATGTTCACGCACGCACCCACGCGCGCGCGCACACACACACGCACGCACACACACAATGGCGCTGACTCATTCGTACTAGCCCTCCTGAAAACGTCGACCCGTTATTTTTACAACACGTCGCGCGACGAGGTCGGTTGTTCGTTCGTATCTTGGTTCCTTCATGCGTTATAGTGGGGGAACATTAACGATGGAAGGGGCATGGTAGACGGAAGACGGAACGGAGGCAGGCATACGCATACATAGCATAGACGAGACGCATACAGCGTACATTAGTAAAGTAGGTATCGGTTCTTTCGTTCATTGGGATTGATTACACATTTGCGTTGACGGTTTATTGTATAACGTGAAAAATTCGAGACCCCTGTGTGCAACCAGTTCGGACGCTGATAACCTCATCGCTTGGACTCCTGACCATTTCCTAGTGGGGACGGCGTTGATTTCCCCTGCCGAACCTCTTCTCAGTGTCAATGAGCCTAACTCATTGCGTTCTAGATGACAGTTACTTTCACTCATGAGGAATCACCGTTGGAGACGAATTCCTGACTCAATTGCATCAAAGGTCCAAAGCGAACTTGCATCCTAATCAGGAATTTCAGTTTGGGGTTCTTGTCCTTTTTAAAGACGAACACCTACCACCTACGAAATGGCCTCTTGCTAGCACGTCAGTATCCACCCTGGTCCTGATGTGTCGTGTCGTCACCGTCATTCGGGTCTCGACGAGGCTCTTAAAGACCTCTCCAAGAAGCTTTTCGAACAGTCATGCACCGAGAATATGTTTCGAGGTTATGTTATTGTTTTCTACCATAGACACTACGTGGGTTTTTGATTTCTATTGATGTTATTTCGATGTGACATCGCGTATGATTGCGTTCTGTATGTTAAAACTTGAATCGTGATTGCCATCGATTCGAGGCTCGCAGTAAAGTGTTTAACAAAATGTCATACTGTCTGCCAGCTCCCTGTATATAAATATATTTTGTATAGAAATTTTTAATATGTGGAATAATTCAATAGGTCAAAATCACAATATTTATATAATGTCTATTTTACATGCCCCATTTTCAGATATAGTGAAAATGGTATCAAAAGGTACAAGTGTCGGGATTTCGGATAAGACAATTTATACCATTAAAAATTATACGTGACTTAAAAATGGTGTATCTACATAATTCAGAGTGTAAACATTTCACAAAAAACAAAAAAAGCACTTCCAGTTTAGTTTGGTAAATAATTGAATCTCATAATAAAAGTAGACCAGGGAAATAAGATTTTTTCATGACACTCAACCAACCAGGTAACCAAGCAGTTATTCATATAAAAGGGGATTACAGGAGTAAAACCTATACGTTAGCAACCAACAGTTTTGTGCTATTGTTGAATTATCAACAATTAAAGGTCGAAAAACGTGATTTTTTTTGCATTTTTGTGTCCCTGAAAAAATCTTAGAATCCTATGAATAATTCAAAGTTAGCATCTTGTAGGGAATAGAAAAATTTTCAAAATGACGTTTGATAAAACATGATGTAATATTTTGTTGCTTAGATAATTGTAAATAAAGGTAAAAATATGTAACTTCAAATCGAAGCAGAAAGTAATTAAAAGATATCTCTGGCAATTATTACCGGATTTTGATGATTCTTTTTTTAATTTGGGGTACCTCGTCGAGTACAATACAAACATGTAACCTGTTAATTAATTACCATTTAAATAAACAAAGTGGTTTCTTTAAACATTTTTCCAATTTTGTTATTAATTATTTTCAGTATTTTTGAATTGTATTACACTTATTACTAACGGAAAACAAAAATGTTTTATGTGCACCCCAAGAAACAAAAACGAAATTGCTATATAAATAAAGTGGTTTGTTTAAACATTTTGCCAAATTGATTTTATGAGGTTTTCCCTTTCTTTTCTTCTTGGAGAAACGGAAATGAAATGGAAAAACGTCACGATCCGGAGGAGGAAAATAGTGAAGAAGAAAACTTAGAGTGTCATGAGAAAGTGAATTTTTCTAATCCTCTTGAGTATTTTAATAGTTATGCGGAATGATTTATTTGTAACATAACTAAAAATAAAAATGTAGTACTTATAACTAATAAAATTTTGATATTAAATTAAGCTAACCATACTTATCCAGTCTTTGCCAACAAAAATAACAAAAAAATATTACTATTTTGTAATAAATGTTATTATTCAAATAGTACTTTTGTATATTATTTTATTAATTAATAAATAAATGAAGTTAATAAATAAATAAATTAATACGACATTCCCAAACACTAAATAATGTTGTTTCTTCAATAAATTTTAAAGTGTTATTAAATTTTGAAAATAAAAGAAGACAAGTAAAATTATTAATATAAAAGACCAGGATGACTAGATTATGTTTTGTATACTTAAAAGTCATTATTAATACATATAACATGAAAATTATTTATTAAAAAAGCCTTAACAACAACCTATTCTTTCGATAAGGAAATGAAACCAAAAAAATATTGATTTTTTGGGATTTTTTTAAATTTAAACAAATGACATTGTTTATTTATGAATATAATTATAAACAAATTGTATATTTGTGATGTACGCAAAGAGAACATACAAATCTATAATTCATAATGTGTCATACTGATTCTCAATAGTTTTTTGTACTATGTTTATATGTAAATTTTATTGTAAATACTATTTATCAGTTTTTTATAACAATATGAATTTTTGTTTTGATATAAACCTTCGAACATTTTTACTAATAAATAAGCAAACAATAAATTTTTACTTAACGAAATAACTTTTATAAAAACGTTTAAATAAATTACTTTATTTATATAGCAATTTCGTTTTTGTTTCTTGGGGTGCACATAAAACATTTTTGTTTTCCGTTAGTAATAAGTGTAATACAATTCAAAAATACTGAAAATAATTAATAACAAAATTGGAAAAATGTTTAAAGAAATCACTTTGTTTATTTAAATGGTAATTAATTAACAGGTTACATATTTGTATTGTACTCGACGAGGTACCCCAAATTAAAAAAAGAATCATCAAAATCCGTTAATAATTGCCAGAGATATCTTTTAATTACTTTCTGCTTCGATTTGAAGTTACATATTTTTACCTTTATTTACAATTATCTAAGCAACAAAATATTACATCATGTTTTATCAAACGTCATTTTGAAGATTTTTCTATTCCCTACAAGATGCTAACTTTGAATTATTCATAGGATTCTAAGTAGTGTTGCCCACGAGACGAGACGAGAATTTGAAAAATCTCGTCTTGTCTCGCAAAGAAAGTGGAATTTCTCGTCCCGAGTCTCGTCTCACAATGAAAGTCTCGTCTCGTCTCATGTCTCGCGCGAGAATCTCGCAAAAGTCTCGCAAGTCTCGCAACTTTTTATGTTCCCTATCTAAATAAAATCAGTACATTTTTTTTAAAGAACAAAAACATAGTATTTTAACAAGATAAAGAGAAACTGGGGCGACGGTGGTCGTGTGGTTTAGGCGCTGGCTTTGAGTCAGGCGATCACTGTCGTCGTGGGTTCGAATCCCACGTAATCCATGGATGTTGTGATTGTTGCGGGAAGTGTGTAAAATGTATCCAAAATCCCGTTCCTATTCACGCCGGTAACCAGGCCGGATAGGATCGGATATCCTGTAGGAGGGCGGGACTAGGATACACACACCCTGAGTCGGTAGAGCACGGAGTGGATCAACTGGGGTGAGAGCCTTAAGGAGGTACAACCGTGCTCGAGGACCGTGGTTCGGAGCCCACGTTAAACTGTAGGTCCCGTCCAAATTGGCCACAGCAGCGAAAAAGAGACGTTAACTTAATAAGACAAGACAAGACAAGATAAAGAGAAAAAAAACGAAAATCGATCATAGATACATGACATAAATTGCCATCATATACAATTTTTTTTATGATTTGCGTACACTAAGGAGTAAAAATGGGATAGATTTTTCCCAACGTACCTACATAACTAAGGTGTTTGGGTGGATTCATGAAAAGTGTATTCATCTAAAATGGGTTGATGTTCTCGGGGAGATGCGTAAGGAACTGCAGGAACGTTCTTGAATAAACCCCAAAAATTTAAACAACAATCGTTGCTAACGTATTTAATGCCGACGTTTCGTCTGATATTACGGACATAATCATGGCTATTTTAAGTGGAAAAGAGTTGTATGCATTACATAGATTTGACCACTGTATATCGCCAATATGAGATTTATTGGAGGGCCATTATTAAAAATAGAAACCCCCCAAAATTGACGGCGTGTTTGACCAGTGACAAAATGCAACTATTTTGTCACTAGTTGTAACTAGTAACTAGTAACTAGTTGTAACGTTTTCGCGCACTCATATTTAATAATTAAAAAACATTACGTTCCGTCCCAAGCAAAAGTAAATTAATACTGAGATGACTGAGTCAAGAAGCGACACGAAGGCCCATATTATTTCACACCACCAATATAATAAAACATATTTGAAACCTATGTCACAGCCTATGTACCTACCTAATATAGCCAAAACAACAATAAAACCATAAAATAATGCCGAAAGCCGACAAAGGGCGGTGCGACGTCGTTTCTTTCGTAAAAATGTCTATGCCAATGATGCCAATGCTCCTAAATAGTTTTTTATATTTCGATGAAGTAATAAAATTTATGATCTTATTTTAAAACATGTTTGTGGTAAGTTATTGGGATAACCAAAATTATTATAAAAATATGCCGATTTGCAATTTTAAAATAAATATTAAAATGAGCACGTAATCACCAAATTTCTTTCGTTTGTCCGACGCAATAATTCTAGTTTACCATTGCGTCACAGTTATTGTAAACATAGGCTGCTCGGTATCATGCGGCTTTACAAAAATATGTTTCCATAACATTCGCGATATTTATAATAATTAATTAATATTTGCCATTTTTATCTGCGATATTTCGAGACTTTTGCGAGACTCTCGTGCGATATTCGAGACGAGACTTTCAAAAGTCTCGTCTTGTCTCGCAAGAAAAATTTACAGTATCGTCTCGAGTCTCGTCTCGAAAACGAGACGAGACGAGATGAGATTCTCGCAAACGAGAATATCGTGGGCATCACTAATTCTAAGATTTTTTCAGGGACACAAAAATGCAAAAAAAACACGTTTTTCGACCTTTAATTGTTAATAATTCAACAATAGCACAAAACTGTTGGTTGCTAACGTATAGGTTTTACTCCTGTAAACCCCCTTTACATGAATAACTGCTTGGTTACCTGGTTGGTTGAGTGTCCCCAACAGGGTACTTTTTTCCTTATTTTCCTGGTCTAAAGCTAATTTATCGTGTTTTGGCTGCTGCCCGAATGAATGATAGGACACATGGCAACGTTTGTATATATGTTTTATCAGGTACGCCAAATACGGATCTCCGAGTATACCATGTACTCTAAGAAAAAGAAGACGGTGTGGAGTTTCCAGATTTCAGCATTATATATTGTACTATTAATTATACGACAAAAATTTCATTACGGTTATATTTTATACCCTTACTTTTTACTAAAAGTACTTTGTCTATTTCACGTTATTTCACTTAAATATGGATCTCCACAATAAGTTCTATTGCGTTACTTCCCATGTTTGCAAGTTGGTATTGCTTCAATATAACAACTGTTCAAGGAGATAATATAACGAGTTTTTCGACGTTGGTTACTCACGGACGCTTTCCAACCTTCTTATAAAGATAATGCTGTTTTGCAATATTTCCGTTATAATTTTATTTTCTTTACTATGTTCCTACTTATTTATATCTCGGTTGTGTAGTGGTCGCGTTGGTCTTTTAAATCTTTGATTTAATTTTCGTGGATAAACAAGAGAAATTTTTGAATTTGAAAAAAAATGGCTGATGTTCTCGGGGAGATGCGTAAGGAACGGCGGGAACGTTCTTGAATAAACCCCAAAAATGAAACAACGATCGTTGCTATGGATTTAATGTCGACGTTTCGTCCGAGATTACGGACATAATCATGGCTCTACAAAGAAAGTAGTAAGTATCTCTTATATAACAAATGTTAACACTTCGTTTTTTTTGTTCTTAAAGTTGGAAATTAACTATGTCAGTTTTAGGTGACAACGGACATCTAATGGTAAACATATTTACTGACAAAAGGATAAAGTATGAAAACTGTAAATTTAGTGACGCAATGGGAGAGAGTTTAAAAAACGGTAACATAGTGTAATGCGAAAAGTAAACAATAGCGCGAGACGTGTTTACTCGTATCGGACCTGGGCGGCTTGCCTCAAAGGAATTGCCGCGACGCTTAATTGAATTCTATAAAAACATCTTATTAAAGAAGAAAGCTCCCGGATTATTATTTAAGGAAAGGTGATGTATGGCCTTCTGGACCTTTCTACATAGAAAAGGTATTTCGAGTAACTTCAAGAATACGCCAGAAGGTTCCGATTTACAGTTGAGATGTGTATATAAGCGGGTTAGCGGTCGGAGATTATGATTATTATTAGACGGAAGCCGCGAGAGTAAACAAGCGAAATTGCGAGAACGATTGAACTGAAATAAATTAACGATTAAGAGTGTGATGTAAATTAATTAGTTAAGTGTGTTATATAAATTAGTTTAGTAATAGTGTAAATACATTAAGTAGTGTCTAGGGTACAATTAGTATTAGTGCAAATAAATTAGAAAATAAACGTTACAATATGTATCAAGTGGTCTGGTTATTAAATAATTTGTAATATGCCTGAGCAAAGTTCTGAAAATCTTGTTGCCTATTTACATTATTAGTGGATGTTTTGATGTGGACGGCCTCTTTGAATAGTCTTTCGAACCCAGTTGATTCCTGCTCTAATATCATAACATTTTTAAAGTCAAAATTGTGATTGATCGTTAAGGCATGTTCCATTAAACCCGAATGTGCCGTATTATTCCTAGTGATGTTTAATAGATGTTGTTGTAACCTCTTTTTTATATATTGTTGTGTTTCTCCTGCAATCGACACATGTGACTTGATAAACTACACAGCTCTGGTTTTCCTTAGGTGTTGGATCCTTAATTTTAAAATTAGATTATTAAAAGATGAAAAAGAATACCAAGCTGGATATAAATTTAAGGCGTTCGGGGTTTTTAGAGTGGAATTTTCAATATTGCTACGATATGGGAGTCTTATAAAAAATTTATCATGTGATGTTTGTGATGCGTTATGTGGGGCAATTAGGCTATTGATACGATGAAGAATACTTGTTAATTGATCTATTCTTCTATGTATGTGGTGTAAAATAAAATGAGTGGGGTACATGTTTCTAACCAAAGTTTCTATAATGAATTTGATGTTTTCTGCTCTAAACGATTCGTGGGACAGAAGAAAAGCCTTGTCAAGCAAGTTAAAAATGGCGGCTCGCTTCTATCTCGTTGGTGAAAAAGAAAGGAAATTAATGTATCTACCCGAAGATGTACCAATTAGTGATACAACGTCCGTTGCTGCAAGAAATGCAGACGTCTAAAAAGGGTAAGTTGTTATTGTTAGGAAGCTCACAAGTAAGCTGAATCTTCGGGTGAAACCTGTTGAATATACCAATTATATCCTGAACTTTATCTTCCGGTTCAAGGAGTAGAGTATCGTCCACATAGTATGGTGGTAATGACGGGGTTATATTGTTAAGAACTTTTTCTTCTCGGGCTACCAAAGCTAAATTGGCAATGATGGGGGACAAGGGACCACCCATTGGACAACCATAAACCTGTTTGTAAGTCTTGCCCCTAAAGGAGAAAACCGTGGAATCAAAAATGAAATTGACGTCTACCAATAGATCGAGGGTGATGGTGGTTGTCAGTTCCCCGAATCTAGAAGAGATGTAGTCTAACGCAATATCGATGGGAGTGTTGGTATATGAAGGTGTGGTCCCTGTAGGGTATGAAGTTAAATTTGTTAATTGCGTTGACTAGATCGAAAGAGTTTTTCGGATTGCGAGGATTTTCTCCTAAGGGACTAAAAATGTTGTAGATTGGTTGGTTGGTGAACTTTGAGAGGTTGTATGTAGGTGATCCACAATTGCATACCACAGGGCGGACTGGAAAACCTGCTTTGTGAACTTTAATCAGGCCATAAATCTTAGAGACAGTACCATTATGACATCTGATATTTCTGTATGTTTTTAAGTCGATGTGTTCGTTGTCTAAAAGATTTTTGGCTATGATGTTATTTTTCTTTTGGATGCTGGGTATAGGATCTTTGTAAAGTTCTACATATGTATTCGCATCTTGAAGCAGGGATGTTAGTTTGTCGTTGTATTCATGCAGGTTAATTAGAACAGATGTAATGCCTTTATCAGCTTTAACGAGGATGACATCTGGATTCATTCATAGAAACTTCAACAAAAGGCCAACTCAAAGTTGGCCATGATAAGTCAAAGGAAGGAAAACTTCTATGTCTTGCCAACACTCTATTTTAAAAAACGCAACCGGTTTCGACCTACTGTGAGGTCATCTTCAGACGTAACAATTAAAAACCTTAAAGTAACTACTTCCAGGACGCAACGCAAGAGGAAAGAACGTCGTTAACCAAATACAACAAACTAACTTTGTCAAAGAAGTCAACAAATAAAATAAAATTAATTGTAACAATTCCGTTCTAAATCCCAATGGACACTGCGACTGGAAATCTGGTAAGTATACAATCCAAGAACGTCGTTAAAAATGACGTTAAATTATATAAATAGAACAAAGATGATCACTCCAATAAAATCCTCTCGATTCGGTATATCGATTTAAACAAAAAAGTCAAGATTCGTTGATTAGAAGCTGAGATAATCTGAAATAAAGAACGCGCAGCGGTTTTAAACGCGTCGATTCAACTCATCGCCGCTACGCTCAGCCATCCCCTCCCCTCGAAATTCGAGCGGCGAGAGCCTTTTCCGCGCACAGTCGCTTTCTACTTGATTTAATTGTCAACGTCAAGCGGCAATACAAATAATTGTAACACGAGTTGCCACCAAACAGCTAGCGCGGCGCGATAATTGGCCTATCGGATCGTTTGGTTTTTCGATGTTAACACGTCCCACCGATTCAGCGCTTAGAGTGAAGCCCGCGATAAGAAAACTATGCTTCCAATAACTTTACGGAACCAACAGTTAATGAACAGATAGCAAAAGTCCGAAAAAAAAATGGTAATAGTCATTTGAGCTTTCGTAAGAGACGAAGCAATGCATTTTCCTAAAGGTTAGCGTTCACTGATCGGCATTGTGCAGGTATGTACGGACGGTATGCACCGCACGGATAGGATTTTTTACATATTATACTACTCCGGATCACAGTCATTGGTATCGTAGACATTGGCGTTTTTCCTCAGCATTATTTTTTTTGCTTATTTTTAGAGTAAGAAGAAAACTGAAATAATGAGAAAAAGAAGAAGAACTGGGTGCATAATATGAATATAAAGAGACCCACATTTTGAACAATATTACAGTTTATTTTGCATTTAATTTAAGATACAATTCTTTCAATATTTTGAAGCATCACCACCTGATGGAATTAGAGTACTATTAGATGTTTCAAGACCACGTTAATTAGGGTAAAGTACACCAGAGAGACCATTGGGCCAAAAGAAAGCATATGAAGTGGCGCTATGCAACGGATCTTGATTCCGCCTTCGGAATCCAGATGAGAAATGCCGAAATGCCTATCGGTGAACGCAGTTCCACTTGAAACTAGATAATTAAAAAATCCGATCCGTGCCATGCGTACCGTCCATACGATGCCGATCAGTGAACGCGTATCTTAATAAGGTCGAAAAAGCAATAGTCAAATATTTACAGCTATAGTGACTCACCCATTCTAACCGACACAGATACGCAATTCTCATTGCAGGTGATGTATAAAAAGTTGGCGACCCGCATCTAGCGGCCGGCAAACTTTTTGGTACAGCAAGAAAGAATTTTGTAGCTCTCCCCATCGAGCTACAAAAAAAACAGGCAACTTAACCTTTACCCAGCGGCCATTACGATAGCGTGCGAGTGAATTGACAAAAAAAATCCAGCTAGAAATTTGTGTCTTGAAGAGTACTAAAAGGACATGGGGTCAGAATTTTAATTTGGCCAATTTTTGGCCAAGTTGGCTCAAGTGGGCTAGATGGGCTGCGAATCGGCCAAGATGCGATTCATTTTGGAATGAAATTTGGAGAACATAGTCCTATTTTCAAATTGGTCACTTTTCGGCCGAATTGGCTAATGGACAAAACGTGTCATCCAGAATTCAAGAACCCGCGACTTTAGTGTAAAATGTTGCATCTCGGAATCTTTTGGAGTTCTGAAGCCTCGGTAATAGCCTAGACCCTGGACACAAAGGCCCAGGAGACGACCCAAGACACCTCCGACGAGTTCCAGTGAAAATACCGACTCTCCAGTGCCGGCCGATGTAGTTACAAATTCCAGAACCCCCGACTTTAGTGGAAAATGTTGCATCTTGGAATCTTTTGGAGTTCTGTGCCCCCGGTATTGGCCCAGACCCTGGACACAAATGCCCACGAGACCCTCCAAGACCCCTTCGGCCACTTCCAGTCAAAATAGCGACACTACAGTCTCGGCCGCTGTAGTTACAAATTCGAGAACCCCCGACATGAGTGGAAAATGCTGAATCTTGGAATCATTTGTTGTTCTGGGGCCCTGGTACTGGCACAGACCCTGGAAACAAACGCCTAGGGGACGCTCCAAGACCCCTTGGGCCACTTCCAAGGGTCCCAAGACGTATCGTAAATAAATACTGTGCTTTGGTATAGGGCACTGTTCCACTTGCGCTCGGTACATTAGCATTTTGTTTCCTATGCCAAGTAACTTTGTAATAACTAATAAACATAAAAAGTATGACACGAAAATATCACAATATGTCTTTAATAACACTAATTTTTCGTACAACCAGACGTTTTCCGCTTAAAAGTATTACATATTGACTCGTTAATATAAAAAAAAGAAGAAGGGAGAAGGTGGCTCCCATACAGATCTGTCTTGAACCATTGTAATACTCGACACATTTTGCCTATTTTATAGCTCAATATTTAATATGCACCCTTGCACCTTTCCCATGCGATTGGAATTTCTAGAGGGGAAAGGTAAAGTAACTTTCATTGCACGTGACCAGGAAACATGTAATACATAGTAACTGGAGCGGACCGGTGTGAAGTTAGCAGCCACATTCCAGCAGCCAAAAATTCTGGCAGCCATTTCATTTAAACGTGAAGTTAACAGCCAATTCTACCTTGCAGGAAATAAATACACTTTTTTTTGTGTCAAAGTGTCAATCATCCCTGCTAACCGCAATTTCACCAGTGGCGCCAAAGGGACACAAAAAATTACAATAATAGAATAAATGATTTCAAAACTCCCACCACGGAAACGCGAAAGCATAAAAAATATTTTAATGGGGTGCAAGATAATAAGAGTCTCCGGATGAAATTCGGGCTGGAGGTTCCTTTTAACATTAGCAATCATCCTACCAAGCGCCAATCCCTTCGGTGCAGTCTGAAGGACGTTATGGCCTTCAACGCGAAAGTATATAAAATATTTTAATGCGGTGCAAGAAAATTTAGTCTCGGGATGAAATTTGGGTTGGAGGTTCCTTTTAACATTAGTAATCATCCTACCCAGCGTCAATCCCTTCAGTGCCGTCTGAAGGGCGTAATGGCACTCAACGCGGAAGTATAAAAAGCAATTTTGTGGGGTGCTAGAAAATCGAGTCTCGGGATGAATTCCCTTCAGATTGGTATGATGTATACTAATGCTAAAAGGAACCTCCAGCCCGAATTTCATCCCGAGACTCGATTTTCTTGCCCCCACTAAAATACTTTATATACTTTCGCGTTAGTAAGTGTCATTACGCCCTTCAGACGGCACCGAAGGGATTGGCACTTGGTACGATGATTACTAATGTTAAAAGGAACCTCCAGCCCGAATTTCATCCCGAGACTCTATTTTCTTGCACCCCATTTAAATATTCTTTATACTTTCGCGTTTCCGTGGTGGGAATTTTGAAATTATTATTTTATTATTGTAATTTTTTGTGACCCTTTTTTGCCACTGGTGAAATTGCGGTTAGTAGGAATGTTTGACACTTTGACAAAACTGCAAGGTAGAATTGGCTGCTAGAAAGTGGCTGCTAACTTCATGTTTAAATGAAATGGCTGCCAGAATTTTTGGCTGCTGGAAAGTGGCTGCTAACTTCACACCGGTCTGGAGCGGGTGGTTGGTATACAACTGTTATATAAGCATTCAAATTCAGACGTATATTTTCATATTAGCGACAATAAGCGATGTTGCCATTACTGTCCCAGATCGGTCACATTTACCGAACAACTGATCTTGTTTACATTTTCCTTCCTCGAATTTATTTTTACAGCTTGCATTAAATACAATCGGAAAACTTCCTAAGTTTATCAACTGTTCTTTTACGAACACATTTGTCAATCGCCTGTGAATTGATTACTGAATATGTGTGCATCTATTACCATGTGAAACATAAGGTTAAGGTTATTTATATCCCATCTCATTATTATATTGCAACGCGAAATGTAAACATCAACAATGTAAACATCAACGTGAAGCGTGCTCCTTATCTGACGAAGTCGGCGCACTTCAAACGGTAGACCTTTGGGGTAGAATTCAGTAAAAAGCGCGATCATAAAACCACCACTCGCGAACAATCGGGAAACGTCCAATTAGGGAAAGAATTATCCAGTAGGTTCTTGAGACATTATTGGGGCTATAAATTACGAAACGCTGCGGTCTAAGGCAGAGTAGACCAGCAGCCGTCGTGAGTGAAAAAGTGCGACAAGTGTACAAATAAATTAGCGCGTTAAATGTGTAATATAAATTAATTAGTTAAGGAATAGACTAAATAAATTTAGTAGTGTTAAGAACTATGTAAATAAATTAGAATAAACGTAACATTGGTGTCACAAGTTCGGATCATGAAGAAGTTATACGAATTAAAAGTGGCAGAGTTAAGAAAAGAACTCGAGGAACGAGATTTGGAAGGAATAGACTAAATAAATTAGCTTGTGTTAAGAACGGTATAAATAAATTAGAACAAACGTTACAATATGAAAGCTTTGGGTAACAGTGTCCGGTTTCTTCACTGATGAGAATTTGTAAAGGTGAGAGACACAATAACGAACATGCAACGTGGGCCAAACGCATTGGAAAAAAATAAGTTTCTTCTTTACTTCTACTTTAGTTTTTTCGGTATACAATACACGATATAAATACGTAATTTAAATCTTATTTGGTTTGAATAGGATCGTTATGGTTCCAGTTAGAGGTTGCAGTTCTTCAATTGTTTAACAGCACTTCAATCTGTCAAAATATTTTTTCTTTACACTGGATGACATTTGAGAGGTTTAATAGTTCAGAAAGAATTAACAATAGTTCGAAGGCAAACTAGCTTTTCGTCGTAGTATATGCATTTTTGAATGCAGTCTATGAATATTTTCGATACGCCCAGTTCCCTTAACACATAATTTTCAATTCTGAGCAGATTCTACAATGTGTTTTTTTTATTGACTTTGAATTTTTGCACCAAACGAAAAATGTTTCATTTTACTTTAATCGCTACATTAATTTTGTATTTTACGCTTGGAGAATACTATTCGCCCTGTGTCAAGTCATGAATGTTCGTAAGGTAAATATGAGTATTTTGAATCGTCAATTCAGTGTTCAATGAACTATTCCATAAATTCAACCAAGTTTTCGCTATCTAGAATATTTTTTACCATTAAAAAGAGACCTTCAAGTTTTTTCACTGACAGGTTTACTAGCGAGACACATCCGACAGATCGATTTTTTTGAACTAATTTTTACTTTTGAATTTCGAATGTGACAATCTCATTGGAAATCGCATCGTCGATTTCCACCTAATGAATCATAAATCTTTAAATTTGTACCCAAGTCGGTAGCGTTATTTTAACAATATAGTATGGGTCTGACTGCATATATGTGACCGTAAAATTTCACCGTGAAATGCATGACAACGGGAATATATAAAAAAGGGAAAATATAAATTATTGAGACCTGAACGGTCGTAAAGAAAACCTCTTCGGAAAGTTCTTCGACTGTTCGTTTCGTTTCTTTAAACACTAAGTTTGGGTTGACAACAGCCGTGAGAACCACAGTATAGACGTCGAAAGAGCGTGTAAAATTAAATAAATCAAGGCAAGGCTCGTTAAAATATTAACAAGGAAACGTAAAATGTTACGCCGTCGCGCAATCGGTGATACTAATAATACGATGTATTCATTAAAAAAAATGCATATATTCAAAACCAGGCTATTTAAATCATGACGTGCTCAAAATTTAACTTAAAACGAAACAACAAAATTCGCCGTTCTGTAGTACATACATACACATAGCAGTGTGTTATAACCGTATTACTATTCGAATACGAGGCTTTCACAAAAGTTACGAAATAACTCGTCAAACTTGAAAATTATAAAAACATTCATTTACAGGTTGGTCACCTGTAAGTTTTCTATCGACATGTATTAAATTATATCATAATAAATACTTAACATGAAAATGGACGTTACCACATGCAGCCTTATTTAAAAGTATTAGACGCCCATGCTCTTTCAGGTTTTCTTTTCAATACCCTACTTTGTCGGATATTAATAGTCATGTTTCTCTTGTATAATATTTTACTGGAAATTATAAGATGATTCACGAAAAACTTTTTATAAAAAATGGTTAGCATTCGTTCATTTTTTGTTCACAAAAGTGTAGCCCAAACATTGAAATATTTTTATTTGTAAAAATCGACAAATGGCAATATAATCGAAACCCAATTATTGTCAGTTGGCATTTGAGAAACTATCGGCTAGGTGCAGTTCATATTTTTATTTGAGTAGGCTACTGCAACTTAAGTATTAACCTGCAGTAGCCATGCTGCTTATCTCTGGAACTCCCATACTATGGAGCAATTTTTTTTGTTAAATGGTTCCGCAAAGTAGATTTAATAGCTGTGCTCGTTTCTGGGCACAGTTACAAAATGCTCTTGGCTTTTCATAAAAAGGGGTGAGTTCTGCAAAGTACAATGTAGCTCATGTGGGAACAAAATTCTACCACCTCAAAGAATTCCATATCTCCAGCGGTTCCAGAGATACATAGTATGGCTACCGAAGGTAAGACCTAATTAGCAGTAGGACTTTTCAACACTTAGAACTGTTCTCGGAAACGAGCAGAGTTACAAAATTAAATATGACCATACAAATTACTTACAAATTACTCCACTCTTCGGGGGGTGGGTACATGAAATGAATACTGCAGCTTAATAGGCGGGTATATCTTCCAAGTTTCAGCTACTATAGTCTGTCAAAATAACCCATGGAGTAATAAAACGATTATTTCACCGGGGACCAGAGGCGTTCTTAAAGAAATGAACGAAAATTAATAAATGAGTTATAATGGTACACACACACACACGCACACGCACACAATTTTTCCAGTTACCGACTATGGCGTATTTATTCCTATTCCCCGAGCGTACGCCCGAGAGCGGTTATTCCCGGTATTATTACAATAGCCCGACACACGTGTTTCGGGCGAGTCACTCAAAATACGAAACGATTCCGTAAGGCAGAGTGTAAGACATTATAAAACTGCCAAAATTTAGAGCATGCCACCTTGTATCGGTTTTGCATTTATAATGAGATTTTATTACTTCGCATGTTATTTTGACAGACTATAACCGCGGTGTGTTGTTTAGGGTGGTGGGGGCTAAGAGAAGTATGAGTCAGTAGTAAACCATAGCTGGTTCAGCAGGATGATGCTGCAGGTAAACGTGGTTTTAGTCAACCCACAGAACCGTATAGTGCAAGAGTCGCTCTCTTGCACTTACGCATGACACAAGAAGTTACATTAGAAATGCTCTAAAGTGCTTAGAAGAAGCATATACAATTAGACGACTTCAGACGATTTGAAATTTCCCCCAGATTGTGGGTGCTATCGGCTGCACTGGTGTTGAAATTCAAAAACTCAAACTGTTGTGACCTTGCATCACTAAACAATACCACAATACTGTTGTTCAAATGAAGGATTTACTTCAAGCTAGGGACAGCTAGGACATTAAAAGAATAACTGTTATAATAAAATTTACTTAAGAGTCCATCACCCAGCGTTGCAGCAGGGGTAAGACACAAGGACAATGTAGCGGTAGGCGTGACCCTAATTCTCCCTTCCACTACTTTTTAACTAGCCAGGACTAAGTTCATTCTCTCATTAAGTTTAAATTCCCAAATACATACGATGGCAGCACTTTACAGCGAGCTTTCTAGAGATTGTAATGGTTTGGGAAAACATGATACTAGGGTAGTGTATTATCGTATCAAAACGAAATAGGATTCAGTGAAGAGATAAAGGATCATTCTACATCGGTCTAGTAACAGAAATTTGAGTTTTCTCTTATTTTGGTCAAATTTTGATCTGGAAAAAGTGCGTAAAATAGGGCAACTTTAGGGGCGGTTTTAAACGGACAAAAAGAGTATCAAAAAAAGATATGAAAAAGTATCAAAAAAGAATATCAAAAATCCGTTACTAGACCGATGTGTATTTGAGTTTTTCGCTTCGAGTGGTTTTAATTTGAAAAGAGTAAGTATTTCAAATGATATTCAAGGTACCTCTAAACCCGCCTTAAATTGAATCGGGTGATGGACTCTTAAACGCAGTTTTTTTTTAACATAGCAAATGTTAATCAATAGTCACTATCTTTTACAGTGCCTTTGGTTGACCATGTAATAAATCACCATTATTTTCAGAATTGGAAGAAGTTGTAAGGAATGTGGATGAGATACGAATTATAAAAAACCCCATGGCATGCCAGGCTGAAAAGTAGATTTATGGGTAGGATATAGAGTAATATAACAGACACGATGCGTCAAAAAATGTATACGAGGTGTGAAGAAAAACAAACGTCAAATTTTTTTAATATTTGCAAATAACTTTTTTCTGTACATTTCTCGAAAAAAAAAATTTATACAAAAGTCGTTCGCCTCTATAAGATCAACAAAAAACCTAAGCAACATTTTTCTCTCAGACGCGAAATTAAAGTTTTTTGATTTTTTTTTGGAAAATAACAAGACGTCATTTTGCAACCGCTGGACCTATTTGGCCCATTATCGATCCCGACCGAGATTTTCGGCCAACTGATTTTTATACCAAATTTCGTTGTGAACAACTAATATTGTCTCAAGTGCATAATATGTGAGCACCGGCAATACGCAAGACTCAAACAGTTTTCTTTTTAAGTTTATAGGGAACTCGTGTGTTTTAAGGATAAATACATACTAGTTTTCCAAAAGCTACCCAGAAGCCTATTCTTCTTGACAATTCGGAAACTTAGTTTTCTATCCCAAGCTAAATTTTATGGCCTAAGTAAATATATATTCAGGGACAACTTATAGAGGTTGGTCGTCAACAGTAACCTGGATGTCTTCTGTACTCATGAGCTTTGTTTTGGTTAGGTTCATTTCAAGTCCAAAGAAAACTATATATTCTATATATTTATATTTTCTATATATAGAATTTTATTTTCTATATATTTTTAAGTTCTTTTTTTAAAATGAATTCTCATACTATCCATATATGAGCATGCTATCTATATATCATACTCATATATGAATTTATATATATATATATAAGCGGGGGTCCTACAGCTACTGCCGCTTCCCGCATCTCATTCGCCATAACCTCCTATCATGCCAATCATTTTCTTTGAGGTCTCTTTTCATCATAGCTTGCTCTATGCCTTTTTCCCATGTATGTGCTGGTCGTCCTCTTTTCCTTCTATTTGTTGGATTATAATCTGCCGCAATGCGTGGTAATCTATCTGGTCCCATCCTCATAACGTGTCCATACCAGATCAATTGTCGTTGTTCAATTCGTTCTACAATTGTGCTTTTCATTTGTGCGCGTTCTTTAATTCTCTCATTTGGGATACGTTCTATTCTTGATATTCGACAAGATCTTCTGAAAAAGTCCATTTCAATAGCTTCCAATTTTTGTTTCTTCTTTTGTGTTAATTTCCATGTTTCTGCACCATATGTTGTTATCGGTTCTACTATGCTATTATAAAGTAGTTTCTTAGTTTCCAGTCTAATTTTTGTTGACCACAATATACCATTCAGTTGTTGTATGACTGTCTTCCCTTGCCTTATTCTGTTTTCAATATCTTGGTCATCTTTACCGTCTTGTGTAATTAGACTTCCTAAGTATTTATATTTTTCAACACTTTTTATTGTGTCGTCTTCGATTTTTAAATCCGTGCCTTGTTTTCCTACACAAAGGTATTCTGTTTTACTAACATTCACTTGTAGACCATATTTTTTTAATTCTTCCAATAATTTCCTCATCATGTAACTGATATCGTCTTCATCGTTAGCTACTATTAGTTGGTCGTCGGCAAAGAGCATTGTATACAAGTTTGATTCCCCAATATCTATCCCCATGCCTGAGCATTTTCTTCTCCATTCGTTGAGGGTTTCTTGCAAATATATCTTAAATAGAGTTGGTGACAAGCTACAACCCTGTTTCAACCCTTTTGTAATTTTTATTTTGTTAGTTATCTGTGAACCTGATTTCACCACGCATTCCGTGTTTTTATATATGTTGTGAATAGCTCTTACATAGGTTTCATTAATACCGCTTTTCCTCAGTACCTTAAATAACATATTTAGAGGAACCGAGTCGTAGGCCTTTTCCAGGTCAATAAACATAATATGTGTTTCCATATTCCTGGCCATTCTTTTTTCTAAAACCTGCTTTAGGGTAAACGTATTGTCAAGACAGGATCTCCCACTTCGAAAACCACTTTGTTCTTCGATATCCATGATACAGGCCTCTAGTCGGGTTTTTAGTATCCTGCCATACAATCTTCCCATTGAACTAGTCACGCATATGCCTCTATAATTCTTGCATTGCGTTTTGCTTCCTTTTTTGTGGATGGAGCTCATATATCCAAAATTCCAGTCTTCTGGAATATTGTCGCCATCAATCATACATTTATTCATAATTTCAACTACCTTCTCTAGTAGCACATCTGGCCCAAACTTGACTAATTCAATAGGAATATCTCCAGGCCCCGATGCTTTTTTATTTTTTGAATATTTCAAGGCCTTTCGTAGTTCATTTATTGAAATCAGCTGGGTATCAGTCTTTCCTGGGTCGATAGTTATCTCTGTCAGTTTGAATTCGTCTCGTGTTTCAGTTAATAATTCCCTATAATACGTTTCCCATTGTTCTAATGAAATAAGGCTTAGATTACATCTTTGTTTTTCTCCTTTTCTTAAGTTCTTGATCATTTTCCAAGCTTCTGATATTTTTGTTCCTCCCATGTATCTTCCCAGTTCTTCACATCTTCTTTCCCACATATTGTTTTTATTTCTGGCTACATCTCTCTTCACTTCTCTGTTCAGTTTTGCATATAATTTTCTGTCTTCTTCGTCTCTAGTATTCAACCATTTATTATATGCCCACTTTTTCAGTTTTACCTTTCCTTCCAATTCCGTTGTCCACCATTCCTGTACCTTTACCGGTTTTGCATCTCTTTTTCCGATTGCTTCATTCGCAGCTTCGTGGATAGCTTCTTTGATTTTTTCGTAG
The DNA here is from genome assembly GCA_946251905.1 of Cryptocephalus moraei. Taxonomy (NCBI): domain Eukaryota; kingdom Metazoa; phylum Arthropoda; class Insecta; order Coleoptera; family Chrysomelidae; genus Cryptocephalus; species Cryptocephalus moraei. The sequence goes on from OX276455.1 coordinate 37,205,655, forward strand.
CTTTCTGCCGCATTTCCTTCTAAAGGTTCTCGTAGTTTTGCAGCTAATCTTGTTTTATATAAAAATTTGACCGAGTCTTGTTTTAAGCTGTCTAAATTATATCTGAAAGTTTCGATATTTCTTGTTTCGATGTTATTTTGTTGTAATTTAGAATTTTTATACTTTAAAATCATTGAAGCTCGTACCATGAAATGATCGGATCCACATTCCGGTCCTCTATATACTCTAACATCGGTTGTATGGATTTTGGTCTTTTGAGGTTGAATAATATAGTCAATTATGGATCTTAAGCCTCTTGTTGGTTGTTGCCAGGTATACTGGTGTATTTTCTTATGGGGAAAGAATCCGTTTTGAATTTTAAGTGAAAAATTTTCGCACATCTCTATTAGGCGTTGTCCGTTGTCGTTCTTAATTACTTCTCCGTATTTTCCAACTATTGGGGAATCTTCTTGTCTTCCTGTTCTTCCATTGAGGTCACCCATTAAAACGAGTTCTTTTCGAGAATTTATTTCACTTAGAACCTGTGTCAGTTTGTTGAAAAAATCTTCCTTGACCTCCGCGTCCGAATCGTCTGTAGGTGCGTAGACTCCTAACACCACTATTTCATGTCCATTCTTGTGCAGTTCTAACTTCATAATCCTTTCGTCAACTTCTTTCCATTCCTTTATGCATTTCTTAAATTTTTGGTGTACCACAATAGACACTCCTCTTTTAGCTCTGTGGCTTTTGTCGACACCACTATAAAAGTGAATGTATTTTCCTACCGGTTCATTACCTTTGCCCTTTTTCTTAGTTTCTGTTAACACACATATATCTATTTTCATCTTGTCGATTTCTTCAAAAACTTCTTTCTTCTTTGTGTTGAGACCTTGAACGTTCCATGTAGCCATAAGCATTGTCCTTTTCCATTGCCTAAGTCGTCTATATATGAATTTCTTCACAAAATTTGTAGCTTACTGACTTAAAAATATTTAAATCAGGGGTGATTAAACTCATTCAAAACTGTATTTTAAAAGAATAAAATATTTTGAAAACGGAAGTATTATTTGTAAAAACTTACATTAATTACTTGCCTCCGGGGGTTCACGAACGTATTGTTGCGTACGTTTGCATTTTGAGTTTGTGTTCAATGCTCAAGAACTCTCTTTGTACTCCTACTGATATCGTACCTAATTGTACATAATTGGTTTATTAATATTTTGTAATACATTTTTTGTTTCTGCTTCTTGAATTTTCGTTGAATAAAGTTTACTTTCAAATTCTTTGTTTGCATTTGAGCTTTATGTTGTTTTTTTGCATACTTTACATTTCTTTTACATTAGGTATACAAATTCCTCAAACAAAAATTTGTCAGTAAAATACAAGTTATTAATATACCTGATTTATTATGAGTAAGAAATAGGAAACACAAGTACCTTCTCTTCGTCTAGCCAATTTTCAAAGTGCAATCGAGTTTTTGTTTCGGTTTTAATACCCCTATCTTCCACTACCAATTATCACAAAACCATCATATACTTACAGAAATTACTTTTAAAAGTTTTGTGTTAATTGCCTCTGTCAAGTCGCTATCAAAAATCAAAATTTTAACCACTGGATTTTCAAAGTTACTAAATAATACAAATAAACAGTAACTATCGCGTGTATATCGATAATACTGCAATTTTCCTTAAAACACTCGTGTATAAATAGTTCAAATTTATTACATGTATACAAGTTTTACGCCTCATACACAAGTTTAAATAAAATGTTTCTGTAGGTACACTATTATACCATTTTGTAATACCGCCTAGAAATCAAGCAAAATCGTACTCATTTTGTCAAATCACAGCTTTGCGAATTTATTAAAGTCTTAAGGTAAATTTACAATCAACATATATTCCTTTTGAATCTATTGCGTTTACTACTTACTGTAGCAAATAGGTAAAATTGTTAACAAATTAAATAAATAAAGTTCATTATTAAACGAAAATAAATGAAATAATATTCATAAAGAAAATCACAATCAATTTGAGAATTACAAAGCGATTACTCAAAACCGATTTTTTTAATTCACGATAACCATTTTCTAATTTCATAATAAAACAGTTATAATTGTGGGGGACTTAGTTAAATTCACAAAGTGGACTTTCGTACGTATTTTAAGGCAGTAATTTAACATTTGAAAAGAACACCTGCAACGCAATATATAGGCAATAACTTGGGGGTCGATTTGTAAGAAGTAAAACCGGACCAAGAAAAAGCAATATGTTTCCCAAAGGGTTTTTAGTCGCTGAACACCAATATGTGGGTCAATTTTTCATATGTTGAAATCAAAAGTTATTAACAATTTAATTGTTTAAATCGTTATAACTTGGAGAGTCCTGAGTGGACTGGAAGAAGTTGTTAATGAAACTTGGGCAAAATGAAAAGGCACTTCCAATAAGTCCTACAATGTTTTGCACTGACTATGGAGATAATTATCTGTAATCGGTAATTATTGAGGAAGATGATCCTAGGGTAGTGTATTATCGTATTAAAACGAAATTGGGTTTAATGAAGAGATAAAGGATCAATTTACATCGGTATAGTAACAGAATTATGAGTTTTTTCAGATTTTGATCTAAAATAGTAAGTAAATTAGGGTAACCTTAGGGCACCTTTTAAAGAAAGCAAAAAAAATTAAAATTCCATTACTATACCGATGTAGAATCATTCTATACTTCTTCATTGAACCCAATTTCGTTTTGATACGATAATACACTACCCTAAGATCGTGTTTTTCCCAAACCCTTACAATAGACTCTACGCCTCGTGCGATGAATGATACTTCCGAAATAATGTCAATATATGTCAATGTCAATATATATGTGATGGATGCCAGATGCCACTAGCACATCACTGCGACCTTTCGAAAAGGTCGAAGAATATTTCGACCTTTTAACAGATAGCAATGAGAACAGACCGAGTGAGTGACCGTCGCTTTTTTATTTCTCAGAAAAAAAATGTGATAAAATGGTTTAAATAAATTCATTAAAAATAAAATCAATAGGGTGTTTACCATCAAATGATCCGGAATCGCATTTCTTTCCTCTTTAAATGGATGCATGGAAACTCAAATGTGCATTTCTGAATTAAATAGCGAAGGTTTTAGGCGCCGAGCGTCAAGGCCGTATAATTGGTGATTTTCTCATATTTTTTTGAGTCTTTCCTTCAGAAACATCAGCTGCACAATCATAAAAGTAGAGGGGAGTAGTTTTTGGAGACTAGTTTTACCGCACTACCAGAATAGTGTTTACTAGTTTACTACGCGTACTATTAGTTACTCGACTGCAGCCGTACTGAGTGGATGATAGTAAGAATAAATTCTTTTGCGAATCCCTATGGTGAACAAAATACACCGCGCGTGTACATAAGTAATAATTTATACTTTGTCCAGTCCCAACTGAAACAGCAAAAAAACAGTTAATGGCTTTTTAAATGGTGAAAAGCCATGCCGCCCGGTCCTCCATGGGCGTATCACTACGGATAATAACTCTGACAATGAATTCACTTCCAAATCGCACAAACAAATGGCACACACATTCACAAACCACTGCGCTTTCTGGAGTATAAGTGCAGAAGAAGAGATCACAAGGAAAGCACACGTGGCCGCTGTGTTATGGTCCACTTATGGTCCAGTGGACCATCCAGTATCCGTAGTCTCGCGTTTCTTCCTCGGACACGATTTCACTGATCGACTGTACACCTGCACCTTAGAAGAAGATGAAGATACAAACGATGTGCCGCCGCCGTAAAAAAAAATTGCGGTCCAATGGACCCTCTAGTTCTTTACCTGTACATATCCATACATTCACATATATGATTTCACTTGGGCAACTGAACACCTACATTTTAAAAATACCAGGGCGTTTCTGAATAAGCAAAAAGATATGTCCCATGGTTTTGTATAGAGACAAGGGGCTCTTTTCGAATGTCTTCGGTAAATTCAGATTTTATTAAGTGTTCTAATTGCTACTGGTTAAAGTATAAGTATGATCCTATTTTTATTGTTTTTGGTATATTTATATCTAGCATTGCATTCGTTAGCGATGTCGCACTTTGAAAAAATTTCAATAAAGCAATATAATAAATAAAGGCAATGAAGTCGTCTACAAATATATTGTTTTCTTTCAGGGAGAGTGTGCAAATAAATAATCCAAATCGCCTCACCGACGATGAACTTCAGGCTATGGCTCAGGCGCTATTCGACGAGGAGCCTGAAGAAGAAGTTGGAGATGATACTGAGATGATGACTCATGATACTGAATCAGAGCAAAAGGAAAATGATTTAGATTTTGAAATTGAGAATTCAGACAAGGATGAAGAACGAGAATGAAGAGGAATGTTTTGTGGGGAAGGACAAAAAGACGATATGGTATAAAAGTAAGTTCAGCAAAACTTCCAAGAAAAATATTGGCAAAATATTTCCTCGGCCAAAACCGTGCGCTCGAAATATTACCGATCCTAGATCTGCATTCGAAATTTTTTTTACTGACGATATTATTGAGCATATTGTTGAATGTACCAATCTAGAAATTCAAAATTTACGTCTATCCTATAATATCGGCCACGAGATGCAAAGGATACTACAAAAACGGAATTCATTGCATTCTTGGGTTTGCTGTTTTTGGCAGGACTAAAAAAACAGAATCATACAGTCTTTCCATAGTCAGTTTGCAACGGCTCTGTTGTCATATTGATCACAGAGATATATTTAACAATTATAACAACTAATTTTTGGTATTCCTATGTTAGCAATTATATTGGAATTGTATCCTAGTATTAAAATCCATAATACAAACGGTATTATTCAGAGTTTCCGAACAACAAATACCAACATTAGCTAAACATACAACGACAAATTATCGTCAACCTTGCGAGATAAATGTATTTATTCACATTTTGGCAACAACGCGAAATATGGGGTACTGTCGTAATTCCATCTCTTTCTCTCATGCAGGTGCCGCATGTATCTCTTTCTCTTCTCTCCGCGTACGTTTCATTTCGTTCCCTCCCACGTTGGGTCAGTGAAGTGCATAATGGTATTGTTTAATCCTTATATTGAAATAAATTTATGTAGACCTTTTGATGTACCACCGCAATCGGTTGTCGAAACTCCCGTTTTCGATCTGTCGGCTGTGCAACAACCGAATTTAGAAGAAAACAAGGCACAAATTTGGGAATTTACAGATAAAGATTTACCTGTAGAAACTCAAAGAGTCATTTTAAATATTTATATCTGTTTAAAAAGTGAAAAATTGTATAAAACACTACACGATTTTGTTAAGCGTATTAATAAATTGACAAATATTCAAATTTTCACGATTTATGCTATTATTAAACGAGGCGATATTGTTTTAGAGAAAAACATCAGTTTATTTAGACGAAACGTGATTTGACACCCACGACGTGGTTCAGCAAGTTTGGGGAGACCATTCCAAAAATTGTGCCTTGAAAACTCCGTGTTCGAGGGGGAAACGACTATTTATTTTACACGCGGGGTATGAAAACGGCTTTGTTCAAAGGGTGTTACTTCTTTCGGCGAAAAATATCAAGCAAAGTTTTGCAGATTATCATGAAGATATGTCATCATCTTTATTTGAGACTTGTTTTGCCAAACAACTTATACCGAACATACCATCAAATTCGGTAATAGTAATGGACAACGCGCCGCGCCGTATCATTCCCGAAGAATTAATAAATCGCCGACTTCAAATTCCAAGAAAGAGGAAATTTTGCAATTTCTACATACCAATAATATTGATATCCCTGCTACAGCTAAGACAAAGGCTCATTTAATTAAAATAGTCAAAGAACATCATTTCACTCCTCAATATTTCATTGATTCATTAGCAGAAACGAGTGGCCTTATTGTTCTTATCATTACATTTTTAATCCAATAGAAATGGTTTGGTCTTCAGTGAAGAAGAGACTAAGGCGGGGCAATTCTTCTCCAACGCTCTCAAACATCGTGTTACAGAATATACGAGACGTGTGTAATGACGTTTCTAATACCGAGATATGGAAGAATTGTGTCCATAACGTCATTTCTATAGAGTATAGAGCATCGATATCATATTACACCATCCGTTAATCCGCTAATTATTAATATAAACGGTATGGACGATTCCTTCTCGGATAATTCAGATTCAGAGCATTAACTCATGATCTCCTTAGATTCATTTAATTACTTTTCTATTTCTGATCCCAATCTGATTCCCAACAATCCCGTCCCTATCCATATCCTGGCAAAGAGTACTCATACCTCCTCGTTGGTCTTTGCTGGATGATGAAATCTATGGAAAATTAATAAATTTATCATAAATTTCATTGTCTACGGAAGTACATGATTTATTAGAATTATTACTAATTTCTCTAAAGAAATTTTAAACGGCACGCCTATGGAGTCGGTCTCTTTGTCGCAGGTGCAGTCCGAAGATTTCTCGTTGCAAACTGACTATGGAAAGACTGTACACATTTCCTTGAACTATGGACAGAGGATGGCACAGGAAACGAAATATTCAGAGCTTGTATGGGTTGCAATTGATTCTTGTTTTTGTTGACAGCAATTCGGTTCGACAATAAAATAACTAGGAAGGAGAGAAAATTGACGGATAAACTTGCTGCCATTCGATTTGTTTTTGAGCGTTTTATCGACAACTGCAAAAATAACTACACTTTGGGGGAGCATATAACTATAGATGAAATGTTTATACCATTTGGGGGCATTTTAACTTGCCTCTGACGTCAATTTCAGTTTTATATTTTTGAACCAGTCTCAAATCCTGAAATTTCCGCCAAAGGATTTGATTGAAGTGGAAATTGCAACCCTGCAAAACTGCAGCCGTCGTATTATAGAAGGGATGTTGGTTACCTCAGGTAAAAGATTATTTAAAGGTACGCAAGTGATTCGGTTCAAACTTGTAACTCTAGGCTAGGTCCGCAAGTGAGACAAAAACAGGTAAATTGCGTATAGGTCTTCAAGTGAGAGGTCCTGAAATGTGACGACACCAAATTGTTGATAAAAAAAATGTATGTGATTTACAGCACTTTTCCTTTTGTTCGTCATTTATACGCTATATAAATAGAAAAATGACAAAAAAAGTTTTAATTTTGAAAGACATTGGTAGAAATTAATTTGTCCTAATTAATCTTAATCTTAATTTGGGCCGCGACCAGATGGGGACGATGGGCTGATGGGAATTTTGGGCGACATGGCCGAAAATGTGGTTTTATTGTACAGGTATTTTGGGCGGTAAAGAAATTTAACCCTGGCGCATTGATGTTTGAATTAGGAATTTTTATCACGAAAATATTAAAGGGCAAGAAAAATGGGAAAGGGCAAGAGAATACGCAAATTACGGGGAATCCCATGTAAAAGGACAAGGAAAATCCTCGCTGACCGTTCGTACCGATACACTTCCTACCTACCTATCTTAAGCGGGCGGCGGTCATCTCGTACGGAATTTTAATCCCCAACCTTAAGATCCGTCGTCTCGTACCGCTCGATCCGTTATCTCGTACCGCTCCTCTCAGGTAAATTTTTGAGTATAAAATGAGTATCGAGATTGTTTTATCCTTGCCCTTTAACAAGCGATAGCGAATAGAACGAAAATAGTGTACCCCACTTCGGGAGGTAATATGTGCTACCATTTCCGAAAGTTCGATACATTATTTTTTTATAAAATCACACAGGTACGAATTTATCTATCTTGAGAGGTATCTACACCCGTACAAGTTGACCTGTCTCGGAAGGATAAAATTTTAGGTACGGATTAAACCGTACGAGATGACGCGTGCCCTCTTAAAGCAGCGGCCCAAATTTTTTGTAAGCTTATTTGACCCTTCAATCAAAGCAGGTACCCTCATTATTTGCTGCCCAAAGTTCGCCCGCCGGGTATTTATGGAGTATTACTACATCGAATGCAACGACACTGAAAATTATTTGACTGGCTTGAAAAAAATTTGTAACTTGAACGCCACGTCCAGCTCTTCGCAAAAAATCGTTTACCTGCAACTATGGCGAATGGATATCCGCGTCGCATATAGACAGTTTCTAAAGAGTCGCACGGTGGGATCAACATAAGTGCGAGAGAAAGGCCATATATTTCTCGTTAGCGAAACAGAGAACGACCTTTTGCGATGTTGCTAGCTCGCGGAACATTACAGTCATCCGCTCCGCACACTGTACCGCACACATCCGAAAGTGTGAAGCGATACACGCGTTGATTTGGACTGCGTGCTCGGCCGGCAACGTTGCAAAACTTCTCTCTCTGTCACGCTAACGAACTACTGCTGGTTTCTCTCTTGCTCTTGTTGGTTTCCTACCAAGCGTTTCGATAGGAAAGCTCCGTATATTTAATATATAATACCAAAGACAAATACGGTTATAAACTGTCGGCGCAATGATGTAAAATGCAGACCCTAACAAGAAGCTCGCCCACCAAAGCGAGCTTCCCTCGAGAGATTCAGAGATAACACTCGCAGCGGACACCGATAGATGGTGCGGTTAAATTCACGGTGTTGCCAGATGTGTAACACCATACCTTTAAGGCTGTTTCGCCCGTCTCCGAAAATACACAAATCCGCTAGATGTCGCAAGCGATGAAAAGAACGATAATTCGGTGAAACCCCTCCCAATGTATTGCTATTTGTTACTAAGATTTTTAATTTTATTACCTGACCCGCCCGGGTACCGGCGATATTTGCATTTTATAATAGCCGGTGCCTACTGGGTAAATATATTCCGTATATTCGGTATTTTTGAGTAGCAAGTTGGAGAAAACGAAAACATGCAAGCGGGCAGATAGACTAGAATGAAGAATGAAAAAAAAAATATATATCGGAACAGTTTTTCAATCATATAATGAATTAACACATGTTTAATTAATAGTAAAAGAATTTAATTTTAAATTGATAAAGAAATAAATAGGTACTTTTAGCATTGTCACCTGGGTGACAATGCTGTCTATTAATACTATACTGTCTATTAATCACAACCACAACACACCTGAGAGGTTTTTAGGGGTTTTCAAAAAGAAAAACATCATGCTTCGATTCGAAAAAAAAATATGATACGGTCTTCTCAGACATTCAATATCTGGGAGTTTTCTCCCATCATTTGCCTGACACCTTGTATACATGCATTCAAAATTTTTCATAATGTAATGAACTGTTTGCGGTACTGTACGACTCGGCTTTCTTTCCCTGTCTATTTCCTAGATTCACTTCCTTGAAAGTGGTTTCGGTGGAGGTTGGAGCTTTTAAAGAAATTGGGAGATTGAACATAACTATTCATAAGTAAACAAAAATCATGTTTATTATTGCATAATCTAATTTTAAGAACGCTAGACTTATAAGTATTTCTTATACAAAGATCCCCTACCTTGAATACTTTATTAATACAAACACACTTTATAAATGACATTAAGTATAAATTAAGTTGCATAGCTGAAAATGTTAGTGAAAAACCTAGTGGTTATTTATTGAATTAATTATTAAATATTGATACTAATTAAAATAATTAGAAGCAAATAAAAATGAATTCAAAACATTAACAAAACATAAACAAAATCATAAGTGAAACATTATTATTATTATATATGAGACATATTATTGCAATAATATTCCAAAGACGCTAGACTTATAATAAGTAATTGCTTATAAGTTCTTATAACTCATACCAACACACCAAAACGGAAATAATATATTAATACAAACACACTTTATAAATAATATTTAGAATTAATTACGCAGCAAAAAAAACATACTGGTTATTTAAGAAAAACAATGTTAAAAAAAATTAAACTAAGAAATCGTATAATTGTAAATCGTACTAATTTCTAACAATATTATATTTATTACAGTGTATAGCTGAGCCATTTTTATTTTTCTCCATTGGAATGGAAACTAAAGATAAAAAGTAATATTATGAATCGGTGATTGTTACAACGATTTCTGGTCATAAAGTTATGACTTCATACATTGGACCGATAAACGAGCCAACATTAAACAGTGAACGCAAAACATTGAAATTAAATATTTCATCCATTAATCTAATGTAAAAATTCATTCAGTTAATGTTTGAGGATTATTAAACAACGTTCTTCATCATTATAACGATAAATTTTCGTCATAGATCTATGAACAGCAAACATAAAAAATTTATGAACGGTTTTCGTTGTTTCAATGAACATCAAACATTGATTTTACGAAGCCAGCCATTAGCTTTTAAAAACGCAGCAGATTTAATGTTGTCGGAACTTAAAACGATGTCGGCGAACATTAATATTACGAATCACCGTCGTAGACTCCTCTGTATGTACCACTTTGATGCGAATATTGCGAATTCTTCTAAATTTCCTCCAGTCGGTCTGATAAAGTAGAAGAGGCAGTACAGCGTTCTAACTATTATACCAATTGTGCCAAATTATTGTGTGATAGATGAACAGGCTCGAGAAAGAAATAGTATTTCCCTTTAAGAATGGAAAATTGGTAAGTATTAGCATTATCGGAAAGTTGAAATGACAGTTCTATGCAATAACCAAATCATACCCCTCATACAAGTATGTGCTATAACGGTAACAACCGCATTTTTATTAAAACATATGCTTTTTAATAAACAGGTGCAATAACTGGTAGACTTGTTATTTTTTAACCAAATTTGTAGGGTTTCTGAAGGATAAGAAAAGTAAACTTGTCATGTAAGTTTCGAGATTGTTTATGCTTCTTTCTTGAATTTATTGCAAATTTAAATTTCAACGGCTTTTTTCACTTATTTCAATTGATTCCAAAACAAATTTTATTTAGAAACTGTAAAATAAAGCCTATTTTAAAAACCTATAACAGAAATTTCTCTTTGAAGTGTAGGTATTTTAATGCACCTAAAAAAATGATATTTCCTCCAATTTTTCATTGATACACTTTTGAAAATGACGCCGTTATTCTCACCGATACTCTATGAGTAATATCACTTCTTTTCATTCACAAAATGATTTTACAAGGTCGCAATCTGTATCCGTATCATAACATTTCTTTTTCAGATGACTGGGCTATAAAACTTTGCCGTTCTTCACAAAATATGTTAATTTTGCCACAGTAATTGTTTAAATTAATTGCCTGTAAAACACATAATCCGAGTAAAACATTTTGTGTATACGTACCGTATATTGTTTAAATTTCTCATGGACATAGATTTCTTAGTCTTTTTGTACACTCTAGAAGCAGCCAATCGTTGTTTCACCATTGCACTCACTGAAAACTTACTAACACCAACTGAAAACTAATAACACCAACGGAAAACTAAATAACACCAAGATTCACTGTCTGCAAAAGCCGTAGGAAGACTATATCTTCATGCATAATGCGTATAAATTATGCATGTAGTATATATATAATAATGCATAAATTTCGAAAAACCGGGTGCATTTTCCAAGAAAGGATTCTATACCCGGATTACGATTTTCTTAAATCTAAAATCTGAGAAATATCCCAGGATCTTATAAATGAAATTCAAACCAAACGTTCAACTGAGGCGCTAATAACTTTATGAGTGCAATAAATTACGCTTCCCAACCGACATTTTGGACTATTACGAGAGTCGGGCGGGGCTAACTGAGGGGTGTGTTCGTTAAACTAATAACATCTACAGTTTTCAAATTCAACTGCAAACATGTTTCATTGTTTCAGTTATGGCAACCATAGATTAATTCTCATGTTATTGTGTGTTTAGAAAATACATCTTTGTTAATAATGTGAAGAAAAAAAAGATTTTTCACCAAAGTGTCTTTTCCATCGATTTAAATGAAAAACAGAAAATATTTTTTGAAAAACGAACACAAAGGCACATAGATATATATGTTCCAAAGTCACATACAAAAAATCGTGACAGTCTGTAGATTCATTTCTATGCTATGATTGTTACAAATTTACATTGGGAGAGATAGGGAATTGCAGCGTGACAAACACCCTTAAGCGAGCTTCCCTTGAAACGGTTAGGGGATGCTCTCATGTAATCTCTTCTCATCAAAAGATAAAATACATTTTTTTTTCACATTCTTCCATAGTATTGCACTTCGCTTTTAATTGATTTATAAGCGTTTCGTCAATTCCAGTGCGAAAATTACATTTTCCTACCCACATGCGAATAGTAGATGGAGATGGCATTGAAAATCCTTTACGCATTAAAAATTTATATGTTGAGGGAGATTTATAGTACAAAGAAATGGCAAAATCTTTTTCATTCTGAGTCTATGGTTTTCTCGTCCCTTTAAGTTGCATAGCAACAAATACCCGGACGACTTTTGATTTAAAATAGGATATTTTGAACAAATGTTGTTGTTTCTGTTTTAAAGATTTTATTTTTGCCGCATAATTCTTACATTTTTTTGTTTGAAAACAAATAGATTTTAACAACTTTTCTTCCTTTGATGTGTCTGGCACTGAAACTGGAAGATCCGTAATGGATGAAACAATAGGGGAAGTATTATTTTGTATCATGTTTGTAGAGCTAGTGGCCTCCTCCATTGATAAACGAGCTTTTTTTGGTAAATTACCAGTACAATCAGATAACCTCGAATAGGTTCGTTTGGGTGTTAAGACTTGATATTCCACAGTGTCTCTTGCATAATGAACTGGTACCGCATGATTTTTAAAAAACGCCTGTTTTCCGATTTAAAATCAGTTTCCTCAGAGAAATGTTTTATGCACAAATATTTTTGTTTTAATTGCTCCGGCAAGAGGCCTGCAAGACTTGCGTTCCCACAATTAATTATCCATTTATTGCAAAGTGCTTTATCTCGAGAAGGGAAACGGAACATTCGAAGTCCCGGATTGTTTTTACGGGTAGCATTACAATTGAGATATTGGCATTTATTTCCTGCCATTTTCACCGGATCAAAAAAGCCAACTAAGACGCAAATAAAAACTAAACCAAGAAATATACAACAAAAAACAAAGGAAACCAAAATTAAACGAATCTAACGCTAATCTAAAACTATCTCTAAAACCTCTTACTTACTTACTTACTTACTTACTAAACCATTAAGTACAATACAAAACTAAAGTTTACTCCGTAGCAAGTTAAATCCCTTACCAAAGCACTAAACTACTAAGTACACTACAACACAAAACTTACTCACTACCAAAAACAAACACCGAAACACCAAAATCACTATGAAATACCCAATAAATCGGACAAAATTCGAAAAGGGAATGATTTTTACTTTGTTGTAAATTTTCTTTTATAATAAGTACACAATCTCCCTGGCCGGTGATTAACCTATTTACGCGACCGGATTGGAAGTAACGTTTACCTGCAGGTGATAATCATTTGGGATATTTACCTGCTTGATAACTCAATTTTAAAGATATTAGTGCAAGAAATTTTGGGAAGTTATTGTGATTTATTCCCAGAACTATAAAGCTGCCTAAAGATATCTAGAAATTTCTATTTATCTATTTTTTGCTGTTTTTTTATCAGATCGTCCAAACTACTTAAATGATGGTGTATTATAATTGGTAACTTAACTATTTTTTTTTTGAGAAAGTACATTTACCGTAAGAAATCAAAATGTAACTTTAATGGAGAACATCTTAATGAAGCCTCAAAAACATACAAAATTTTGGGCAAACATTTTGTAAATTATCGTGTATAGTATCGTGTTCCACTTGAGCGCAAATTATTATTTGGCCTAAGAATATAAATCTTTGATTTTAAATAACCCCCAAAGAAAAAAATGTATTTCATTTCACTTCTGACGATCCTAAGCGTTTGCTTTCTCGAAATAAATAGAGCTATTATCATTTCACTATTGAAAAATTTTACTTTTCAAATATCATTTTAGTGTGAAAAGTGAAATTTTAATGCAATTGTGCGAAGAATAAAAAATAGATTCGACCAAAAGTAGCAATCAGTTTGAGCGTTTTTTTTTCACGAAACAAACTTTCATTACCTTAGTTACAGTGATTTCTAAGATAGTTGGATTGTAACTTTGAATAATTCAGAATCTGACGCATTTCAGATATTTTTTAAAACATCCTAATTATTTGTGAATGAGAAAAAATCTTGTATCATACAAGTGTGAAAAGTGCGTTTAAGGTACTTGTTTGAATTACAGAACTCGCTACGCTCGTTCTGTAAACTTTCAAAACAGCTTTTATATAATAAGGTGGCTAAGTGAAAAATTAGATTGACATGTCAGAGCGGTTTGCTTGAAAACATTATTAAATACCGCAGTTATGCATTTTGTTCCTTACTTTATCACCACACTGCATATATGATTCATGGTAATAATTTGTTCAATAAATATATTGCATGCCATTAACAATTCTTAAATTTCGTATTTTCATGAATTTCAGTTTGAATTCTTTATTCACAATCTAAAGTGATATGTGCATCATGTAAAACAATGGCATTATTGCTTTTTAATTCTATTATACAAGCAGAATGGTCGCCGTAATAGTAACATTCGGTTGGTTTTTGTAGGTAACTAGCCTTTCATTTCTTCAATCTTCATACATAATTTGGTAAGCCGTCAGCAAAGACAATACGGTTTGTCTTTGCCGTAAGTAAGGACTACCTCGTTTTGTTTTCACGTGCCGAGTCCTTCAGCAGACAGATACGTTGACAACACCGCAACCCTAATTTAGCAATCTCAACAAATCCCTTGCCTACCTGCGACAACCGAGTGTGCATTTATACGTAAAATATTCAGGGAAACGACAACACGCCACCAAATATGAACTAAAAGTTACGCCGACATATACGGCGACAGTCTATAACTGTATTTGTCTTTGATAATACTGTGCCCTATTACAAGCCAATGGGCCTATTCTGAAAGAAATTGTAAAAATGATTATAGAGAACATTACACAGAAAGAGAAAGCGGAATGGTATCTTCACTATTGCAGTATATCGACCAGCGAAATCATAACGGTAGTGGCATAGCGATCGAAGAGAAATGTCATTTTATTCTCTAACAAACGTTATAGCAATCGCTTACAGAAGTCTCCATTATCGATTACCAATTTATTGGTTGCGAGTTACCCCGTAATAAATGTTGATATTTATAGCAGGTCCCTTCGTAATTCACCATTCGTGGTGAATTACGCTTGGTTTTCTACCAATGCCGCAGAATCGCAAACTTGAGGAACAACGGAACAAGTCGTGCGTCTACGGCAGCCGAATAAAAGTACACACTGAGAAAAATGTTGATAATAATGAACTTGGTGGCAAGAAAAACCATAGTTACAGTGTTGTAGAATCGTTCTTTTTCTAGTGTCGGCAACCGCGCATCGTAAAGACTGCCACTACTTAATAATTAATCATACAATTATCATTTTTGAAGAGATTCGTAATAAATAACAATAACGAATAATGAGCTCTCGGTATTATTCCGTTCCAGACAATTACAGACTAACCAAATCACTAAAAATCCGCTGTTTATTCAAATCTGACGTTCTTAGTCACAGGAAGGTAACATGCTTACATGTACACATTTTGACCAATTAAAACTAATGAAAATTACTTGAGACCTTGCACAACAATTTTGAAACCGTTTCGTGTGACGTACATTTTATAGTGACCATGTGACCTCATTAGATAATAGTACTCTCAATGTCAGGGATAATCACCTAGATCACGTTTATCATAATTGGTACGGACGCATATTATAGTCTTTACGAAGCCAGTGTAACACCCAAGTTTATACGGGTATCGATCAATAACAACATATACGGCATGCTCGATACATGATACGTTATTTGGCGAACTCGTCCTGTAGAATCCTCCCACTCCAGTTCCACGCCGAGCAAGTCACACGCTTAAATATTGTCAATAGTTTACTTTTCTCGCTTGTGCTGTAGTGGATTCATAAACGTTTTGGACGACTGGATCCTTCCTAGAACGTCTCGAACACGTGTCTTCAGTCTTTTACCAGTGTTGGCACGGTTTACATCACCGAGACAGTTTATAGAGGTATTTTGTTTGTTTTTAAGTTAATTTCATAATCATATAATTTGCCGTTCGTTTTTCTATTTATAATAATAATTAATTGTAATCGGAATGGCGTTTTGGAGACCGTGGGCGATAGAAACAGTGCGAGTTGATGTGGAAAACGTGACTACTCAACCCTCTTGCTCTTCCTCGTCTCCTTCTTGGGAGTTTGCAAATAAGGATCTACATCCTCAAGTACAAACAGTAATTTTAAATATGTTTAAGCGCCTCCAACAAAGACACCCCGAACAATCGGTTCGCTGCTTAATTTTAAAAATTTCAGACTTGACATTAATTCCATATTCTTCAATTTATAAAATAATTCAGCGAGTCATTTCGGGAATCAGGGAGCAACATTGTATATTTAGACGAAACATGGTTTGACACCCATGAAGTAATTCAACGTGGTTGGGTTGATGACAGCAACAACTGTAAATTAAATACACCCAGTTCTAGGGGAAATCGGGTGGTAATTTTACTGCAGGAAACGAAAACGGTTTTGTGCCTAATGCTTTGCTTCTTTCCGCCAAGAATATCGATAAGAGTTTCGCCGATTATCATCAGGATATGGATGACGAATTGTTTGAAAAGTGGTTTAAAGATCGACTTCTGCCCAATATTCCTAATAATACAGTTATAGTTCTTGATAACGCTTCATATCATTCTCGTCATATTAATAAAATTCCTAATAGTACTTCCAGGAAATCACTTATCGTCGAATTTCTTCACAGCAAAAATATTCCTATAGCTTCAAACATCCGTACAAAAAAACAGCTTCTTGAAATTGTTAAATCGGGTACTTTCAAAAAGGAGTATGCTGTTGATAAGCTTGCTGAGGATAAAGGTCATTGTGTTCTTCGACTACCTCCCTACTTACTGTATTTTTAATCCCATAGAATTAATTTGGGCTAACGTCAAGGATCACTTGCGGAAAACAAACCACCGTCCTACTTTCACTAACATTGTTTTTGAGAACATTGAAACCGTCTAATTAGGGATGATTCTTACAAACAAATTTGGCAAAATTGCGTTTCGCATGTAATTAAAAAAGAGGAAGAATATCACGTTTTACCACCTATTAACCCCATTGTCATGCGTCCCGGCTCCGAATCTTCTTCTGAAGATTACGATTAATTATTTAATGTTTAAACTCAATTATTTTACAATAATTTATGTAAAATTTTTCTATGAAATTTTACTGACTAAGTGAGTAAAAATATTCCGCGCGCCTATGAGGCGGCTCGTTTACGTTTTTCTTTCTCGTCGGCAGCCCGTTGTTACACTGGCCTCGTAAAAACTATACTAGTTCCACCAAGAAGCTCATTTCTGTACATTCCCTCTTCACGACTGGGATTAAGAGTCCGTCCACGTAAACGACTAATGATGGGTCCCTTCTGCGGACCAAAGCTCAAAATCCGTACACTGAAAACAAACTATCAAAGTACATCGGGTATACAAACCAGTGTGCATGTCAAGATTAAAAATTCAAACGGAATTAACGAAAATTTACTTCATATCATTTCAACTTCAATTTTGCTTATCGTATTGCTATCCAATCCAAAGTGGAAAAATTAGACAGCAGGAAATGCGTTGATAAAAGGTACGCGCACATATGGCATCGGACGTATGGATGATAATATTAGTCTATAATATGTGATAATATTCTGTCGATGTTTTCGTTAAGGTATCGTACATATCTCCGTTTGACATTTCCGGCACCGCCCGAAAAATTAAAAAAAAACTTAGTGTTGTGAATATCATTCTGGGAGAAGAAAATCTTCAAAAACAAAACAAAATTAAGTAAATGTGGGTTCATAAAATATGTTAAAAAAGATATGTTCTGGGAAATGTGTATATTGCCTGATTTAAGAATGATAAAAAAGCTCTATGACTTCTTCAAGATGACATGCAGTTAATTCCAGTTCTCTTTGTCATGTATAAGACGCCATCACCGAAGAAAAATTTGTCTCGCAAACCTGTTGAAGCAGAAGAAAGGCTATGAAGAAAGGTAACTACTTCACTACTATACACAAATAGTACATAGTTATTTGAAAGACGAACAGTAAACATAACTATAATTTTCATATTTTAAATTAATCATTTTATAAATGAAAAATAGTTCGAACTTTATCTTTGTTAAAGTTACCACAAGGACAAACAAGATCGGAAATAAGTCTAAAGAGGGATTTACACGAGCAAGTAAAACTATCGCAAGTTAATGTCTCAGAGTACTTTCAAATAAATTTGCTCGTGTAAACAGCGTCTGACAGTCCTCTCCGAGCCAGTCGCCACACTGTCGGCAAGTGCTTGCGGCAATAAACACTTGCACGTGTAAACAAGTCGGGAGAGCGCTCTAGGAAGTCACAATTAATTTCAAACTTGTTGAAAGTTTGTGTGCTAGTTTGGTGCAAGTAAAAAGTGCGATATGGAGGGAAAACGTGTGTGGACAAAAGAAGATACCTTCCTTCTAATAAGTGTTTTTGAAGGATATCCGGAGTTGTGGGAAATTAAGTAGAAAAGTTACCGGGGTAGAGTTAAAAAGCAAAACGCTTTAAAATGCATAGCAGAAAAATTTTAAACAACTGAGGCTGAAATTCACCGAAAACTTCATAATCTGCGAACACAAGCCAATCAAGAATGGAACAAAATTAAAAAAAGAAAAAGTGGACAAGGTACTGATTAATTGCAGTAAAAAATTAAAATCGGTCTCTGACATACGTAGAAATTTTTTTAATTGGTTCGGATTTTCACTTCTCATTTCATCTAATAACATCGCGTAAGCACCAAGAGTAGGCCTTATGGCTATCCATTTAACCCATCTTCTTTTTTTAGGCTCTTTTCTTCGCTCTTTTTGTGAAATTGCTATGATAACAAAGCTTCGAGCATTTCATTCTGTGATATAAGCTTTACAATTACGTTAAATACAATCGAAAAGCCTGCCAAGGTTACTAACTGTTTTTACAAAAAAAAAAAATTGTGAATCGCCTAAGAACTGATTGCTAAATACGTGTGTATTTATTCTCATGCGAAAAGTTAGGTTAAGGTTATTTTTATTCGATCTCATTATTACTTGAAAACTTGGAGAAAATTATCCTTTTGGGTCCTCGAAACTCCCCCTAAATTTTTAGAGTCCCAAGTGAAATAAAACTCAAGTTATGGAAAATTGAAAATTGAAAATTTCAGGTTCGGCTTCAAAACCAAAAATTTTCAACCATCCATACTTGTAAAAATACCGATTTTTATGAAAAAAGTTTCAGACAAAAAGTAGTTTGCAATGCTTTAAACTTTTGCAAACTGCTAAAAAAAAGTTCATCCGACATGATTCGCTGTTGACGAGTCTGGGCGCCATTAGTCGTCAGGCCGCCAAAAAAAACATCATCAGCTTTCCCGACAAAAAAAAATCAGGGTCGTAGCTGGATCCGATACCGATAGCCCAAACAGAAGTTAACCAGACCTAAAGGCTCCGAGAAAAAAAAATGGTTTTCAGGTTCGGCTCCAAAACCAAAAATATTCAACGATCCATAACTTGTAAAAATACCCATTTTTATGAAAACGGTTTCAAACAAAAGTTGTTTGTAATGATTCAAACTTTTGGAAACTGCTAAAAAAAATTCATCCGACGTGGTTCACACTGTTGACGCGTCTGGGCTCCATTAGTCGTCAGGCCGCCAAAAAAAAAAAGCGTCATCAGCGTTCCTGACCAAAAAAAATCTGAAGCGTAGCAGGAATCGATACAAAACTTTTGAGCCCAAACAGAAATTCGCCAGATCTAAGGGCTCCGAGAAAAAAAAGGTAAAATCCGGCAAAAATCCATTGATACCAAAAAAAATTCATTGAGCCCCCAGAAATCCATTGTTTGCTAGTTAATATCAAACCATGAGCGACATGTTTTCTTGAAGTTGACCGGGGATCTATGTCACTAAGGTTGACATGCTATTTTCATATAAGTAGAGCATTTCCCAAGTCCCCGGCGGCGGCTCAAAAACTCAAAATTCCCCAAAATAATTGAATTTTGAGCCAAGACGACTTCACTTGACGCACATTTTTTATCCAAGAAGCGACTCTCACCCAAATTGTTGCTTTTGTTGATGTTTTTGAAGGTCGACAACGGTTGAAGACAACGCTGACGCAACCTTCCACAAGAATTGTGCTGGAAATTTGAATTTTCAACACAATTCTTGAAATTTGGGGCCAGCCCTTAGGTCTGGCGAACTTCTGTGTGCGCTCAAAAGTTTTGTGTCGGATCCAGCTACGCTCCAAATTTTTTTGGTCAGGCCTGACGAATAATGGCGCCCAGACCCGTTAACGGTGAACTACGTAGGATGAACTTTTTTTTAGCAGTTTTCAAAAGTTTAAAGCATTACAAACAACCCTTCTTTGAAACTTTTTTTCATAAAAATGGGTATTTTTACAAGTTATGGATGGTTGAAAATTTTTGGTTATGGAGCCGAACCTGAAAACCTTTTTTTTTTCTCGGAGCCCTTAGTACTGGATAACTTCTGTTTGGGCTCAAAAGTTTTATATCGAATCCAGCTACGCTCCTGATTTTTTTGGTCAGGAAAACTGATGATGTGTTTTTTTAGCGGCCTGACGACTAATGGCGCCCAGACTCGTCAACAGTGAATTATGTCGGATGAACTTTTTTTTAGCAGTTTCCAAAAGTTTAAAGCACTGCAAACAACTTTTGTTTCAAACTTATTTCATAAAAATGGGCATTTTTATAAGTTATGGATGGTTGAAATTTTTGATATTGGAGCCGAACCTGAAAATTTCAATTTTCAATTGTCCATAACTTGAGTTCTATTCCACTTGGGGCCCTAAAAATTTAGGAGGAATTTCGGGAGCCCAAAAATACCATTTTCCTTCATTTTGGGTCACTTCTAAAAAAAAATCCAAATTCGGTCTGGAACGTACCATGTATAAAATTGTTTCGGCAACGAGTACAAAGTAATTAAAAGACTAATTAGGCAAAACTGGCGAGAAAGTAAGGACTGCAATAGCAGAATTTAGTCCTGTAACTACCTACTTGCACAATCAGAATTAAAGTGTAATTGTCACAATGCAATACCCCGTTACCCCCTTCAAAGCAGCGGGCGACAAATCTTATCGAGAAAGAGATAAAAGGTTTATTCAAGAATAGTCCTGTAAATAAAGGAACACCTTAGGGAGCTGCCTCCATGCCTTTTTTAATTTAGAAGTTTACAGTTTGGTCAGTGATAACTTCATGTATACGGAGCTTTTCTATCGAAACGCATAGTGGGAAATCAACGAGAGCAAAAGAGAAACTAGCAGTAGTTCGTTAGCATGACAGAAAGGGAAATTTTGCAACGTTGCCGGCCGAGCAGCCAGTCCAAGTCAACGCGTATCACTTTCGGATGTGTGTGGCACTGTGCGGAGTGGATGACTGTTAATGTTTCGCGAGCTAGCAACATCGCAAAAGGTCGTTCTCTGTTTAGCTAACGAGAAATATATGGCCTTTCTTTCGCTCTTATGTATTATCCCATCATGCGACTCTTTAGAAACGGTCTTATGTTATTCGCAATAGCCGAAACCGGCCACTGCCCGAAATTTTTACCCACAACGCGTTGTGGGTATAGTAGTTTACCCACGATGCGAATGGAAACGTTTTTTCCGAACAGTTGGTAGAATGAATTACCCACAACGCGTTGTGGGTAAACTATGATACCCATGACACGAAATAACGTTCCACGCGCCTTTGTTTTCCATTGTGGAGCATTTCGTTTGCATTGCACACGTCGCGTTCTGGCTATTGTGGTTTACTAAGAACGCGTTTCAAATAAAACTGTGAATAAGAATAAAAATGAAATATTTATTTAAACGCATATAACATAAATTACACGTTACAATATTTAAAAAAAAACAACACAAAGAAAATTTAAAAAACAACATAAATAAAACTAGAAATAGAGAAACGAGCTTACAAAACAAACATGACTTACTTTTACAAGAAGAGCTGTTATGACATTTTGAATTACATTTTTTAATATTTAATTTGATGCACCAACATGCCTTCGTTTGATATTCTTTCAGGCAATTACGTTGCCATTTAGGTTGCCAAAAGGAGCTTGAAATAGAAGCTGATAAAATGCTTACCCAATCACATTGCAAATTCCCATTTCTCATCTTTTAACATAGGTGACAACGATTTGATAAACATACCAGAGGTAGATCGTGGAGGTCTAGCTCCTCGAAATGTATTAGCAATCATTATGGAAAAAACTGAACAAGGTGTGTATATTCTCGGCACTATAAATGGAAAATTGAAACGGTTATACACCCGAAATGAGTTTCAATTATGGCCTTCGGTATTTTTATCATTATCTGAGATCCCTTCAGGTCATTCTGTAAACGTGCGTGAAGAAGCCAAGTTGTCCTCTGGGTCTAAGCAAGGATTTGTACAATGTAATTGCCTGAAAAGACGTCAAACGAAGGCATGTAGGTGCATCAAATTTACTATAAAATGTAATTCAAAATGTCATAACAGCTCTTCTTGTAAAAATAAGTCATGTTTGTTTTTTAAGCTCGTTCCTCTATTTCTAGTTTTATTTGTGTTGTTTTTTTAATTTTCTTGATGTTCTTTTCAAGATATAGTAACATGTAATTTATGTTATATGCGTTTAAATAAATATTTCATTTTTATTCTTATTCACAGTTTTATTTGAAACGCGTTCTTAGTAAACCACAATAGCCAGAACACGACGTGTGCAAACGAAATGCTCCACAATGCAAAACAAAGGCGCGTGGAACGTTATTTCGTGTCATGGGTATCATAGTTTACCCACAACGCGTTGTGGGTAATTCATTCTACCCACTGTTCGGAAAAAAACGTTTCCATTCGCATCGTGGGTAAACTAGTATACCCACAACGCGTTGTGGGTAAAAATTTCGGGCAGTGGCCGATTTCGGCTATTGCGAATAACATATATATATATATATATATATATATATATATATATTATATACCTATTCCCACTTCTAGAGCAATAATATAAACCAACCAAAATTGTAAACGGATGAAATAAGGAATATTTAGCAGTATAATTTATTGACAGCTTCTCCAAAAACAGAATTTGCATCGAGGTTAAGAAAGAAGGTACATAAAAACCGGTTATCTTGATTTTTTTAATAACCGAAATGTATCTCTATAAATGAGTAGACTTTAGCTTGTAAAGTGAATATGTATAAACTTTTTATATTAAAAACAATTGTTTTATTACGATATCATTTATACGATACAGCTGACAGAAAAATTATGGCCACCGATAATCAGCACTGTTTATCACAAAATATGTAGTTTGATATTTAAATATGTAAATACCGTTCGGATTTGGCAATTTTTATTTTGATCGCTTTGTTTTGTATCGAGTCGGTATGGTTGCTTTCTTAGTGATTGCATGCATTTTCCAAATAAACGCTTTGAAGGAAAATCCGAAACTCTTTGGGTAAAAACCAATTCTATTTGTTTTTCCTTAATTTACCTTTTTATTTTAATGGAATCTTGTACGAGAGACGCTGCATCCATATAGAACTAATTAACACGGAAGTTAAGATAATGAATCCAACCTAAAATAAATGGTGTCCTTTATAATTAATAATTTGTCGATTTCGAGAACTGCATTCTGGTTTTATAAACAGTTGCCTGTAACGGGTATCCCTTTTTTTGGGTTCGTATTATCGTGTATCCTCGTGTCTACTCGTAGGACGTCCATAATAATTTTCCATAGACCATCATGGAATCACGGGTTCGCATTTGCGATATGTCCGCTTCAAACTTATCTCCGAGTTTAGACAAACATCCAAATCGGGGATTACTAAACAGGCACAGCACAGGGTTTCGGACCCAATATACATATATTTTTTTATCAATGTGGTATTCCAAATGTAAAACCAGAAATAAATGGCACGAAGAGAGCAGTAGGATGCCGGGCCGTCAGCCGCCGGTTATTTATCTGTTGACGAACACAGTCCATTGGGGGATAGCCACTGTGATGGTTAAAAAAAAAATATTTTTTTTGTTGTCTTAAATCAAAGCTTATATATTCAAAAATAGGTGTACAAAATTGCAGGTCAAAATTTCAAAAATTGACTAAGTTATATATAACGATTTTAGTGAGAGCAGGCAGGGCAGAATATTTTTCGCTAGACTTTGTTTTGTAATATAAATCTGGTTTGTAGCGGTTTTAGAATGTCCAATTCATCGATTTAGGTGCTTAGAAGTTCGGCCGATTTTTAGTTATTCTCGAAGTTTCGTAGTGAACACACATCGTTTCTCTGGCTCTTGCTTTTATCGATTTTTAAAAATATTTTGTGTTTTATTACGAAATGGATCGTAAAGGTAACAAAATTAATAAAAGCAGTAAAATTAGATGTCCAAGAAATAGAAGAAAATGTTATCAGCGGTGTAATAGACATGAAATAGAAACAGGTGCAAACATAAGTCCCAAACGGCCTACCAATGCTTCTAAACGCAAAATTGCGCAAAATTGAATATGATGTCCATCCTTCTATAAGTCATAAAATTATGAACTTTTTTAGTATTTTTATAGTGCTGAGTAATCACATATCAAGTAAAGGACTCGATAGTTTAATATAGGTATGAAAATTTTAAAAGATTCATGATTTTATTGCGAGAGAAATGGACTAAAAACTATAAACGCGTTTTTCTCAAAACGACTTTTTTCAAATTGGTCGCATCGATAACTCGGACAATTCTTAACCGATTTTTAATTTTTTTGTTTTGTTTTGTTCGTCTTGATAGTGGCTGTGGTTAAGCGTAGCCGATTTGGAAAATTTTGTTTTTTTAACTATTTTTTAAACTGTTTGAAAACAAAAAAAAAAACGGTGGAAAAAATAAAAATATTTTCAATCGGTCGCCACTTTGTGAAAAATCAAAATATAAAAAAACGGCTATGTACAACGATAACTATATTCATACAGATTGTGCTAGTTTTATTCTTTTTTTATTCTGATTACCGGCTTTTAAATAATCGATGCGACCATGGCGGGGGAATTTTTTTTCAGGCTCTACGGCATCGTTTATATTGTTAAAACTGATAAATACTTTTTTAATAATAATTTGTGGAAACATTGCTGGATATGTACTTAATAAAATAAAATAAAAACGATCCATAAATTCCTTTATTTACCAGGCCAAAAAAATTATTGAAAATCACTAACTTTTTCAGCCGTCACAGTGGCTATCCCCCTTAAGGAGGTCGGTCCAGGACGCGTACAGAGAACAGAATACGGATACGGAGATAGATAGAGGGTGAGAGAGAGTACAACAAACATATATCGAAACACATACATACCTCCGGAGAAGAAAACAGAAAAAGTAAATTACATATTACTTACGTAAAACAAATTAATACGGACACACATTTAGAAACATACATACATATACACAGAGTATCTCTTACATAGTGGTAGTATGGGCGGAGGTATGTCGTTGCTAGATGTGAACGTGTCGGAAGAATGTCTCCATTATTTCCTGAATACGTCACGGGAACGTTCGTCAGTGAGGAAATTATGTGCATGTCCCGGTCACGGATGATAGATACTGCCTGCCTAGCTAGCTGCTGAATCGCAGCAGCAGCGATTCCAATTCAAGCGACGACAACATCGCAAAAAGGAGCGAGAGAAAGAGAGGAGGAGAAGGGCAACGTCGCCTTATCGATTGGTCCACCCGCATTTTCCACTGGCAGAGAGAGGGGAAATTCATCATTCGTCAGGGTGGAAATGAAACTTCCCGAATGAAACAGAGCCGAGGGGAGGCCTCGTTGCCACGTACGTACAGACCGGGCCTGGACATGGCTTGTAGACACATACGTCGAGCGGGTATATACGTACGTTTGCGCGCGTGCGCGCGTACACACACACACACACACACACACACACACACACACACACCCGCGCGCGCGCTCACGCATCCACATATATATATAGACATTCCGTTCGTACTCTGCCACAATCCTACATATAGCTAACATTTTCTTATTCTTCGAATTATCTGGAGTCTGGATGGTCCCGGTTCATTTTACTCCAGCAACGCCCATCTGTACAGAGTTCAAGTGATCCTAGTCCGCCATAGACCTGTATCGGTTTATTGTGTTGCGTTGTGTAAATGCACGGTATCAAAAAAATGTGATGTTTTTCCATCTTACTCCTAAAGGTGAAAAGCGACGTAAAAATGTGCGTCAAACGTAATATATAAGCCTCGGATTGACAGCAAATAATGAATGAACTTTACCACCTTTAAAACAGTTTTAAGTGCCGGTGTGTACAAATAAATATACTACGGTTTCGAGCCTGCCCTCAGTTTTATCGCGCAGGCATAGTATTCCTTATCTGCCATACTTATAATTTCCAATTAACCATCTCTGTCTGACAGTCGCGAGACAGCTCTATTTCGAATTATTTAACCAGATAACATTCTCTATCAGGTCCTTATTTACCGTCTACTTTCTATTTACCGTCTAGGGTATGTAGAAATCGGGGAAATACTTGGCGAAGTTATTTGCAAAATTCTAAAGCGAAATGCTTAATACCAAAATGCCACCAATGTTTCTGATGTCGTCACGAGGTGCCTAACGTTGACGTTTTTAATCTTTTAAGAATCGTTAATATTTGCTTAGATGAAAATAGCTTTCATTTTGAATAATATGCGTCTGTAGATAGATGTTGTGTTGTCAGCTTGAAGTACATTTATAACACTGACTTTGATCCATTACTTGTATTTAGTTGGAAGTTACAAGTGGCAATATGGTCACGCATGGTTCCTATAATATGGATGAAAAAATAGTTTTTTTGTCGCCATAGACACTTTTTTCAGTTCTGACACATCTAAAACGAATTACCTAATTTGATTTGATCATTTGTTGCACCTGTCTTTTTTCGCGATTACATATTAGTGTAGTTGTTAGTTTTTTCGTTGGTTTTTTGTTCAGTTCGTGTTTGTGGACATATAAATGAATAATACCCACAAACGAAAAATCTCCAAACAAACCACTTCACATTTTTTTAAATGGGTCGTAAATTACGATAATGCTCTAGCAAAAAACTACAATGCAGCAAAGAAAGAACGACGGCCCAAGTGTAAACAGGTACGGTCTCGCAATTTTTAGCGGGATATTATTGCGGGGAAAGCATACCGCCCAACAAGTGTATTTCCACTTGTGTATTAATCAGGGTATTGAATCGTTGAATACACTGTTAGTTACGTTATATTATTATTGTGCCATTGCGAATAGATATTTACAGTCAAATTGTTTTGTTGTTTTACAGAATGTTGATAGAAAAAAGGTTGTGGGTAGGAATTCCTACTTAAAGGACGGTCCTAAATGAGAAAATGAACAAATACAAACTCCAATGAACAACCCGTCAAACAAGAGACATAATAAAGTTTAATTTCATGTAATTCACATGTAAACATGTAATTTCACAAAATATTTTATTTATATTTTTAATGCCTTATATTTTTTAATTATAAAAATAAAAATTTAATTTTTAATTAAAAAATATTCCTCAATATTTCCTGAATACACCCCAGACACCCTTGCCAACCCGTTGCGGTTAGTCGGCGGTGTCGGCACATATCGAAAGAAAGTTGTTTGGAGATTTTTCGCTTGTGGGTACTATACTCCGTTTTTTGTTTATTTATTTAATCAAAATTGATTCTGTGGCCGTTGTATATCGTTTCAGAGAAACTACGGCTAATGTCGTTGGAGTCTTACTTACCCTGCGTATCTCTGGACTTTTATACAAATATATATCACGATGAAAGCTGTATTTATTAATTTTAGCCCACTTGGTCTAAACTGGAAACTTTGAGAAAAAGGGATGGGTTTTGGAGAGTACAATGCGACTCTCGAGGGAGCTACAAAATACCTACGAATCCAGCAACTTCAAAAAATTCCAATGGTGTGAAGGTAGCAGCCACTTTCAACAGTCAAAATGAGAAAATTTAAAATGAATAAAGAATATATTTTATACGGGTTTTATTCACAAATTGTAATATTATGTAGAAAACAACTATATATGTTACCTCATAAATTTATCACCTATCGCAATGGAGTAAAACAACCCCTATTATAAAATTGTGATAATAAATTGAAATCACTTACCATTCGAGTGCCGGGATGATATTTACACGGTAGATAGCAATTGCCCCCACAAAACCACTATCGAATACCCGACTTACTTACCCTCGTCGAAGTGGGTGCAACTACCCTTATTACAAAACTATAAAACTACAAAACTAAAATTTAAATGAATGATGGATGGCAAGTGAGTGGGGTAAAGGGTAGTGGCTTTGTGGAGGCAATTGCTATCTACCTCGTAAATATCATCTCCGCCGCTCCAATGGCGAGACATTTAAATTTATTATTATAATTTTGGAATAGGAGTAGTTTCGCCCACTTCGACGGATGGTAACTGAGTGAGGTATTCGGTAATGGTTTTGTGAAGGTAATTGTTATTTGCCCTGTACATATCATCCTGGCAATCGAATGGCAAGTCATTTCAATTTACTACCATAATCTTGGAATAGCGGTGATTTCCCACTTCCACGGGTGGTAAGTGAGTGGGATATTCGGAAGTGGTTTGGTGGAAACAATTGTTATTTACCCTGTAAATATCATCCTGGCACTCGAATGGCAAGTCATTTCAATTTATTATCATAATTTTTGAATACAGGTGGTTTCAAGGTCTGTCAAGCTGGCACCCCCACCACCACGGAATCGAAATTTGATTGTGCACCAATTATGTGCTCTTTATGCGCTAATTATGTGCCGCAATGGCGATTTTTGTGCTCAAAGCGATCTTTGAAAAAATCAAATTTGAAGAGTGGGGGTGTTCAAGCTAGCACCCACCCATTTGCTGAAGTAGGAAACAAAGTCTGGTAAACGCTATAATTATGTGCTATTTATGTGCTTTTCAAGTGCCCTAAAGCGACCTTGATAAATCAACCGCTTCTTTGAAATCGAACCCCTGACAGCGAAACCCCCATGAGGTGAATTCTATAATGAACGAGCCCGAAAATTTTAACCTGTACTAAAACGTGGCAATAATTATGTGCTCTCAAAATATTCTAGTAGCGATTTTTGTGCTAGCACCCTTCTTCGAAAAAGTCACCCCCGAAAGTAACACCTTCAAGAAGTGAAATCCTCTTTGATTGCTTTTGGTTTGGTGCTAGAAATGTCACTTTAAAAAACTGGCTGTTGAATTTTCTGTTGCAAACTTCACACCGGTTAACTTCGGTCGGCATTCGAGTTATATTTTTAGGTATGCATGTCTAACTTTTATTAAAAATAGAATTTTGTCGGTTATAAAAAATGCTCAAAGTACGATCGAAAACACAAAGATTCCAAGAGACTCGATATATTCATCTCGATTAATTTTTGTTTGTTTAATTATCAGATTAACAGATTAAAATTCAGTTCATTAAAATATATCGAAATATAAACACCCACTACAAATGGTTCTACTTCAATAATAACCTACACAAGGTCAAACAAATAAACATCAATTAAATTTCAATCCAATATAGTGAAGAAATATTTTTTCTTAGTTCATTTTTACCTATAATAATGTGTTGGTGCACTTGGGTCGATTGCATGCTCATCAATCCGTCAAAGCAATGTTCTAATGGATTATTAATAGCCTCCTGAAGTATCTTAGTCCAAGCTACTTTTACTTAATTACAAAGTACGGCCATAATTGGGTAGGTGGCAAATTTCCCAATATTTTACCTGTACCATTCCACATTAAATTGCAGATTTATTCATGGAGGCCATGAAAATAATGTATAAATCAAAGATGTCCGAAGGTTTTCTTGCTGTATTAAATTGGGCATTATTTTGCTAAAAAAGAGGGGGGTTTAGAAAAGTCCCAATGTATGATTAAAGGAGGTAAATTGGAGAGCAAAGTCGTTTAGTTTTCGAGAAAAATCGGGTGGGTGGAACGTGTATCACAACGACTTGTTTTGAGCATAAGAATAGGATTGTTATTGACTGCACATTGAAACGTAAAGATAGGGTACGGATCAATACATGACGATCAATTTTTTATGGCTCACTGAGAGAGCAGTGCCAGCTTTGCGCCGCTCCCGAAATAGCCTCTCTCGCTCGGCACCGGACACTGAAGTGTAATGGGTCTTATATGAGGTACCTACTTATATGTTGTAATTATATCTATATTTTTGGTTAGCATTTGCGTGTGATGGCATATTGTATTTTTATACTTCTTTAGATGTTTAGGTATATTTTTTACACATAAGCATTATTTAAAAACACTTAGGTATTACTTGAATCGATCTACCTCGACAAATCCCAAACACACAAATCAACTTCCCATATGTCCAAGTAGTCGTGAGTTACCATAAATTCACGTAAATTGAAATGAGCGAGAGCGCCAGTTTGGCCCAATTGGCGCTGTGCTTCTTCGCCGTCAACACGCTCGCCAGTGACGAAAACTTTGTATCGGTATAATGTATCGACCCCAATAAAATGACCCCGCATTTACGTCTCTGGAAATAGTAGCTATGGAGTTATTAAAGTCGGTCCGGTCATATAAACCAATTTCGTTTAGGGCCAAACTTTCTTGTTTGTATGCTATATTTCGATTTTAAAGACGCTTTGCGTTAAAACCAAATTTGCATAGAACCAAACCAAACCCGCTGTAAATACATTGTGTTACATGGTTGTGTAGATAAAACCGGTCTGGTGACATTTTTAATGGTTACGGCCCTTTTTATTTAAACAAAAATCTATTTTTATTATTTTAGTCTAGTCAGACAATAAAACAGTTGATTAAACTATTAAAAAAATTACATACTAACAACGTCTTCCTTGAAAAGAGGAAATAATAGAATAGTCTCGCCTAGCTTCGTTCGAAAATGAGAAAAATCCAGAATTGAAGAAATTGTTTTTTTCTACACCATTACCAAAAAAGAACTGTCTGTATTGGGGTAGATTAGTTTCAACTGATAACAACACTGACAATAAACGATACATTTCATTTCTTTTATCAAATAAAAATTCACTTATATTATTGTAATAAAATATCGACAGAGGAAAAAAGATCAACAAACTTTTATTATAAATGTGCCATCCATTAAACGATTCAGAATATGTAGGTGAACGTATGACAAAAGACAACCGTAAAAAGCATTGTATAAAAATATGAAAGATAAAGTGAGTTATAATTATAATCATAACTCGCTAAGAATTGAAAGCTGCGTAAAATTTGACATGGCCAAAAAAATTTAAAATTATTAAGAAGACAACTGTGGCTCGAATTATTGATTTTTGGTAGTTTTATATGGACGATCATTCAATATCACGAGTAATCTCACCTCAGACAAAAAAAATACGACAACCCTGAGTAGGACTCGAGTCTACTGTAACAATACGCGTCATCGCTCCTGCCAATTGAGTCACCTGGCCTAAACCACCCAACTTTAATACTACTCTCAAACCTGGATTGTATATTGGTCCCTAAACGGCACTATATATGTCTGCCTATGATTCTGAACAATACGATATTATGAATTTAATTCGCAATTAATGAAATACATATATAATAAATAAAATAATGAATAAAAAAATTAATGAAATTAATCGCAAAGGAAATAGACTAATCTACTATAATTGCTAACACACTCGACACAAAATCCAGCGAAGCAGGTTAAACTCCTCCTGGTCATAGTCAAAACACCTTTTTCCAAAAAAATTGCAATTTAGTATTTGTATCTATTAGGCAATTAGGCCAACTAATAGAGCTAAAAAAGAATACATTTTCGCACTAAAATTTAACCGGTCAAAACCTATACTGTCGTGCAGAAGACAGTTCATAAATGAAAACCCACTTTTGCCCCAGCGAAATCGGTGTTGGGATTTTTATAAACAAATTATAGTGCAAAAAATGTATTTTTTAGTTTTTTACGAATATTGCGAAAAGTAATGAAAGGATCGTTATACGACCAATAGGACTTTTGTAGGGAATCATAAAACCTAGAAAATGGTTAACTGTTCAACACGATCGGGTAATTTTTCACTGAGAAAATACGGAAAATCCCCCAAAAATTTATCTTTTTTGAAAAATTCGTAATCTCGACAAATTTGAGGCTGGAGAAACTATCTTCGGGGTAGTGATAGGTAATGATGTGTAATTTATGTGTACAGAAGATGGTTTCCGACCGATGCGCAGTTTTTGCACAATCGCGATATATACCCTTTTCCCACCTTTTCTTGCAAAATGTGCGATTTTATGGGAAATTAATTTTTCATAATTCTGCAGGCGACAGTTTAAACAAAAAACGAGTATCTTTAAAACGTATATCTTGGATTTTCACGTAAGAAGTGGGAAATGTACTGAAAAAGGCTCTAAAAGTTTCCCCGAATGCTCGAAATCGCTTCTAGACAATCTCAGGCAGCTGTGGTGGGGGAAAAAGCCAGCCAGCAAAAAATGCGATTTCGAGCGTTCGGAGTAACTTGTATTTGAACACAATGTATTTTGAAAAAGAAAAGAAAAAAATAAATACTTATTCCTAAGTTACTACATATTATTAATAGCCCAATCTGTGTAGTCATTTTTTGACGTTTTACGACATTAATTCAGTATTAATTCAGATGAGAGTGGTCAAAAGTTGTAGGCTCTGATTAGTTGATCATGCCTATATAGTTTTAAACATTGAAAAAGTGTGCATTAACAAATGGGAGGGGTCCAAAGTTAGCAAAAACTAGTTTTTTGATTCTACAATCAAAGTATGCATTTTGTGGAGAAAAGTTTCAAATATAAGTTATAGAGAATTTAAAAACCTATAATTTGAGCTATAGCACGATTAATTGTGTTAAACATTTATTGCAAAATTGCAAAAAAAAACACTGAAAATGGTCATTTTTTCAATATTGATTATTTACTGCAAACATAATATGATTTACGTTTTTACTACTCTAAAAGATAGCTTATAAAGTTCCAGATCTAAACAACTTTTATAAAAGTCAATTGGTTAATTTGTGGCTGAGATATTACTATTTGTTTATCCCAAGACGCATAATGTTTATTGCTGTTACGTCTTTCTGAATAAACATTCCGAGATGTACAAAAACTTATTCTCTTCATAAACACCCATATTTTCATAACCGGTGTGAAGTTAGCAGCCACTTTCCAGCAGCCAAAAATTCTGGCAGCCATTTCATTTAAACGTGAAGTTAGCAGCCACTTTCTAGCAGCCAATTCTACCTTGCAGGAAATAACTGAGCTTTTTTTTTGTCAAAGTGTCAATCATACCTACTAACCGCAATTTCACGAGTGGCGCCAAAGGGTCACAAAAATCACAATAATAAAATAAATAATTACAAAACTTCCACCACGGAAACATAAAGAGTATTTAATTGGGGTGCAAGAAAATAGAGTCTCGGGATGAAATTCGGGCTGGAGGTTCCTTTTAACATTAGTAATCATCCTACCAAGCGATAATCCCTTCCGCGCCGTCTGAAGGACGTTATGGCCTTCAACCCGAAAATATAAAAATATTTTAATGGGGTGCAAGAAAATAGAGTCTCGGGATGAAATTCGGGCTGGAGGTTCCTTTTAACATTAGTAATCATCCTACCAAGCGATAATCCCTTCCGCGCCGTCTGAAGGACGTTATGGCCTTCAACCCGAAAATATAAAAATATTTTAATGGGGTGCAAAAAAATAGAGTCTCGGGATGAAATTCGGGCTGGAGGTTCCTTTTAACATTAGTAATCATCCTACCAAGCGATAATCCCTTCCGCGCCGTCTGAAGGACGTTATGGCCTTCAACCCGAAAATATAAAAATATTTTAATGGGGTGCAAGAAAATAGAGTCTCGGGATGAAATTCGGGCTGGAGGTTCCTTTTAACATTAGTAATCATCCTACCAAGCGATAATCCCTTCCGCGCCGTCTGAAGGACGTTATGGCCTTCAACCCGAAAATATAAAAATATTTTAATGGGGTGCAAGAAAATAGAGTCTCGGGATGAAATTCGGGCTGGAGGTTCCTTTTAACATTAGTAATCATCCTACCAAGCGATAATCCCTTCCGCGCCGTCTGAAGGACGTTATGGCCTTCGACGCGAAAATATAAAAATATTTTAATGGGGTGCAAGAAAATAGAGTCTCGGGATGAAATTCGGGCTGGAGGTTCCTTTTAACATTAGTAATCATCCTACCAAGCGATAATCCCTTCCGCGCCGTCTGAAGGACGTTATGGCCTTCGACGCGAAAGTATAAAAAATATTTTAATGGGGTGCAAGAAAATAGAGTCTCGGGATGAAATTCGGGCTGGAGGTTCCTTTTAACATTAGTAATCATCCTACCAAGCGATAATCCCTTCCGCGCCGTCTGAAGGACGTTATGGCCTTCAACCCGAAAATATAAAAATATTTTAATGGGGTGCAAGAAAATAGAGTCTCGGGATGAAATTCGGGCTGGAGGTTCCTTTTAACATTAGTAATCATCCTACCAAGCGATAATCCCTTCCGCGCCGTCTGAAGGACGTTATGGCCTTCGACGCGAAAATATAAAAATATTTTAATGGGGTGCAAGAAAATAGAGTCTCGGGATGAAATTCGGGCTGGAGGTTCCTTTTAACATTAGTAATCATCCTACCAAGCGATAATCCCTTCCGCGCCGTCTGAAGGACGTTATGGCCTTCGACGCGAAAGTATAAAAAATATTTTAATGGGGTGCAAGAAAATAGAGTCTCGGGATGAAATTCGGGCTGGAGGTTCCTTTTAACATTAGTAATCATCCTACCAAGCGATAATCCCTTCCGCGCCGTCTGAAGGACGTTATGGCCTTCAACCCGAAAATATAAAAATATTTTAATGGGGTGCAAGAAAATAGAGTCTCGGGATGAAATTCGGGCTGGAGGTTCCTTTTAACATTAGTAATCATCCTACCAAGCGATAATCCCTTCCGCGCCGTCTGAAGGACGTTATGGCCTTCAACCCGAAAATATAAAAATATTTTAATGGGGTGCAAGAAAATAGAGTCTCGGGATGAAATTCGGGCTGGAGGTTCCTTTTAACATTAGTAATCATCCTACCAAGCGATAATCCCCTCCGCGCCGTCTGAAGGACGTTATGGCCTTCAACCCGAAAATATAAAAATATTTTAATGGGGTGCAAGAAAATAGAGTCTCGGGATGAAATTCGGGCTGGAGGTTCCTTTTAACATTAGTAATCATCCTACCAAGCGATAATCCCTTCCGCGCCGTCTGAAGGACGTTATGGCCTTCGACGCGAAAGTATAAAAAATATTTTAATGGGGTGCAAGAAAATAGAGTCTCGGGATGAAATTCGGGCTGGAGGTTCCTTTTAACATTAGTAATCATCCTACCAAGCGATAATCCCTTCCGCGCCGTCTGAAGGACGTTATGGCCTTCAACCCGAAAATATAAAAATATTTTAATGGGGTGCAAGAAAATAGAGTCTCGGGATGAAATTCGGGCTGGAGGTTCCTTTTAACATTAGTAATCATACTACCAAGCGATAATCCCTTCCGCGCCGTCTGAAGGACGTTATGGCCTTCAACCCGAAAATATAAAAATATTTTAATGGGGTGCAAGAAAATAGAGTCTCGGGAGAAATTCGGGCTGGAGGTTCCTTTTAACACTAGTAATCATC
Source organism: Cryptocephalus moraei (assembly GCA_946251905.1). Taxonomy (NCBI): domain Eukaryota; kingdom Metazoa; phylum Arthropoda; class Insecta; order Coleoptera; family Chrysomelidae; genus Cryptocephalus; species Cryptocephalus moraei. The sequence goes on from OX276455.1 coordinate 37,241,344, forward strand.
CTAACAAGCGATAATCCCTTCCGCGCCGCCTGAAGGACGTTATGGCCTTCGACGCGAAAGTATAAAAAATATTTTAATGGGGTGCAAGAAAATAGAGTCTCGGGATGAAATTCGGGCTGGAGGTTCCTTTTAACATTAGTAATCATCCTACCAAGCGATAATCCCTTCCGCGCCGTCTGAAGGACGTTATGGCCTTCAACCCGAAAATATAAAAATATTTTAATGGGGTGCAAGAAAATAAGAGTCTCGGGATGAAATTCGGGCTGGAGGTTCCTTTTAACATTAGTAATCATCCTACCAAGCGATAATCCCTTCCGCGCCGTCTGAAGGACGTTATGGCCTTCAACCCGAAAATATAAAAATATTTTAATGGGGTGCAAAAAAATAGAGTCTCGGGATGAAATTCGGGCTGGAGGTTCCTTTTAACATTAGTAATCATCCTACCAAGCGATAATCCCTTCCGCGCCGTCTGAAGGACGTTATGGCCTTCAACCCGAAAATATAAAAATATTTTAATGGGGTGCAAGAAAATAGAGTCTCGGGATGAAATTCGGGCTGGAGGTTCCTTTTAACATTAGTAATCATCCTACCAAGCGATAATCCCTTCCGCGCCGTCTGAAGGACGTTATGGCCTTCAACCCGAAAATATAAAAATATTTTAATGGGGTGCAAGAAAATAGAGTCTCGGGATGAAATTCGGGCTGGAGGTTCCTTTTAACATTAGTAATCATCCTACCAAGCGATAATCCCTTCCGCGCCGTCTGAAGGACGTTATGGCCTTCGACGCGAAAATATAAAAATATTTTAATGGGGTGCAAGAAAATAGAGTCTCGGGATGAAATTCGGGCTGGAGGTTCCTTTTAACATTAGTAATCATCCTACCAAGCGATAATCCCTTCCGCGCCGTCTGAAGGACGTTATGGCCTTCGACGCGAAAGTATAAAAAATATTTTAATGGGGTGCAAGAAAATAGAGTCTCGGGATGAAATTCGGGCTGGAGGTTCCTTTTAACATTAGTAATCATCCTACCAAGCGATAATCCCTTCCGCGCCGTCTGAAGGACGTTATGGCCTTCAACCCGAAAATATAAAAATATTTTAATGGGGTGCAAGAAAATAGAGTCTCGGGATGAAATTCGGGCTGGAGGTTCCTTTTAACATTAGTAATCATCCTACCAAGCGATAATCCCTTCCGCGCCGTCTGAAGGACGTTATGGCCTTCGACGCGAAAATATAAAAATATTTTAATGGGGTGCAAGAAAATAGAGTCTCGGGATGAAATTCGGGCTGGAGGTTCCTTTTAACATTAGTAATCATCCTACCAAGCGATAATCCCTTCCGCGCCGTCTGAAGGACGTTATGGCCTTCGACGCGAAAGTATAAAAAATATTTTAATGGGGTGCAAGAAAATAGAGTCTCGGGATGAAATTCGGGCTGGAGGTTCCTTTTAACATTAGTAATCATCCTACCAAGCGATAATCCCTTCCGCGCCGTCTGAAGGACGTTATGGCCTTCAACCCGAAAATATAAAAATATTTTAATGGGGTGCAAGAAAATAGAGTCTCGGGATGAAATTCGGGCTGGAGGTTCCTTTTAACATTAGTAATCATCCTACCAAGCGATAATCCCTTCCGCGCCGTCTGAAGGACGTTATGGCCTTCAACCCGAAAATATAAAAATATTTTAATGGGGTGCAAGAAAATAGAGTCTCGGGATGAAATTCGGGCTGGAGGTTCCTTTTAACATTAGTAATCATCCTACCAAGCGATAATCCCCTCCGCGCCGTCTGAAGGACGTTATGGCCTTCAACCCGAAAATATAAAAATATTTTAATGGGGTGCAAGAAAATAGAGTCTCGGGATGAAATTCGGGCTGGAGGTTCCTTTTAACATTAGTAATCATCCTACCAAGCGATAATCCCTTCCGCGCCGTCTGAAGGACGTTATGGCCTTCGACGCGAAAGTATAAAAAATATTTTAATGGGGTGCAAGAAAATAGAGTCTCGGGATGAAATTCGGGCTGGAGGTTCCTTTTAACATTAGTAATCATCCTACCAAGCGATAATCCCTTCCGCGCCGTCTGAAGGACGTTATGGCCTTCAACCCGAAAATATAAAAATATTTTAATGGGGTGCAAGAAAATAGAGTCTCGGGATGAAATTCGGGCTGGAGGTTCCTTTTAACATTAGTAATCATACTACCAAGCGATAATCCCTTCCGCGCCGTCTGAAGGACGTTATGGCCTTCAACCCGAAAATATAAAAATATTTTAATGGGGTGCAAGAAAATAGAGTCTCGGGAGAAATTCGGGCTGGAGGTTCCTTTTAACACTAGTAATCATCCTAACAAGCGATAATCCCTTCCGCGCCGCCTGAAGGACGTTATGGCCTTCGACGCGAAAGTATAAAAAATATTTTAATGGGGTGCAAGAAAATAGAGTCTCGGGATGAAATTCGGGCTGGAGGTTCCTTTTAACATTAGTAATCATCCTACCAAGCGATAATCCCTTCCGCGCCGTCTGAAGGACGTTATGGCCTTCAACCCGAAAATATAAAAATATTTTAATGGGGTGCAAGAAAATAGAGTCTCGGGATGAAATTCGGGCTGGAGGTTCCTTTTAACATTAGTAATCATCCTACCAAGCGATAATCCCTTCCGCGCCGTCTGAAGGACGTTATGGCCTTCAACCCGAAAATATAAAAATATTTTAATGGGGTGCAAGAAAATAGAGTCTCGGGATGAAATTCGGGCTGGAGGTTCCTTTTAACACTAGTAATCATCCTACCAAGCGATAATCCCTTCCGCGCCGTCTGAAGGACGTTATGGCCTTCGACGCGAAAGTATAAAAAATATTTTAATGGGGTGCAAGAAAATAGAGTCTCGGGATGAAATTCGGGCTGGAGGTTCCTTTTAACATTAGTAATCATCCTACCAAGCGATAATCCCTTCCGCGCCGTCTGAAGGACGTTATGGCCTTCGACGCGAAAGTATAAAAAATATTTTAATGGGGTGCAAGAAAATAGAGTCTCGGGATGAAATTCGGGCTGGAGGTTCCTTTTAACATTAGTAATCATCCTACCAAGCGATAATCCTTTGGCTTTCAAAATAAAAAAAATTTAAAATATTTTTATAATTTCGCGTTGAAGGCCATAAAGTCCTTCAGACGACACGGAAGGGATTGGCGCTTGGTAGGATGATTACTAATGTTAAAAGGAACCTCCAGCCCGAATTTCATCCCGAGACTCTATTTTCTTGCACCCCATTAAAATATTTTTATAATTTCTGGTTGAAGGCCATAACGTCCTTCAGACGGCGCGGAAGGGATTGGCGCTTGGTGGGATGATTACTGATATTAAAAGGAACCTCCAGCCCGAATTTCATCCCGAGACTCTATTTTCTTGCACCCCATTAAAATATTTTTTTAATTTCTGGTTGATGGCCATAACGTCCTTCAGACGGCGCGGAAGGGATTATCGCTTGGTAGGATGATTACTAACGTTAAAAGGAACCTCCAGCCCGAATTTCATCCCGAGACTCTATTTTCTTGCACCCCATTAAAATGTTTTTATAATTTCTGGTTGAAGGCCATAACGTCCTTCAGACGGCGCGGAAGGGATTGGCGCTTGGTGGGATGATTACTGATATTAAAAGGAACCTCCAGCCAGAATTTCATCCCGAGACTCTATTTTCTTGCACCCCATTAAAATATTTTTATAATTTCTGGTTGAAGGCCATAACGTCCTTCAGACGGCGCGGAAGGGATTATCGCTTGGTAGGATGATTACTAATGTTAAAAGGAACCTCCAGCCCGAATTTCATCCCGAGACTCTATTTTCTTGCACCCCAATTAAATACTCTTTATGTTTCCGTGGTGGAAGTTTTGTAATTATTTATTTTATTATTGTGATTTTTTGTGACCCTTTGGCGCCATTCGTGAAATTGCGGTTAGTAGGTATGCTTGACACTTTGACAAAAAAAAAGCTCAGTTATTTCCTGCAAGGTAGAATTGGCTGCTAGAAAGTGGCTGCTAACTTCACGTTTAAATGAAATGGCTGCCAGAATTTTTGGCTGCTGGAAAGTGGCTGCTAAGTTCACACCGGTATTTTCATATCCCGTTAAGAAAATATGATAAAAACAATTTTCAACCCCTTATTTATCGCTTTAAAGAATGGGGTGTTTTTTTATAAATAAATAGACCTGGAGCCGTTTTCATAACTTGTACAAATTTCTGACTTACAAATTCGGATAGCTGGATTCATAACGAAGAATTGAAAGAAGACAACAACTTTTTTCGACCATTAGGAGCCGAGATAGGAATTTTTTTTCAAAAATTCGCAACCCTTTTATTTGTAACAATTACGAAATGAGTTTTGCCCTATTCAATAGTTAAATATCCATGTTTTTTTAAATGTTTATTATAAAAGGGAAAAAAAAAGATTGTTATTGTTAAAAAAGCTGTATGATGCAGTATATGCCACCGGTGTGAACTTAGCAGCCACTTTCCAGCAGCCAAAAATTCTGGCAGCCATTTCATTTAAACGTGAAGTTAGCAGCCACTTTCTAGCAGCCAATTCTACCTTGCAGGAAATAACTGAGCTTTTTTTTTGTCAAAGTGTCAAGCATACCTACTAACCGCAATTTCACGAATGGCGCCAAAGGGTCACAAAAAATCACAATAATAAAATAAATAATTACAAAACTTCCACCACGGAAACATAAAGAGTATTTAATTGGGGTGCAAGAAAATAGAGTCTCGGGATGAAATTCGGGCTGGAGGTTCCTTTTAACATTAGTAATCATCCTACCAAGCGATAATCCCTTCCGCGCCGTCTGAAGGACGTTATGGCCTTCAACCAGAAATTATAAAAATATTTTAATGGGGTGCAAGAAAATAGAGTCTCGGGATGAAATTCGGGCTGGAGGTTCCTTTTAATATCAGTAATCATCCCACCAAGCGCCAATCCCTTCCGCGCCGTCTGAAGGACGTTATGGCCTTCAACCAGAAATTATAAAAATATTTTAATGGGGTGCAAGAAAATAGAGTCTCGGGATGAAATTCGGGCTGGAGGTTCCTTTTAACATTAGTAATCATCCTACCAAGCGCCAATCCCTTCCGTGTCGTCTGAAGGACTTTATGGCCTTCAACGCGAAATTATAAAAATATTTTAAATTTTTTTTATTTTGAAAGCCAAAGGATTATCGCTTGGTAGGATGATTACTAATGTTAAAAGGAACCTCCAGCCCGAAGTTCATCCCGAGACTCTATTTTCTTGCACCCCATTAAAATATTTTTTATACTTTCGCGTCGAAGGCCATAACGTCCTTCAGACGGCGCGGAAGGGATTATCGCTTGGTAGGATGATTACTAATGTTAAAAGGAACCTCCAGCCCGAATTTCATCCCGAGACTCTATTTTCTTGCACCCCATTAAAATATTTTTTATACTTTCGCGTCGAAGGCCATAACGTCCTTCAGACGGCGCGGAAGGGATTATCGCTTGGTAGGATGATTACTAATGTTAAAAGGAACCTCCAGCCCGAATTTCATCCCGAGACTCTATTTTCTTGCACCCCATTAAAATATTTTTTATACTTTCGCGTCGAAGGCCATAACGTCCTTCAGACGGCGCGGAAGGGATTATCGCTTGGTAGGATGATTACTAATGTTAAAAGGAACCTCCAGCCCGAATTTCATCCCGAGACTCTATTTTCTTGCACCCCATTAAAATATTTTTTATACTTTCGCGTCGAAGGCCATAACGTCCTTCAGACGGCGCGGAAGGGATTATCGCTTGGTAGGATGATTACTAATGTTAAAAGGAACCTCCAGCCCGAATTTCATCCCGAGACTCTATTTTCTTGCACCCCATTAAAATATTTTTTATACTTTCGCGTCGAAGGCCATAACGTCCTTCAGACGGCGCGGAAGGGATTATCGCTTGGTAGGATGATTACTAATGTTAAAAGGAACCTCCAGCCCGAATTTCATCCCGAGACTCTATTTTCTTGCACCCCATTAAAATATTTTTATATTTTCGGGTTGAAGGCCATAACGTCCTTCAGACGGCGCGGAAGGGATTATCGCTTGGTAGGATGATTACTAATGTTAAAAGGAACCTCCAGCCCGAATTTCATCCCGGGACTCTATTTTCTTGCACCCCATTAAAATATTTTTTATACTTTCGCGTCGAAGGCCATAACGTCCTTCAGACGGCGCGGAAGGGATTATCGCTTGGTAGGATGATTACTAATGTTAAAAGGAACCTCCAGCCCGAATTTCATCCCGAGACTCTATTTTCTTGCACCCCATTAAAATATTTTTTATACTTTCGCGTCGAAGGCCATAACGTCCTTCAGACGGCGCGGAAGGGATTATCGCTTGGTAGGATGATTACTAATGTTAAAAGGAACCTCCAGCCCGAATTTCATCCCGAGACTCTATTTTCTTGCACCCCATTAAAATATTTTTTATACTTTCGCGTCGAAGGCCATAACGTCCTTCAGACGGCGCGGAAGGGATTATCGCTTGGTAGGATGATTACTAATGTTAAAAGGAACCTCCAGCCCGAATTTCATCCCGAGACTCTATTTTCTTGCACCCCATTAAAATATTTTTTATACTTTCGCGTCGAAGGCCATAACGTCCTTCAGACGGCGCGGAAGGGATTATCGCTTGGTAGGATGATTACTAATGTTAAAAGGAACCTCCAGCCCGAATTTCATCCCGAGACTCTATTTTCTTGCACCCCATTAAAATATTTTTTATACTTTCGCGTCGAAGGCCATAACGTCCTTCAGACGGCGCGGAAGGGATTATCGCTTGGTAGGATGATTACTAATGTTAAAAGGAACCTCCAGCCCGAATTTCATCCCGAGACTCTATTTTCTTGCACCCCATTAAAATATTTTTTATACTTTCGCGTCGAAGGCCATAACGTCCTTCAGACGGCGCGGAAGGGATTATCGCTTGGTAGGATGATTACTAATGTTAAAAGGAACCTCCAGCCCGAATTTCATCCCGAGACTCTATTTTCTTGCACCCCATTAAAATATTTTTATATTTTCGGGTTGAAGGCCATAACGTCCTTCAGACGGCGCGGAAGGGATTATCGCTTGGTAGGATGATTACTAATGTTAAAAGGAACCTCCAGCCCGAATTTCATCCCGAGACTCTATTTTCTTGCACCCCATTAAAATATTTTTATATTTTCGCGTCGAAGGCCATAACGTCCTTCAGACGGCGCGGAAGGGATTATCGCTTGGTAGGATGATTACTAATGTTAAAAGGAACCTCCAGCCCGAATTTCATCCCGAGACTCTATTTTCTTGCACCCCATTAAAATATTTTTTATACTTTCGCGTCGAAGGCCATAACGTCCTTCAGACGGCGCGGAAGGGATTATCGCTTGGTAGGATGATTACTAATGTTAAAAGGAACCTCCAGCCCGAATTTCATCCCGAGACTCTATTTTCTTGCACCCCATTAAAATATTTTTTATACTTTCGCGTCGAAGGCCATAACGTCCTTCAGACGGCGCGGAAGGGATTATCGCTTGGTAGGATGATTACTAATGTTAAAAGGAACCTCCAGCCCGAATTTCATCCCGAGACTCTATTTTCTTGCACCCCATTAAAATATTTTTTATACTTTCGCGTCGAAGGCCATAACGTCCTTCAGACGGCGCGGAAGGGATTATCGCTTGGTAGGATGATTACTAATGTTAAAAGGAACCTCCAGCCCGAATTTCATCCCGAGACTCTATTTTCTTGCACCCCATTAAAATATTTTTATATTTTCGGGTTGAAGGCCATAACGTCCTTCAGACGGCGCGGAAGGGATTATCGCTTGGTAGGATGATTACTAATGTTAAAAGGAACCTCCAGCCCGAATTTCATCCCGAGACTCTATTTTCTTGCACCCCATTAAAATATTTTTATATTTTCGGGTTGAAGGCCATAACGTCCTTCAGACGGCGCGGAAGGGATTATCGCTTGGTAGGATGATTACTAATGTTAAAAGGAACCTCCAGCCCGAATTTCATCCCGAGACTCTATTTTCTTGCACCCCAATTAAATACTCTTTATGTTTCCGTGGTGGAAGTTTTGTAATTATTTATTTTATTATTGTGATTTTTGTTACCCTTTGGCGCCACTCGTGAAATTGCGGTTAGTAGGTATGATTGACACTTTGACAAAAAAAAAGCTCAGTTATTTCCTGCAAGGTAGAATTGGCTGCTAGAAAGTGGCTGCTAACTTCACGTTTAAATGAAATGGCTGCCAGAATTTTTGGCTGCTGGAAAGTGGCTGCTAACTTCACACCGGTGTATATGCCCAAGTGTATATGACTCTCAGAACTACGCGAGAGTGCGTGGTGGTGGGGATGGCAGTTGGCAACCGCTCGCGTTGCGAGAACCGAATTGAAGCGTTTAAAACGGCAGAGCGTGGATAAAATATCCGTATATCATTCTCAAAAAAAATCGTATCTCGGCTTCTAATGGTCGAAAACAGTTGTTGTTTTTTCCAATTCTGCGTTTTGAATCCCGCTATCCGAATTTGTAAGTCAGAAATTTGTACAAGTTATGAAAATGGTTCCAGGTCTATTCATTTATAAAAAAAACACCCCATTCTTTAAAGCGATAAATAAGGGGTTGAAAATTGTTTTTATCAACTTTTCTTAACAGGATATGAAACTTTGGGTGTTTATGAAGAGAATAAGCCTTTGTACATCTCGAAATGTTTATTCAAAAAGACGTAACAGCAGTAAACATTATGCGTCTTGGGATAAACAAATAGTAATATCTCGGCAACAAATTATCCAATTGACTTTTATAAAAGTTGTTTAGATTTGGATATTTAAAAGCTATATTTTGCAGCAGTAAAAACGTAAATCATATTATTTTTGCAGTAAATAATCAATATTCAAAAAATGACCATTTTCAGTGGGTTTTCGGCATTTCTGCAATAAATGTTTAACAAAATTAATCGTGCTATAGCTCAAATTATAGGTTTTTAAATTCTCTACGACTTATATTTGAAACTTTTCTCCCCAAAATGTATACTTTGGCTTGTAGAATCAAAAAACTTGTTTTTGCCAACTTTGGACCCCTCCCATTTGTTAATGCACACTTTTTGAATGTTTAAAACTATATAGGCATGATCAACTAATCAGAGCCTACAATATTTGACCACTCCCGTCCGATACTGAATTAATGTCGTGAAAAATCTACACAGACTGGGCTATAAATAAATGTAGTTGATTTTTACAAGTTACAACGAATTTTGCAACTGTAACAATTTCCGTAGCACACTGACAATTATAAAAATTATTTGTGCCTAATACATATAACGTGAAAAAAATTGTCAATTAACAGAACAACGCAATGATGTCTGTGAACGCATTTCCATAGCTCTAAAAATTTCGATTTAGTAAATTGGGAGTACTTGTGATGATTGTACAAAATGATACCACTTAGGTACTTTTGAAATCAAAATACAAAAATTTAATCTAGAGTATCTCTACCCAAAAGTACATCGCTATGCCGTTATACAATGTCAAAGATTTCAATTTTAAAAAATGCTTTATCAACAACAAATGATTAATTTTACTGCTTGGTGTATCGAATTGACCAAGCTACAATAACATGAAGTATTTATCACACCTGAAGAAATTAAGAGGATTTATAAAAGCTTCATGTAAACAGCCATTGAAATAAATCTCACTAAATTCACACGTGGATAGGGCTACCCCGGAAGCATAAAAAACTATGACTTTGAACCCCGACAGACTTACAAATAACGGGAACGAACTAGAGCATTTTTTTCTACTTTTATCACACAAGCTAATTTGAAATACAATACGGTAACTTCGTGATGGATGTTTATAAGCAAATCGAATCACTGAAGATAAACTAGACTGGCTGCAGAAGTTTATTAGTTATCTTCTTAACCATCAAAAACTGTCGAATGTGCAAATATATAATTTTCAGGAGAATACAAACCTCTTTAACGTTAAACATAAATTTGCCTACTTAAAAAAGAGCAAGGTATTTTATTTTTTCTATCTATTTTTTAATGATTTTAGGATTCATAAAACATAATGTGAGTAATGAATATGGTATATTGGATACCTACAATGTGCCACATAGGTAGGCCAGTTCTGCAACAGTATCAAAATATTAATATTCGGGACAAATGAGTACTAAATATATCGAGTGCACCTTAGGTACTAAAAAATGTCATTAAAAGTCAAATCGTTCCAAGCACTTCGATAACTATTCTTCCTTGGAAGAGGTTAACAGTTGTCAAGTTTGTTTTCACCGAGGTTCTCACATTTAGATTATTAGGTATATTCTTTAGTCTCACTCATCGAACGCCTAATAAATAGAGTTAAGCTGTCTTTTTCAAGACACTAGTAACTGATTGGAGCAGTTTCAATTTTTATTAAAAATGTGAGGTTATGACAAGCTACTTCAATATTGACATTTTTAAGTAAGGTGCATTCACAAACAACTATCCACAGCCTACTATGAGGTGACATTAAAAAAAACACCCGATATAATATTGTGTAATATACGATCTCTATATATATATAAATCGTCATGTGTTCATCAGAGTACTTTCTCATATATAGGGTGTTTCAATATGCGTTTGCCAAATCCAAACGGGAAATAGATACGGTTAATTTAAGCAATAAACCGAAAAACGACAAGTACCTATAAAGTACTCCTCACAGTAGATTTAGCCAAAAACGTTACAAAACTTTTTTATATATTATATCTAATGTAGAATAGGTACTCAAAATTTTATAACAATTCTTGGAGCAAATTTCGGGACAAATTTAAAAAATTGAAGAATGATACAGTGTCTTTCACAGAAGATTTTGTAAAAAACGATAGAAAAGTTTATTGTATACCAATTCAATGGTAGAATATATATTTTAAATTTAAAATAAATTGTAGCAAATTTTGAGAAAAATTCAAAAACCGAAAAACCACAAGCATAAAGAAAGAAGATTTAGCCGAAAACGTTACAAACCTTTTTATATATATTTAACTGCACAATAAATTTTCAAAGTTTAAAAAGAATTCTTGGAACGAATTCCGAGAATAATACAAAAAACTAAAAATCGACAAGTATAAAGTATCCTTCACAGAAGATATAGCCGAAAACGTTAGAAAACTTTTTTATACATATTCAATAGTAAAATAAATATTCAAAGTTTAAAAAAAATCGTGGAATGGATTTCGAATAAAATTGAAAAAAAAACCGAAAAATGACAAGAGTAAACTACCCTTTTATCCTGGCCGATTTTAATGAAAAGCTTATTTTCCCGTCCTGATATGGTACAAAGTCTAAATACAAAGGATTGACCGTTTGTGGTTTTTTGTTTTTGAGAAAATCCTACCACAGACATACACACATACACACCATACACACATACATACAGACGGTTTTCCAAAAACATGTTTTTTGGACTCGGGGGACTTCAAAACGTTCAGAAATGCTAATAACTCAATTTCGAAAAATCGACCCGATTACAATACTCTCGCATATATGAGTACCTCATATGAGAAAGTAAAAATGAATTGTTGTTCGTTTGTCTCGCTTGAACTCGAGAATGGCTGGACCGATCTTGCTAATTTTGATCTTGAAATATTTGTGGAAGTTCAGGGAAGGTTTTTCGGTGAGAAACATAAATAATAAGTCACGGAAATACTGAAAAAGGTACGTATTGTAATTTGACATTTATAATCAAACAAATGAAAGTATAGTGTGAGTTGGTTGTCAAATAAATAAATGTCAAGGCGATTATTAAAATCCATCATCAGTTTATCAGTGCGCGAGAACTTTATTGTTTTTAAAATGCCAAGAAAAAACGACCTGACTTCGAAGTGTCGAAGTCGAAGTCAATCTAATGTGCGACGAGCTAGAGGTAGTTCCAAATGAGATGAACCTTCAGTGACAGTTGATATGCGCAAATTTTTAGCGGGACGTTTAATTATGTACGAAGTAAAGTGATGGTAAAAACGTTGGTCGAGCAGTTAAAAGCGAGCAACCCACAACTGGGGCGGGAAGTTTGAATTGGGGACAGAAATCGATGATTAGTCTTGAAAAAAACTATTTTTATAATGAATCGTAGAGAAAACGTACAGAAAGGCACAAAGGTAACAGTAAAAAGGCAAACCGGTGTGAAGTTAGCAGCCACTTTCCATCAGCCAAAAATTCTGGCAGCCATTTCATTAAAACGTGAAGTTAGCAGCCAATTCATTCATTTACAGGAAATAAATGAACGTGTTTTGGTAGATTTATATCTAGTATTGCATTCGTTTACGAAGTCGAAAAAAGAGGAATTAAAATGCAGTTTTCAGTTTCTTGGTATCTAGATATCATACTTATCATTTCTCAAAAGTATATATATATATATATATATATATATTAGTGAAATTAACGACGGAACAAATGTACAAGAGAAAATTCACGACTTACCCGTCTAAACCCGTTATGAAACGATAACCACCGACACGTGTTTCTGCTTATTAGCTTCGTCGAAGCTAATAAGCAGAAACACGTGTCGGTGGTTATCGTTTCATAACGGGTTTAGACGGGTAAGTCGTGAATTTTCGCTTATATATATATATATATATATATATATATATATATATATATATATATATATCTATCTATCTCAGATATAACGAAATTTGTCGGCAAGCTACAGGTCGCATTTTTTAAAGAATCTCAACGAAATTTGGTACAAAAATCAGGTAGCCGAAAATCTCTGTCGAGTTCGTTAATGGACCAAATTGGTCCAGCGGTTTCAAAATGGCGGCATGTTATTTTAAAAAAAAAAATCAAAAAACTTTAATTTCGCGTCTGAGAGAAAAATGTTACTTAGGTTTTTTGTTGATCTTATAGAGGCAAACGACTTTTGTATGAAATATTTTTTCGAGAAATAAACAGAAAAAAAGTTTTGTTTTTTTCAAAAAAAAAATCGCGTCTGAGAGAAAAATGTTACTTAGGTTTTTTTTGCCCTTATAGAGGCGAACGACTTTTGTATAAAACATATATTTGAGAAATGTACATAAAAAAGTTATACTATGCAAAAAGTTAGAAATTTTGACGTTTGTATTTTTTTAACACCTCGTATATATTTTTTGACACATCGTGTCTGTTATATTACTCTATATCCTACCCATAAATCTACCTTTCAGCCTGGCATACCATGGGTTTTTTTTTTGTCAAAGTGTCAATCATTCCTACTAACCGCAATTTCACCAGAGGCGCCAAAGGTTCACAAAAATAAAACGATGATTACTAATGCTAAAAGGAACCTCCAGCCAGAATTTCATCCCGAGACTCGATTTTCTTGCTCCCCACTAAAATACTTCTTATATTTCCGCGTTTCCGTGGTGGGAGTTTTGAAATTAGTATTTATTTTATTATTGTAATTTTTTGTGACCCTTTGGCGCCACTGGTGAAATTGCGGTTAGTAAGAATGATCGACACTTTGACAAAAAAAGACACGTTCATTTATTTTCTGCAAGGTAGAATTGGCTGCTTAGAAAGTGGATGCTAACTTCACGTTTAAATGAAATGGCTGCCAGAATTTTTGGTTGCTGGAAAGTGGCTGCTAACTTCACACCGGTTGTCCATTATAAGTATTAGGTTTGTTTATAGTTTAGTATATTCAAACATCTCGTCTCAATTTGATCCACCACTAGGATAAAATTACGACTCCCATACCGTCATCACATCTAATTAAGTTAAGGTGTGAACTACGCGAGACTAGGAATAAGGAATTCGAAAAAGTTAGTTTTCGCGACATAACGATTACTTTTAAAAGTAAACCGAATGCAAAAGCAAAAAAAAATTGAAAAGGCCTAATAAATAAAGGTAAATATGGAGTGATATTTTTTTAAAACCTACCTAATTGTGTTGCAAATTACTCAGTATTCGTACAATCAATCCCGTAGGAATTCCAGCTTAACACATAGGCTAAAATAGACATTGTTTTTTGGAAAGGGTTAGGACAATATTTTTTGCGTAATAAATTAGGAAGAAATTATGGGCTTGATCAGTACTTGGGCTTATGATGAAAATGCTATTTTAGCTTAACGGATATATTTTTTTTTAGTACCTATGTAGGTACTAGCAATATCTACCAATATTTTCTTAGGAAACTATTATTTTATAGGTAATAGAAACTAGAGGGGAAATTTTTCATAGATAATAATAATCACTTAATCACTCGCTTAATCAAACAATAAAAAAACAATTTTAAGTAAATGTTCACGGAATAAATTGAATCGACAAGAAATTGCCAAGAGCTTGATATAGGAATGTATATAATTAATTAAGTAATTAATGCATAGTTTTTTGACTACTCTCGACGTATATTTCTATTTTCTTTCATTTCAAACAAAAATGTTCAACGTTTTACCTAATGTATTGCGAGCGGGACAAAATTAACCGACCGGATGTGGGCCGTTTAGAACGGGTTTCTAAACCCGATTTCTGATTAGATAAAAATGAAGAAATAACGAAAACGCTGATACAAACTTTTCGCTTATCCTTCCCACCTCGTCGGGGTGATTAAAACGAAAAAAAAAATTGAAGATAAGAAAGGTTATCGATACGGAAGATGCCAAAAAGTAGTAGAAATCAATAAAGCGTCAAAGGTCGTAGTATCTCAGAAAAGATCTAAAGGAATTTTAATAAAACGCGAAGAATTAATTCGTATTTGTACATGTAAATTTGGAATTCGAGTGATTAACAAGTATTTTTGTAATTTCTTACTTTAGGCCCTTTTCGACTTCAGTAATAATCTCTGTCCCAATAAACACCGCTTATGCTAGTCGTCATCTTTACCAATAGGTATCATTTTTGGTGGACACGTACACTTTCGCTAAAAATTAAGTTCAAAAATGTGAAATGCCGAAATGAAAACCATGGCCGAGCTAGCAAATTAAACGTGGCAACGTCCCAGTTAGCAATGTTGATGTAAATTAAATGTAAACATTCCTTCATGTAAACATTTCCTAAAAATGCATTTTCATCAGAATAGGCCCAGAGTCAGTTCTTGTTAGCTCGCTAACCTAAACAAAACCTGACGTCAACGGTGGTTTTCCTAATCGGGACAATTCCCGGTTCCTTAAACTAAAACGCGTATAGGCATATGGCGTTTGACTTGTGCATAACACAATTCACCAATTATGTCAGAAAATTCACCGCCTTCATTACACGATTCGAGTATAACATTTTACGTCACTTTGAGTGCATTTGAATATTTGTGCAGTAGATGTTTTATATGCAATACAATCATGTTTGTGTTGAGAAAAGGGTAAAAACCGAGAAGTACGGAAAGACCCGTATTTTATTTTCAATAATTATTGTTATGAATTATATTTATTTTCCTTAACTCTTGCAGGAAAAGTGCCCACGCGTTGGTTTGCATCAAACTGAATTAAAAACAATTGAGTATGAAAGTGAGTGGCGAAAAAATCTTTGGTAAACAGATTTAACAGACCAGACTGGGTCTGGTCTGAACTTATCATACTTTACTTTGCCTTACAAATTCGTTATAGTTTTATATCGAGACGGAAGAATGCTTGCTGGAATGATGGCAACATGGCAAGATGCGGAGGTGAACGGAGTAAAGTAACGTTATAAAACCGATACCTACTTCCAATCTTGAAACTCTTTTGGAATAGTTGGTATCTTTTTTGTTTCTCGATACAGAACAATGGTAGAGAAGGAGAGATTTTTCACAGTTCAAAAATTTTGAACGGTTTTTTTATTACTATAAACCAGAAAGAAGGTAAAATGCAATTTTCTAAATTTAATATGCAGCTGCAAGTATAAATGACAATAAAATGTACTATCAGTCTAGATAAAAATAAACAACAGAGAAGCTTTCATTACTTTTCATGTTTCCCTACTCTTTATTTAAAATACATTTTATTGAATTCAAGCCCTCAATTCGCAACTGGAGCTGTTATGGCAGTTTTTGTTGTTTACGCTGACAATCATGAATACTGACGTCTCATTCAAATTTTTCGAAAAGGCTAAAATAGTGAATAAAATATTTAACATTTTTTCCATTGTCTCGAAATGCTACCGAATATCATCGGTAAGTATGCCAAACTAGGTGACGCATTTTCAGCGAACACTTAAAGAGTAGGTACTACCAGTTCTTAATTTTGTTTCTCATTCAAAAGTATTGGAATACTGCGATTTATTTTCGTTGTGTGTGGTGTGTGAACTTGTGTGTGTGACACGTCAAAAAATTATTGTCTAATATTAAAAAAATATTTGTAATAGCATTAATAAAAATTCGAAACTGATGGAAAGAACATTTGTACCATAATGCAAATAAAAATTTTAGCTAACAACTTGCTCTATGTACTATGTCCAAATTAATCAAAAATATTATATAATTTACAGGTAATACTGTAAAAAAAATTGATTTCAAGAGGATCAAAACAAGAAACTAATTATTAAGTAGGAACTAAATCACTTCTCAATAGATATTGATATCTATATCTATATAGATATAATATAAATATTATATTAATATTAGATTTTAAATAATATCATACTGGAGGCCAACAGACTGTAAAAAAATGATACTTCTAAAGGGTCTAAGGGAGCGAAAAAATTATTTCATTATTTAAGTAATTATTATATTATCTACACACTATTGCGTGTATAAAAGGACAATTTGGGTGTTTTTCAATCAACCTTTAAACAACTATTGAATAAAAAAGTGATATAATGTTAGGCGAAGATGGTCGAATTACAATTTCATTCCCTTAGACTCTTCTAGTCAATCACGTTTTCACAGTCGACTCGCTACTATCATACTATTATTATTCGCCTAAAAGGGCAGTTTGACTTATTTTTTACATTCCTCAAAATAATTATTGATAAAAATGCGATACAACGTTACAATTTCACCCCTTTAAACCCTCTGCACGTCCATCATTTTTTTCACAGTCGATTCAAGACAATGGCTTTTGTTGTCTATCAACTTAATTCCATTTGCATTATCATCCAAACATTTTTTAAAATCAGTTTTGAATTGGAATAAATGCGATAGAAAATGATTTTTTTAATGTAAAAAAAGGGTAATTTGAAATGTCATAATACATGTCTTTATTGACACGACACTGATGGAATGGCTGCTAAATATCCAAATGGCTACTAGAAACGTCACTTTAAAAAATTGGCTGCTGAATTTTCGGCTGCTAACTTTACACTGGTAGTAATAATAAGTGATTTCAACATTGGAAACTGCGTTCATAGATTTGTGTATTTAAAACTACGAACTATTGTCTGCTAAAAAAATGGCCATCAATGTTTTCGTGAAAATCAGGAGCAAAAAAATCGCACAATGATGGCACTTGCAGGACGTCAAAAAGTAAGGCATTTCATTAAAGAAATTAAATACAAAATAAAAAAAAAACAAAAACAACACACTATGAGACTAACCCAAAATGTTCCCTCTAAAAGGGCAGTGGCAATGTACCTAATAACATTGGTTGGTTGTGGCAATGTTGCCAAAGAACCCTAAAAAAACAGGCTGAAAAATATTGTTCTATGACAACTAAAAGTTCTACGCCCATCAAGCTATAGATTTTATAGTTTTCGATTCGTTATTAGCCCCTTTCAACCGAATGTTTCGTAGTGAGAGAACAGCCTTAAAATTAACCTGGTTAGATTTCTAAACGTTCAAATGGCAATTTGATATTATACCGCCTGAATAAATGATAAAAACAAAGCAATCGTTTCCGAATTCTCAGTAAGGAGTTGAGTAAGTTCCAATACATTTATAGTTGAAACAATCTGCCCCTACAAACCTGAAACTGATTGTAAAAGTAGGTATAAAAGTAAGTTTAAAATTGCCTCCGTATTTTCCCTTATTCTCAGAATTCATCATAAAACTTTCATGCCCAGCTCAGCACAAGCAAAAAAATCTCTAGGAGGACGGAATTTATGTTCATATTGTATTGTTAATTCCAAAGGGACCTACAAAAGAAAGGCTAAACTGACTAGCAGGTAATATAGCAGGTAATAAGAAAAATGCACAAGACTATAATATTAAAACGGGCCACACATTATACAATTCATCGTACTACAGGTTGTACAACACCAAGTTGATTCGACCGTTGAAACGACGGTTGGATAGTTAGTGGCGCTGTTGTACTACTTGCAGTAAGACGCGATCGTATCGTCCGGAAGTACGGCATGCAGAAAATCTGCAGTACAACGCAGTAGTACACACGATAGATTTGATAGTTAGTGTACAAGCGCTACTTGTTGAAGTCATATTGTTCACATTTTTCATTGAAATTAATAATTACAGTGTCATGGATAATCAAAAATTTTGGTCAGATTTTATAGAAATGTATCGTCAGCATACATGTTTGTGGGATGTAAAAAGTAATGAATATTTAAATAAACATAAAAGAGCTACAAGTTATGAACTTCTCTTGGAGAAACTGAAAGAAATAAGAACAGATGCTACTTTGGAATTGTTGAAAAAGAAAATTAATAACATGCGAACTGCGTTCAGACGGGAATTAAAAAGAGTAAGTAAAAATGCATGTATCTACATGTCTTTATTGCAGTGTATTGGTAGCCTAAAGTAAATATTATTAATTTTTGTATTATTTAAGGTACAAGACTCGAAGCGCACTGGAGCAGCAGGAGATATATATGAGCCAACCCTTTGGTATTATGATTTGCTTCTGTTCACAGCACAGTCGGAAACTGGAAGAAAGGGCCAATCTAGTGACGAACAGGAAGAGGTTATGGGAGATATAACAGTAAGCAAATTTTATTCTTTATTTTTTATTAAATATCATTTGTAACAAATACATTCCAAATATGTTCAATTTTTATATTATGCTATCATTTGTTCCTGAAATGAAATTTTTCCGATGGTGTTATAAAACTTCTTGTAGGAGTCTCTTACTGTTTTGGCAGTATTACAAGCGTTAGTTGATTTGATTTTCTCCAGTTCTAGCAAATTACCAATTTGTCTCCATTCACCAGGTATAACAGTACCACTCTTAATATCCTCTTGATCAACACATGTTGCGGTAACATATTGTTTTTTCAAATTTCTTCGTAAGAAATTGTGAAGTGCACAAGATGCAAGAACTATAGCATCGACTCTTTCTACACCAATAGCTATAGGTTGCAAGAATACTCTAAATCGTGACGCTAAAATGCCAAAAACATTTTCTACTACTCGGCGAGCTCTACAAAGTCGATAGTTAAATATTTTTTCATCGTGAGTTATTCCTCTTTGTGAGTATGGTTTCATTAAATTTTCCATTAATGGAAATGCCTCGTCGCCAATAAACACGTAGGGAAAAATATCTTCTGTGTCAGAATGTTTTCTTGGGTTCGGTATATTCAGTTTTTTCGCTTTTAGACGCTTATAAATTCCTGTTTTGCTCCATATTCCTCCATCTGACACACGCCCATTAGTACCAGTATGCACATACAAAAATTCATAATTTGCGTTAACTATTGCAAATAATACGACGCTAAACGTGCCCTTATAGTTATAATAGTATGATCCAGTATGTGGTGGTTTCTTGATGAGAATATGCTTTCCATCCATTGCTCCCAAACAGTTTTCAAAATTCCACATGTTTCTGAAATCATCTGCAACTTTTTGCCATTGTTGTATACTTGATGGAACCTAGAAAAGGTAGGCTAATGACAGGCCGATCCAGGGACAACATAATAAGTATAAGTATATTTTACATCTATATCTATATCTGTATTTTATTATTTCAGGTAGATACCATAGATGAAACTGAATTTGAGGAATCGGCAGATGCACCACTAACATCTCCTGAAAGTGGGCTACAGATGCAAGCAATTTTAGAAACCGAAGAAACAAGAACTTCGACAACTAGTAGATCCTCATCTCAGTCTAGCTTCAGATCACAGCAAAGATATAAACCAGGGCCAAAAGCTAAAACACAAAAATATTGTGTCGACCAAAAAAAACGAGATATATTGAATTTAGCTCACAATGCCTTAAGAAATAATGACGAAGATGAATATTGCATTGCCGGAAGAAGGTTGGGTTATCAACTGAAGGGACTTCAAGACCAACAAAGATTTATAGCGGAAAAACTAATATCTGATGTTATGTTCTACGCTAGAATGGGAAAGTTGACAGAAGATGCAGTTGTACACTGTAAGAGTGAGAATAGTTCTTCATCCTCAATACAAATTCCAATTACATCGTTACCTCAATCAACAAATCTTCGTTCACAAATGATCAATCAACAATTACAACAATATGAATTGTTGCAAACGCCATTAACTCTAACAACACCACAAAGTGTTTCGAATTTTGTAGAACATGTATCGTCAAATAGCAGCCAAGGTTCAAATGTAAGACAATATTTTCATTCCTATCAAGAACACGATTAAGTTACTTATTGTAAAAAGTGTAATACAGTTTCTGCAGTCTGCTCCAATATATTTATATTATACTTTTTTATCCTTCACTTTTGTTATACAAAAACCAATATATTATTGAGAAAATTTGTTTCTGCTTACCTTTAAGTATTCATTTTTTAACCCTTCGTAAATCGCCCAGCATGTTTCGGGAACTATTTGACCAATGGATTGAGGTGATATAGCCGTACGAAATTTAAGATCTTCATAAGAATTTCCAGTTGCCAAATATCTTAGTGTCACAATCAATCTTTCTTCAGCGCTAATCGCCTCTCTAAATTTTGTATTTTGTTTAATGATTTTCGGGCGTATCAATTCTAACAGTGAATGAAAAGAATCTTCGTCCATTCGTAAGTAATTCTTGAGGTCTTCTGGTTCATTGGCACTTAATTCGCGTAACAAGTTTATATGAGAGTACTGCTGCCGTTTTTGCAACCAATTTTTGCACCATTTTCTTCTTTTATGGGGTGGTTCGTCGTCTTCATCTAACAAAACTACCACAATTGCAGCTACTGCCCTTTTTGATAAACTCGATGCCATCGCAAGCACCAAGCACGATAAAATGATCATTGCAAATCGATTTGTTGTACGACAAAAACGAAACAGTAGTTCTAGTTTGTGGACAAAAATGAAAACGATCTGTAGTTCCAACGGTCGAATCAACTTGGCGTTGTACAACCTGTAGTACGATGAATCGTATAATGTGTGGCCCGTTTTAGAGTTAATTCAACATTTACTCTCCGTCTAGACTAGACCTATACATATTCAATATCAGTAAAAAAAACTAATATATAACTGTTATTATATAATAAATTTCTACTCATGATGTACAAGTGCAATTCATTAACTTTTTGTGTTTTCACCTTTGAATTATTTAAGACAAAAAAAGACCCCTTTTCCCCTCTTGCCTTAAGTTCAATTTAACAATCAAGTTCTTATTAATGTTTATATTATTTATATATGTTCATATTATCTTGTTTCTAAGTTTTATATTATGTTCAACTACCAAGTTATGTTAGTTTTAAGTTTAAGCATTCAGTAATGTACTCCACTCTTATTCTGTAATTACCTATGGTGTTTTATAACAGTGTAAATAAATATATAAATAGATAAATTAATAGGTAATCATTCTTACACTGGACAAAGTTTTTCAGTAATACAACTTTAAGAGACAAAAGAAATTGTAATAGCTATTAGTTATAATTACTATTACCTTCACTTACTTCACCCACCAGTAAACATGTACTAGGTACACTATTTTTTTCTGGCTTATAAAATCTTTCTCAGATTGCTGTTTTCTGTAATTTTTAGTTATCCGGTAACTTTTTACGTTTATTGTTTGATTAATCACAATCTTACCAAATCAAGAGTGCTGGATTCACACAAGCAATCCAACAGTGGGGGAAACTATCTATAAAACATAATAATGTTTAATAACTTGACTGTAGTTATAAAGCGAAATTTATAGGTTTGATGACAAACTATCTCAAATCTCAAAAAAAACATTTTATTTTCCACGTAGTACCCATTTACCATTGGACGAATCGGCCTGAGATAATGAGAATAAAATGGGAAGGTTGGAAACTTTACCCACCACGTTATGAAACTATTTTTTGGCAATTACACTTTTGTGTACTAAAATGTAGTCAGCATATTATTATTCACAAACTTTGACGACACTACGTATTTTGAAAGTCCACACACATATACCTAATACAGTGAATATAAATAAGGATTTCCCGGCAAGGTACAGAAAAATAAAACAGAACCCAAAATGGCGTCGAGTGAAACCAAAATAGAGCACACGACCGCCTTCAGAAAGAACAATATAATACATTTTACCAACTTTCGCAATGTAATTTTTCAATACTCTGAGTATGTCGCCAGGTGGGGTGAGTGGGTGTAAAATAGTTGTATATTTTGTGATTGTATGCATGTTTTACACGCGCAAAAGACGAAACGTGTTGACGACGACGACGGCCACGTAGAAAGAAGAAGTGAGAGGTAGAGGAGGAGGGAGGCGTTACGTGTGACGGACATGCGGTAGTTAGTTAATACATAGATGATAGTAAATAAATAAAACAAAGGTGACTTACCGTTTGAAGTGTTCCCGTATGCGATCTTCTCTGATATTCTCGGGTAAATTTCCTACCCACAAGTGTCTAGTCTCTCTGACCATTTTGCCCTAAACACCACATTGAGGATTCTGTTGTTTGTTGTCGGGCGCACAAGGGACACTATTTCAGGTAGAGGCACAGCCGTTTCAGCTTCATGTTGCAGGGCTGCTCCATTTCGCACGGAAAGCACTCGCACGTACACATTTAACGGGAGCACACTTTCCACTTAACAGACGCACACACATACACTCTCCCCCTCACTCACATAATCACTAACACTAATTCCTGATCACATATCCATTTTTGTGTGTAAATGTTCAGACCGACAAAAGTAGGTGAATACCACCGTAATGGCCAGTGATGGTGTCGTGTCGTACTACCTCTCCGCTATGATAATCCAAGTTCTCTGCTCTCTCTGTCTCGCTCGTTCAGTAGTATTTCCGCGTTTGTGTGTATATACCTGTTACCGTACCGCAATAATATATTTATACGTTTACGCGAGTGTCGTACTACACGACGTACGGATACTCCCGGTTCGTTCGTAATTTCGGTTTTCACGTTTGAAGGCTGTGTAAATTTGCTTCCATTTTCTCACTGTATAGACGTACACGCACTGGGAGCAACGGCGCGGCTCCACTAGCGCCGCCCCGGCCGATCGGGGATTTAGCAACACTGCGCAGCATAAGAGGTGCGGCGTTGTCAACCTCATTCTATCGAATATCGTCACATGGACAGACACATCAACAGATCAGGACGGCTTCAGCACTCCCTTATTGCGTATAGTTATTGTGCATGTGAAAATATCTAGACCTTCAGCTTTTAAAAAAATATGTAATCAGGTCATTGCTCTATTGAGATCTCGTTAATGAATTTATTTCGCTGAATTTTATACATACATGGATAAATACGATGTCTAATCATTAAATTCGCATGTAGTAACTGTTATTAAAGGCACCGTACCTAAAATACTTGGAGTTATGTCACCTATTTCCTAAAATACTTTTCTCCAAAACAAAAATTAAGAGTTTAAAGAAATTACCCATCATGATATATTTATTCACAAAACGTGATATTAACGTTAACTCGATAACTCGAAAATTAGTTTATCTGCTTTATTGATGTGAAAACAAAATCCGCAAACACTGTCTTCAATGGTGATTCAGCCTACAAATTTAATCTCCAATCTGAAGAACGTAGATAATTGAAAATTACGAATAAAGCTAATCTTCATTATGAAACAAATGTAAGAGAATCTGATCTTCATTAGTATTTCAAAGAAGCGTAAAAAGCCATGCAAAATAAATATTCAAGGCGAATTTCACATGGGTATGTAGAGATTCAATAGTTTTGATTAGGGGGTGATAAAACGGATTTGTGATAATGATTAGAAGTTTCCGTAAATTTCGATAGCGATGGCAACAACGCTGCGCGCGCACGGTGGTCCCTGAGAAGTGGGGGCGAGTTGTGGAATCTTTCGGCCGTTCTCGTGCCCACTTCGAGGTTTCTATCCCCTTCCTCATGCACTTCTGACGAGTTCAATCCCTCCCTCTCTAACTTTCTCTCTCTCTCTCTCTCTCTCTTTCTCTCTCTCTCTCTCTCGTACGCACACACGCGCGCGCACACCATCACACACACACACACACACATACACACACACACACACACACACACACACACACACACACACACACACACACACACACACACACAGGACTTTTCGGTCGCCTCCGATACATCTATTACCCGTCCCGATAAAGTCGGTCTGTTATACCGGGTGATAGAAAAATGAATCCATACAGCTGAAGAAAGGAGGGCGTTCTGTTTTAACAAAACAATATGATTCTGTACCTCGTATTCCGTTTGAGACCTGCACATAAGGAAGTCAGCCATGGTATTGAAGCTTTTAGACGATTCCGCCCGTAAAGTTAATGTATAAAAACACAGTAGTGTCAGTGAGAAGATAAAGCTGTCGCATCTCAAATGATACCAAAATTGTGATAAAAGTATCCATTTGTGTTTCTGCAAATCTCAGTTAATTTTTTGTAATTTTCAATGACGTGCGTTATATGTTATCTCGAAATGACCTATTGGATTGATAATTGCCAAATAATTTTAATGTTTTTTGAAACATACAGAAATAACGCACTAATAAAAAATATTTTTTGATGGTAAAAAAGTTTTATAGTAGGTAGTACCTATATAGCGATTTTATGTGTCTTTTTTTCAAAAGATTATTATGTGGCTAGTATGACTTTGATACTGAAATTTAGCGTTAATTACCGTCTATGAAAGAAGTGAGATCAAATCAACATTGGCAAGTATACATTTTAACACTATGAGCAATACTAGCCCGGTCCGTCGGTTTTAAATTATTATGGGAAAAAATAAAAAATAGCTTAAATACTAAAATAATAGCTTTAATTAGATAACTTTGAATGTTTCCAATTAATGCCAAGTAAATTAATGGTTCATTTTTAATTTAAGTAGATCAGTATAGCTCGGTGAGACTTTAACTGTGCAGATAATCCGAAAAATTATTTATTCTATTTTGGCCCTATAATCGATTTTATACGCACTTAAATGGGGGCACAAATTGGCCTTTATGACACGGAAATGTCAAAAAAATATCATATTCCTTTATATATAACTCCCTTGACTTATCTGGGATCAATTTTCGTTGCGCAGCTTCAAATACTTGTTTCCTCTGAATAAACGTTTGCGGCTTCTTCAATATCCATCACCAGATATCCATTTTGTCGTCTTTTTGATCAATGTCATTTTGATGAACAATTGTCAACACAGTAGTAACCCTAGCAACAGCAAAATAGCGGACTAGGACAAAACACTGAAATTCGTATGACGAATCGCGACGGGATAACCTCCAGGAAATTTCGAATGTTTATTTGATTTTTTATGAAGCAAAATAAAATAAAACGTTGCATGTAATTGCAATGTCGAGAAATTAAAAGCCCTCCGCATTCTCTTATGCCATAAGTTACTGATTATGTCGTTAATACATAAATGTTATTCTGAACAACTATTCTATGCATAAATGTGTCGATCGATAGACTATTACTAAATTAAATGTCTGCTCAGTTAATAAACAGTATGGGGAACTCGAGAAAGTATGTCTTCTATAGAGGCATGAGAGACAGAAGATCCGTCACTCTGGCGATAATAGAGATGAGCTTATGCCTCAGAGGCATGAGCTAAATCTTATGCTCTTTAGAACTTGTCATGTCATTCATTTCCATATATATATGTGATAGATGAAGTATTTGTGCTTCCGGCTTCCGGTGTATAGATGCATATACACTCGAATTACTTTAAACCTATAGTACTAAAATTGAACAGTGTACTTCAGAAATTAATAATAATGGTACAGTATAAATTTAAAACATTGTAGGATCACATAACCAAAGAAAAAAGAGCAATAACTGATACAATCTATGGAAATACACAGTTCCTTGTAAACTTTGAAAACACCGCTTAAAAATTTAAAACCGACGGACCGGGCTAGTATTGCTCATAGTGTTAAAATGTATACTTGCCAATGTTGATTTGATCTCACTTCTTTCATAGACGGTAATTAACGCTAAATTTCAGTATCAAAGTCATACTAGCCACATAATAATCTTTTGAAAAAAAGACACATAAAAATCAGATTTCATTTCCTTCATAGAAATATTAGTTTATTCACATTATTCTCAATAACACAACCCCACAAAAAAATCAAGTCCGGATCTATAGATCAGACATGTGTATACTTAGGCATTTCTCACCGCTGAATTCGAATCCGGGGTCAGAAAAGGTCTGCACCCCTGGAATTGGCCCCAGGGGCCGAAAATGGCCGCCATAAGGTGTGAAATGTGAATTCCGAGATAGCGGATGCTCAGGCGAGGTCGATTCATTCCCATGCCAAAGCCGGATTTGTGGTCAAAGAAGTTTAGAACCGACTGGGATTCACTCTCTGAGGTCGGAAAACGGGCCCTTTGGGGATCGGAAAATGGGCCCTCGGAGGCCGGAAAATCGAGATTCACAGGTCGGTATCGCAGCACTCGGATTTTCATGTACTTTCAAACTTTAGCAACGCAGACGACGGTGAAATTGTTTTCTGGACCCAGAGGGTGAATTCTAGTTGGCTTCGAACTGTTCCACCACCGTCTACGTTGTTGAAGTTTGGAAGTACATGAAAATCCGAGTGCTGCCATCCCGACCTGCGAATCTCGATTTTCCGGCCCCCGAGGGCCCATTTTCTGCACCCAGGGTTTGAATCAATGGGCCTCGAATTTTTTCACCGTCGTCTGCGTTGCTAAAGTTTGATAGTGCAAGAAAATCCGAGTGCAGCGATACCGACCAGCGAATCTCGATTTTTCGGCTCCCGATTGACCTTTGGGGCCAATTCCAGGAGTGTAGGCCTTTTCCTGACCTCAGATTCGGATTCAGCGTTGAAAAATACATAAGGATTCACATGTCTGTTTTACAGATTCGTACTTTATTTTTTTGTGAGGCTGTGTAATCGGAAAACGAGTCAACGTGTTCTTCTCTAACATAACAAGTAAATGTTTTCTCATTCTGTTATGCTTGGTATCAAAATAAATACAATCAAATGAGCAGAAGAGTGAATTACTTGTAAATGATGTTCATCAGAAGAAACTGGAGTAACGCGAGTTCGTGGTTGTCGATTTTGAAGGAGATTTAAAACCGACAATGTATCTCGGGGTTTAATATTTTAAAATTTTGATAGTATTTCGTGAAAAAATCTTACAGTCTCATCAGACAGTCACTCGTTATTAAGACAAGTATATTTTAAATCTATCAAGCGTCCAGAAATAT
The DNA here is from genome assembly GCA_946251905.1 of Cryptocephalus moraei. Taxonomy (NCBI): domain Eukaryota; kingdom Metazoa; phylum Arthropoda; class Insecta; order Coleoptera; family Chrysomelidae; genus Cryptocephalus; species Cryptocephalus moraei. The sequence continues at coordinate 37,268,781 of OX276455.1, forward strand.
GATCTACTTGTTATTACAAGTTACAAGTTACAAGTTAGTTATTGCAAGGTAACATTTTGTGTGTTAAGACGGTTCCTAAAACCAAATCACGTTTTTCTTTCCTAGCATACACTGTATGATTGTCGGAATCTGTCAATTCTTCTGTACTAACTTCTTCCTTAATAATGTGGTATTCAATACCGACCGAATGCTCTTCTTTGACCTTTCGGAATGCCAGTACCTCCTCATTGCTGGTAAACTTCTTAGAGTGATCTGGAAAATCCGAACAGCCTGGTAGAACGTGGCGTTCAAAACCAACTCCTGACACTGTAGCACGGTTGGAATCTGATTCTTCCTCTTTTAAATTCTCTTCTTTAACCAAAGGGTGATATTCGATTGCTATCGATGGTTTTCCTTCGACATTCCTGCCAGACTGTATCCAGTCTATTACGAACGCGTGGATCTTACACCTTTCGATGTATATCGAGAAGTCATCGCCACACGACTTACATCTTTCGCAAATGTCCCTGTGAGACGCCAGAATCGGATCCTGAAAGATGAGACGTCGATAACATTTTATGGGCAAGCGAAATGGTGAAGACAGATCGCGCTGAATAACATTCCAACAACCAAACGGTGCCGTGGAAGATCTATACTCACTTCAGCCCTCCCATTTCTTTCCAAAAGTGTCAGCTTCTATACGATCGGTTGTACTAGTCCTTCTAGACATTCGGTTATATTAGATCTCTTGTTTACATCGGTTCTAGTTTGTTTTTCTGTTAACGTCTATTTCTACTGTCATCAAAAATGTTCTCGATGATCCCCAAATAATATCAATAACTAATCGTTTACAATGCCGACGTTTCGTTCAGAATCCTGAACATATTCATGGCTCTACATGTCATAAGATAAAACATGACATGTTTAACTTTGACAACTGTATATCGATTTCGATATATTTCGATTAATATCTAATGGAAATCTAATATCTAACTAAATATACGTATAATACGTATAAACTACGGATCGCAATAAGGCGCGATGTGCCCGATGGGAGCGAGAGGCAAATAAATGAGGCGACTTGTTTCTCACTCTAAATTCACGAAGCTAACAACTTCGTAACCATGACGCTCTGACCTCTAGCCTTGTCAGTTACGTCTCGTTCTTTTATTTTGAAGGTCGCGGGTTCTAAACTCTAAGAAAACGAACTTTTTCTGCTCAATTCCACTTTTTCGCCGTTATATTTACAGTTTTATTTCATTTCTTATATTTCCCCGATAGTTTTCGAAGATAAGTGATAACAAATGTTTGATTCTATTGACACATGATTGACATGAGGCTGTAGAGGTTAGGACCTGACACATAGGTTATATGGCACGGAACGTCGATTTGGGGAACAATATTAGGCACAGGAACAGATATACCTCCATACCCCCTGGCCCTTCTGCTATCCTGGTACCCGAAATCCGATTTTCAGAAAAGAAACATCAGTGTAATTCAAACGGAACTAGAACGGCGTCTTAATAACCAGAATACTGAAAATATCGACGCGAAATCAGATGAAAAGTTTATGACAAAAAAAAATGAAAAATGAATCCTTTTGCGGAGTATAAAGCTTTAACGTGAAGGTTATCACATAAGCTTTCTAAATATGCCACATTTCTTTGAAAACAAAGTGTAATAATGGTAAAATCCCGAAATGAAAAAAATCACCAACACCCAAAACACGATTTCAAAGTATAAGTATAGTAGCAGCGGTGTGACGTCATACTAGCCACGACCACGCTACCGCGTGGCCTGATATACACATAAAACGGCTACCATACGCTATCATAAATTTTCAAATTTAAAAACACCAAAATATTGCCAAGGTTGCAAATATGTATACTTAATTTTGAACAAATTTTGAAATTTGTCAGGGTGGTACATAGCTCCTTCATTTGCCTACCCTGACGAGGCTCCACTGGTTCGACAAGAAGTAACTGATACTAGGTTCCAAATTAACACCTATTTAGATTAAAAGGACGATTATCATTCTCATTGTCATAGGAACCTAATTTTCAATATGCTCGTACACGTATAACCTTTCAAATCAGCCATGAAAATTCAATTTCAATCGTAGTAGAGGAGATATATGCTGTTATCTCGCGGTCACTTTGTTTTAAAAAAATTAGAAATTATTTCAATGTGACGTCACCACTCATTAACTCTAGAATATAATTTTTTTAAACCGCTAAAGAGCATCAATGCGCGTGCGCTCCTGAACGCCGTCGACATAACCTCAACATGTTTTGTTTCGCGTTTCATGCTTTCCGCACGTAAATAAATTTTTGGCGAAAAAAATATGGAAAATATCGTTTTCAGCAAAATTGTGGTTGATGAAAATGGTTATATCATCCGAAATGATGAGGGTGAAATTCAGTGTGAAGTTTTTAATGACAAAGGGGAAGTTCTCGTTATCTATTTATCTCGTGAGTGTTTGAAAAACTTCGGGCTTATTAGTGACTACACTAAGACCGCTGAGAGCAACAACTCTAACTCTAGCATCCCAAATGATGTCCCTTTTACTAGTTCTGCCTTTGCTGTTGATCGTCACTGTAAAACCGTCGCACCTGAAGTTTCAAAACTCTGGAAGTCACCAAAATGCCCAACAGAAAATGACCACCTTGCTACTAGTATTTTGTTGCAATTAAGAAAGAAATATGAAAATGTATTTAATGATAAGAAAACAGCAAAAAACATACTGTGGAGCAAAATTGCAAAGAAATGAATGATATGGGATTCTACGTAGGGGTAGAAAAAAATGAAGGTACAGAAAAAGTGAGACAGAAATTTGCAAATCTGCAAACTTCTTATCAGAAATGAAAAAAGACGCCTCACTGGTGAAGGTGCAGTTGATAAACCGCCTTATTATACTGAATTAGATGAAATATTAGGAGCGAAACACAAGGTTTGTCCACCATATATATTGGATTCTGAGTGTGCCACCCCAAAAACAAAATCAAATGGTTCAAAAGGCTGAGTGCACAACCCCAAAAGCAGCACCACCAAGTGGATCTAACACCAATGCAGATGAACTTTCAGGCTGTGGACTGGCATCTGGGATTAAACCAGCAAACAATACAGCAACCGAACATGTTAGTATAATACACCGTCTCATTTTGCACATCTTAACAAAAGTGTCCGGCCCACAAAGGAGAAAGTGAGTGATACATTAAAGGAAATGCATCAAGAAAACTTGGCTCAGCGCAAGAAAGAATTCAGTACAATTGTTAAACTTATAAGGGAGGAGGGTAAACATGGGCGCCGCGCCGCTAAGAAATAAGTCAGGGGGGCCATATTTTTTTTAATAAAAAAGTTGCATTAAATTAAAATGAAGATATTTCTCACCAGTCACCATTACTTACTAATAGGAGATAATTATTTAGGGGATGAATACTATGAACTCACCTCATTACTTTAGAACCTGTTGGGTCTTGCACAACGATGGTCGTGCAAGGAATGATCCCTTTTGAGCTTTTAACATCCATTGCTTTTAGTTCCGTGAAACCAAGAAAACGGTAAAATCCAGGGGGGGGACGACCGCCCCCCTTGCCCTTGTGTAGCGGCGCCCATAAAGGTAAACAAAGACACCAAGAAGTTATGGCTATCCTTGAAGTTATGCAACAGAAATGTAAAAAATCTACTTCTACTAGTAAACGCAAAAGAAATGATGAAGACAGTGATTGATTTAAAAGTTAAAAAGTGTGCCCTGCCAATGTATTTGTCGAGATAAGCAAGAACATATGTTGTTTAATACCTACTGAAGTTAAATCCTTTAAAAATGTGAATAAATTCTCCAAAATGTATTTTCATATGTTTCGCTTTGCTTTTTTTGCTAATCCTGTTTAATATATCTACCTATAGTAAAATTCACATCACAGTGAAAAAAACCCCATGGCATGCCAGGCTCAAAGGTAGATTTATGGGTAAGATATACAGTAATATAACACACGATGTGTCAAAAAAATGCATACGAGGTGTGAAAAAATACAAACGTCAAAATTTTAAAATATTTGCAAATTACTTTTTCTCTGTACATTTCTCAAAGATATGTTTTATACAAAAGTTGTTGGTCTCTATAAGGGCAACAAAAAACCTAAGTAACATTTTTCTCTCAGACGCGAAATTAAAGTTTTTTTATTTTTTAATTCTTTTGACAAAAATAACTTTATTTTTGTACGTTTCTCGACAGATTGTGTTATACAAAAGTTGTTCGCCTCTATAAGAGCAACAAATCGCCTTAGTAACATTTTTCTCTCAGACGCGAAATTAAAGTTTTTTTGATTTTTTTTGAAAATAACAAGCCGCCATTTTGAAACCGCTGGACCAATTTGGTCCATTAACGAACTCGACAGAGATTTTCGGCCACCTGATTTTTGTACCAAATTTCGTTGTGATTCTTTAAAAAATGCGACCTGTAGCTTGCCGACAAATTTCGTTATATCTGAGATATCAGACAGTTTCTAAAGAGTCGCACGGTGGGATCAACATAAGTGCGAGAGAAAGGCCATATATTTCTCGTTAGCGAAACAGAGAACGACATTTTGCGATGTTGCTAGCTCGCGGAACATTACAGTCATCCGCTCCGCACACTGTACCGCACACATCCGAAAGTGTGAAGCGATACACGCGTTGACTTGGACTGCGTGCTCGGCCGGCAACGTTGCAAAACTTCTCTCTCTGTCACGCTAACGAACTACTGCTGGCTTCTCTCTTGCTCTTGTTGGTTTCCCACCAAGCGTTTCGATAGGAAAGCTCCGTATATATATACTTTTGAGAAATGATTAAGTATGATCTCTAGATACCAAGAAACTGAAAACCGCATTATAATTCCTCTTTTTTCGACTTTGTTAACGAATGCAATACTCAAAAGTTTTGTATCGAATCCAGCTACGCTCCTGATTTTTTTTGGTCAGGAAAGCTGATAATGTTTTTTTTTTGGCGGCCTGACCACTAACGGCGCCAAGACTCGTGAATAGTGAACCATGTCGGATGAACTTTTTTTTAGCAGTTTCCAAAAGTTTAAAGCATTGCAAACAACTTTTGTTTGAAACTTTTTTCATAAAAATGGGTATTTATACAAGTTATGGATGGTTGAAAGTTTTTGGCTTGGAAGCCGAACCTGAAAATTTCAATTTTCAATTGAACTTCAGTTGAATTTCAACTGAATTTCAACTCAATAACTTGAGTTCTATTCCACTTGGGGCTCTAATAATTTAGGGGGAGTTTCGGGGGCCCAAAAGGACCGTTTTAGTTGATTTTGGGCCAAATCTAAAAAAAAAAATATCTAAATTAGGCGTGGAACGTACCATATATATATATATATATATATATATATATATATATATATATATATATATAAACGTTGGTGCGTATTTGCCTTGACCGGTTAGAACCACAAAGATATGTTATTAGGGATCTAGGCAAAAGGTTCTTTTAAAAGAAAATCCTCTTTGATGCGATCAAGCTTTCGGAACACTTTATTCCTTCCTCAGGATCTCTACAATAAGGTGTGATATACAAACACTTACATAATTTATGACTGAATTTACACTCACCAGCGTGAGAAAATTAAAACTGTTGCTTAAGCATTGAATAATCGAGAGTCTTCATATCAATTTAGACATTATTAATGTTTTTTATTTTTTAATTTATTATTCTTCAGGAATTTCCGGCAATAGGTAAGTAACCGTAATACTCATTGGTCATCCATGTGCTCGTTGTTTACATTTTACATCTTTACAGGTTATAGTTAGGTCAAGTCAGTCAGTTTAAGACATGGAACCGCTGCCACCTGACATGTCAAAACCAACAAGCAAGACTGCCAACTCAAACCACGTAAAGGCCCTCGATTACCTAACGTATGCAACCAGGCTCTCACCCTGCTTTACATACATCAGTGGCAGAGCATCAAATAAGTATAATGTACAATTTCATTGTTACGAACCTTAACATACCTACTATAAATAAAGACATTTACATTGTATAGTGAAAAAACAACAAACGAGAAAAAAGAGAAAACATTATTATGAACATTACAGAAAGCAGTGGCCGACAATAATAACGACGGACAGAAATATTGTTATAGAAAACTACAGCGAAGAGGTCCATTGTATGAGAAGGAAAGTACTTTGTTAGTGAATTGTCTGTTATCTAGAGAAAGAACCCGATCACTCCCACTGGTGGAATTATTAATAATATTTTTTTTTGTTTTTTTTGTTCTTTTTTCTCGTTTGTTGTTTTTTCACTATACAATGTAAATGTCTTTATTTATAGTATGTTAAGGTTTGTAACAATGAAATTGTACATTATACTTATTTGATGCTCTGCCACTGATGTATGTAAAGCAGGGTGAGAGCCTGGTTGCATACGTTAGGTAATCGAGGGCCTTTACGTGGTTTGAGTTGGCAGTCTTGCTTGTTGGTTCTGACATGTCAGGTGGCAGCGGTTCCATGTCTTCAACTGACTGACTTGACTTAACTATAACCTGTAAAGGATTCCCGGCCTGTCAATCGTAGTGTGCAGGTCGGGAGCTAAAAATAACCTAAAACCATAATTTAAATCTAATAATATTAAACCAATCAACACATATTAAACCTACTTCCAAATGGAAAAGTAAATGTAGTGAACGTAATTGTGAAGTGATATCAGTATTTTGTGTTAAATGTTAAAATTAAGTATAACACGTGCATAGTGCCACCCGCTTTCCTATTCACGCCGGTAACCAGGCCGGATAGGACCGGATATCCTGTAGGAGGGCGGAAACAAAAGAAATCAGGAACTTTAATACACAAAAATTAATTCTAACAACACAGAAAATTAATTTAATTACTACAAGAAATCTATCAAAGGGACTGGTAAGCATGACTTCGAGTCAGACTACGCTGCAGTCCCAATAGAAATATCAAAGAAGGGTGGCATCACAGATGTCATCGAAACTAGGGGAATGGACTAGTATCCGAGCCCAAATGATCGGCCGACCTTAGGCGGTCGATTAAATCGAAAGGAAGAAGAAGAAGAAGAAGAAAAATAACCTGTAAAGATGTAAAATGTAAACAACGAGCACATGGATGACCAATGAGAATTACGGTTACTTACCTATTGCCGGAAATTCCTGAAGAATAATAAATTAAAAAATAAAAAACATTAATAATGTCTAAATTGATATGAAGACTCTCGATTATTCAATGCTTAAGCAACAGTTTCAATTTTCTCACGCTGGTGAGTGTAAATTCAGTCACAAATTATGTAAGTGTTTGTATATCACACCTTATTGTAGAGATCCTGAGGAAGGAATAAAGTGTTCCGAAAGCTTGATCGCATCAAAGAGGATTTTCTTTTAAAAGGACCTTTTGCCTAGATCCCTAATAACATATCTTTATATATATATATATATATATATATATATATATATATATATACTGTTAGAGGCAACGTTATCAGACCTTTTATGTTTGACAGACAACCTCAGACCCACTAGAACCAATGATATTAGAGAAATAAATTAAATCAATTTATGCATTATTTTATTATAACAATCAAGGCAACTTTAGAGGGGTAGCAAAAAACGTCAATAAAAAATTTCAACATATTCAATAGCCGTTATTGAACCGTAATACGTTCGATGGTATTGGGAGACCCTTTTGTATAACAGAACTAGAGTGTATCAACGCTATCAATCCCGGCAACGTTGCCATGTTTAGGGGATCACATACACACAATTTTACGCTCGAAAAGGATAGTGTTGTGGTTGTGGTTATATATTTGTGGTTATTTCATTATTTGTTAATGGTGAGCAGACATCTATTTGAACGTTCCAGCAATGAATCGCTCAAACAAAAATGTTATCACTGGCGATAGGAGGTGTAAACTCAGGTACTGAGTCAAGGAAATTTCAGAAACAATTAGACGCACTTTAGAAGTAGAAAGTATTTTTTTACCGACTACCGAACATTTCTATGAGGTGTGATAGTAGTCAGCAGAAATAATTTAGGGCTCTGGCAGAAAGGGTCTGCCGTTTAAGATAGTGTAAACTGCCCTCGACTCATTTAAAAAACATAAAATGCATGCACCGTACATGTAAATAACTGTAAAACCCATAGTAAAAGAATGGAACTCAGTTAAAAAACTCGAAAAACTCTAAAAAGTTCTTGTAGAGGATGTTTTTGTTAATTCTGTTAATATATAAAATAGCTCTATTAATAATAAAAAAAAAGATTGCAACGTTTCATTAGGGCTAATGAAAAAACCCACAAAATGCATACAAAATGTTATTTTTTATGCTAATTTGGCAAGAGATTAATGTTTTACGTAACACAGGTGTATTTTTTTTGTTTTTTAAAGAAACCGAGGGCATGTGTTACTACCTTAAGTTTTACACTTTTAAAGTCATCTTTAAAAATTTAAAAGATTAAATTTATTGTATATTATAATATATTTTAGTTTATTTAATAAAGCAATTTATTTAATTCTATGGTTAAAATGTACCGTTGCTTCGTTCGATTTTCAGTTATTTTGTCGAATTTTGGAATGTTTTCTTCGGTTGATTAAAATTAGAGAAGCCATATTTTAAAAATAAATAAAGCATAATGTAAAAAGAAAAAAAATAAAACTTAATCCAGGGATTTTAAAATATTAAAGAAAATATGTACAATTTTGTAGAATTAAGAATATCTCATTTCACCTTTTACTGCTAAATTGTTGGCAACAAATGGGATATTTATTTATACTATTAACTTTACACAACAATTTCTTTATATAAAGTTCTGCATCACATAGGAATCAATAAGCAAGAATCAAATTTGTTAAATTCATTTTGATGTAAGAATATTAATTTATGCTGAACAATAAAGTGCTTCTGAATTTAATTACAGAACAAACTGTAATATAAAAATGTTGATAGAAATGAAAAATTATGTTCAAGTCCAAATGGAATTCAAATAATTAATTAATACATTTAGGGCCGGTACTTTGGGTCCTGATTAAACATCGGATTAAGTTAATTCTCGATTAAAACAGCCAACCAACTAAAGTACGACTACTTTCGTTTGTTATTGATAACTGAGATTAAGTTGACTGGCTGTTTTAAGGCCGTGTATTTCAATCTCTTAGCAAGTTGCTAATAAACATTTTTTTTTTGGTCAAATAACTTGTTTTTTCTGCATTTAAAATATGTTATTTGACAAATAATATTTATTAGGTGATTGAAATATCGACTCTAAAGTAAAATAAATAATTACTTAGCACTTTAGCATTTTTTTGACATTTTGTTGAATAAGATAAATATAAGAAATTTATTAGTGTTTAGTAATTTTTTTTACTTTAAATGCATTAATGAATTATTAGATTGTCATGCATTTTGACTTATTTACATTATTTTTTATTCTTATCAATATATTTTAATTACATTTTTTCCGTAATTAAATTAAAAGGCACTTTTCTCTTCAGCGTAAATAACTATTTTTGATATTCCCTGTATACTACTGATTTAAAAATTTTATTCTTGATTATTGATTCCTATATAATGCACAACTTTTCATGAAGAATATTTTTCCTTAAGATTAATATCAAGTAAATTTTCCCATTTGTTGGCAACAATTTCAGGCATAATGTACACTATTAAATTCAAAAACTTTAAAAAATTAAATATTAAGCATTAAAGTGCAGTAGAGTCGTCCAGTCAGTCAGTTTGTCCATACACAGTCAAAAAAAAGGTACCGTCTTGAATGGTCTAATATATACTTCTTTAAAAGAAATAGGGCCCCTTCAAGTGGTTTTCTACCTTCCCTCTTTTAAACAGCGATAAGTGAAGAAGAAGCGCGTGTGACAGATTGTGCCAATGAGCACCGGCCGCACTCAAAATATTTAAAATGCAACAACATATTGAAAACAGATTTTAGATTTTAAAAGGAATACTTATTAATGTGTTATTAAACTTAATGAGTACTGTAGGTTTTACCAAATAAATGCATTTTATAAGCTCTTAAGATTATGCGCTGTTGCCATTTTCAGGCTTGACAGCGTCGGTTGTATATACCATTCACCCAAACGTATATATCCGGTACTTGTATAAAACGGCAGCTCCCTCTGAGCAGAAATCGCGCGAACTAATTCTATATTTACTGACTAATTTCGCCGACTTTTCAAGCCCGGCTGAAATTTCGTTTATAAGGTGTTATCACACTCCTGAACCATTTTACAATGGAAAACGTTACCAGACCCGACGCCGGGTCTGGTAAGGTCACTTTTGGTCTCATAACGATTACTGAGTATGTCAAGTTGGGTCTGTATAAGCGGTATAACACGTATATATATATATATATATATATATAAGCGAAAGGGTAGTCTCGGCTGGACTAGTTAAACAGAAAATTTGTTTTGTTATATATATATATATATATATATATATATATATATATATATGTATATATATATATAAAGCTATGCTTCCCCTCCCGGTCATTCCCAGAGTGCCTCATTTCGTTTTGTTTTGTTTGTTTTCAGTTATGGAGGCTGAAATCAACAAAAAATACTGCAATATTACGAGAGTAGCCATACAGATCTATTTATTGCTCTGCGAGCAATGTCAGGGAAAGAAGATCAAGAAGAAGGGGTTAGTTGTTGCACCAATCCTATCAAATCACATGAATTCGGGATGTCAAGTAGATTTGATCGATATGCAGTCGGAACCCGACCGAGACTATCGTTTCATATTGAACTACTAAGACCATGTGACAAAATTTACAATCTTGAAACCACTCAAAACGAAAACAGCTGAAGAAGTCGCATATAATGTAGTAGATATTTTGTGCATGTTCGGTGCTCCCTTTATTCTGCAAAGCGACAATAAGATAATCGAAGAGTTAAAGAATCTGTGGCCAGGCCTTAAACTTGTGCATGGTAAGCCCCGTCACTCACAGACCCAAGGATCGGTAGAACGATCTAATCAGGACGTTAGAGATATGTTGGTAGCATGGATGCTTGACAATGGTACCAAACAATGGTCAGAGGGATTACGGTTTATTCAGAGCAAAAAAAATCGTGCCTTGCACGAAGGGATCAGAAAAAGTCCTTACGAGGCCATGTTTGGTGACAAACATGGCCACGTAACATGGCTTCGTGACAAACATGAGCAAAGAATCGGGCTGGCAGATTCCTCTCTTAAAAGGGAAACGTATGAATCTTTGGAAACGGAAGAAGATTTGGAGAAAATCTTGGAAGGGATGACACTCGAAAAATACCAGGAAGGGGAAGGAAATGTAATCATTGCAGTAAGCACTGTGGCAGCATGTTCCATTTGCGAAGATTTTGGAGTTACCCAACCATGTAAAACATGCACTTAAAAGTACACATGAAGTGTGGGATTGAAATTGAAGGAGAAGTCGTATGCAACTTTTGCTGCCGACGTGATTTAATCAAAGAGCAACGCGAAACTGCTAGAGCCGGAATGGAGAAGCAAACTGGAAAAATGCTGGCGCTGTCCCGTGAAAAACTACCTCCTGCTGAGATCGGTCAAAATGTCGTAGTCAAAGTTCCAGATGTCGACAGAGGGCGGCTTGCCCCTAGGAGTGTTCTAGCTGTAGTTCTAAGCGTTAATGATTCCAGCTTGTATAAGTTGAGAACCAAAGAGAACCAAACCAAAACCTATATACAAATGGCAAACATGGCTAACATGGCAAACTTTTATTTTACTATTTATAAACTATTAATAGTAAATATTTTGTTATTGAAATAAAAAATAACTAACTTATTTTAAGTGTGTTAGGCGGTATATGACTCAAAAAAAATGCAGCGCTATGAACGATGACGGCCTATAAAATTAACAAAATATTCATTCATTTTTTTAATTCAATGTACTTTTATTATCTTAAGCATTAAAATTCAAATTACATCTCTATCACAAATTGTGATAATTAAAAGAAACTTTATCAGTCTCTTAGTTCAATAGTGTAAGATATATTTAGTGAAACCATCTTTAGCCAACACAAACAAACTGGATGGTTTACCAACGCGAGAACGTGTCACCTATAAATGTCCGTGTGAAAAACACGGTAGGTATGCCCAAATATATGTCACAAACTGACACCGTTTGGCCTTGGTCGGTATCGCAAACTGTATCGATAGATTTACATGACACCAAGTCTTCTCTGGCAACATTTGTTGTATCTTGAATTTCAAATCGTTGACGTACACATTTTTTGCTGCCAAAATTGCTCTTTGCCAGGCACTCATGATTCAAATATTGTATGTGTATATCGGGAAATATCTGGTCACTGGATGAGAGCATTTTGCGAATTAATGATTGTGCAGAAATCAGTAGGCAATTTTATGGATTCTGTATTTTCATGCACAGCTACTTTTCCATCGCCGATATCCAACAGTTGTTTTGAGAATGTTTCAGCGGGTGGATCTTGAAGCATTTGAACGCGCATATTTACTTTCAGTTGTACTTTTTCAACATTATGCCACAGTGGCGATGATTTCAAGCAACCGTTGATCTCATCAGCGTACGTTGAACGTGGAATGACGGGAAATGTTTGTCTGAAATCCCTGAAAGGAGTAACAGAGGGCCGCCAAATAGTTTGTCGTTGTCTTTTATGTCTTTCATCCCTGATGATAATTTTACACTGTTTCAGCACTGTGACCATAGACGATTGTTTTTTATGTTGCACAATGCAACGTATCATGATCGTGATTCACGCAATTGCGCCATGTTCACAGGCACATCTTCATTATCCTGTTTTATTATCCTGTCTTCATTTATCCTGTTCATTATACCTGTTGGATTTGTTCGTCTATTTTTTGGGCTCTTCTATCTCGCATATCTGTAGATCTAGTCGTCGACGGGCTAAATCAAACTCTTTGCGTCTTGCAGGCATTTTCGACACGTACTGTCAGTTGATACTGCCACTTGTCAGTCAATGACACTGTCATTCGACAATTGAATACTATTTATTTATATAAGATAACTTGATTAACCAAGATTAGAAAATTATTAGAGTACGAACATCACTATTAAAAATTAGGGGTTTAATGGTGGAAGGTTGAAAATTTAGGGTTGTATGTAGTTTTTAATGCCGAATGATAAAAAATTAAGGTAAGAAGATTCGGTCAAAAAATAAAAATAAATTTTTGGGGTGGGTCACCCTTATCACTTACGGGTATGAAAAATAGTTTACATCCTATTCTCAGACCCACTGAATATACACACAAAATGTCATAGGAATCGGTAAAGCCGTTTCGGAGGAGTTTGGTTACAAACACTGTGACACGAGATTTTTATATATTAGATATTTCGGTTGATAGACGAAATTAAGTAATTGCCACACTCAGGTAGGTTCTTCTTTAGACGCTGATTCTGTTGATATAATTTTTGTTATTTTACAGTTAAAGCATTTTGTGTCCAAAACGATTGATAGCTAGCGTCACCACGGAGAAGGCAACCGACAATACAAAAACAATTGTAACACATTGTCAATAAACAGCTAGCGCCGCGCGATAATTGGACGTCCGGGTCGTACGGTTTTTCGGCAATAACACCTCTCGCCGATTCAGCGCTTCGAGCGAAGCCCGCCATAAGAAAGCTATGCTTCCCAAAGAAAGCACGTATTTATCCGGTCTCCAAATTGCTGGTTGGCAATGTGTGGTGGTTTCCCTTCCTTATGTCGATCGTCCATCGAATTGTGAGCAGTCCCCCGGGGCTTTATTGCGGAGATTTATAGGGAAGTAGTGAATGCGCAATGCAATGACGCCAATGACGGACAGACAAGTGACGGTCGCCTTCGATTGTTTGGATCGCGCCGATCGCGGTATAAACGATTGGTAGCTAGCGTCACCATGGAGCAGGCAACCAATACAAAAAAAAACAATTCTAACACGGTTGCTAGCTGCTAAACAGTTAGCGCGGAGCGATAATTGGCCGTTGCGATCGTGACGGTTTTTCGGCGTTTACACCTCTTACCGATTCAGCGCTTCGAGCGAAACCCACCATAAGAAAGCTATGCTTCCAACAAATGTTTATTAGCTAAAATGAGACTTATGAACACTTTTAAATTTCGTGCCAAAACACTCGTAGGTGTCATGGCGTCGCTTTACATAGTCGTGACGTGACGCCTATATAAGTACATCGACCACAGCATCGATCTCAACTTGTAAAGTGCATGTCAACGTTCAGTGACTTCAGTGTTCAGTATAATAATAACATTTTTTTTTTCTTTTTTTTTTAAAGATTATTATTTGGCTAGTATGACTTTTATATATAGTATAGTATAGTATAACATTGGCAAGTATACATTTTAACACTTTGAGCAATACTAGCCGGGTCCCTCGGTTTTAAATTTTTAAGCTGTGTTTTCAAAGTTTACAAGGGATTGTGTATTACCATGGACTGTATCAATTATTATGGCACGGGAGAATGTTTAAACCCCGACGCTTGCAGAGGGCTTTTAATTTCTCGACATTGCAATTGCACCGTTTTATTTAATTTTGCTTCATAAGAAATCAAATAAACATTCGAAATTTCCTGGAGGTTATCTCGTCGTGATTTGTGATACGAATTTGAGTGTTTTGTCCTAGTCCGCTATTTTGCTGTTGCTAGGGTTACTACTGTGTTGTCAATTGTTTATCAAAATGACATTGATCAAAAAGACGACAAAATGGATATTGAAGAAGCCGAAAACGTTTATTCAGAGGAAATTCAGCACGAATTTGAAGCTGCGCAAGAAAAATTGATCCCAGATAAGTCAAAAGACTTATATGTAAAGGAATATGACAATTTTTTTGACAGTTCTGTGCCAGAAAAGTCTCTTGACAGTTCCGTGCCATAAAGGCCAATTTATGCCATCATTTGAGGGCGTAGTAAAGCGATTATAAGGCCTAAATAAAATAAATAATTTTTCGGATTATCTGCACCGTTAAAGACACCGAGTTATACAGCTTCGACTTAAATTAAAGATATTGTAACGTTTATTTCTAATTTATTTACACTGTCCTAATTACACACTACACACTACATAATTTATTTACACTATTACTAAACTAATTAATTTATATAACACACTTAACTTTTAATCTATTTGTACCATTCGCTTGTCCGTTTTCCGCACTGTTTACTCTGTCGCAGCTCCACGTCTAATCTAATCTCTCCGATCGCAAGCCCGCTTATATACATATCTGCATTGTATTCGCGATGATTCCAGGTCATTCCTTTCCCAAATTATATTTATCTAGAAACGCCCAGAACGTAATAAATCATTTTTTCCTTAATAAGATGTTGTCGGAACGTTGGGGACGTTTTTTTTGCCCACTTAACGGAGCGCTTTGAAGTAGCCGCCGAGGTCCGATAAGACTAAACACGTTGCGCGCTGCTGTTTACATTTCGCGTTACACTGCCCCCGCCTTAGAGACGTTTCGTCCCGGAACTTATCCCTGATTCCCTGGTAGGCCCATGCAAGAACCTGCAGTTAGCCCCCCGCTTACAGCGGGACGTGGCGTCAAAATAACAGGGGACCGTCTTCCTGAGTTAACATGGTGCAGGCCCAAAAGAGCAGACTAAAACTTCTACTCCGGTATCCTTCAGCACTACTTCTAGCATATTCCGGACTACCCTCCAGTCCAGCTGATCTCGTCCAGCGCCTAATTTGGGGATAGCTAGTTTCCTGATGTCGAGCTCCAGCAGTCGGTCTCGTAGCCTATGCAAGGTTCGCCATACATCCGGATAACATGGTTTAAGGAACCCGATCTCCTTTGTAACCAGATAAAAGATGTGTCTTTCGTGGTCACGTAGTTCCAGAACCTTGCTAATTTCCGGGAGTTGCGCTCTGAGTTGTTCCAAGCGCCCGTACTTCTTCTTAAAAACCGTGACGATACCTTGTGATATTACCAGGTCGGCGGAAACACAATGGGCCAACGAGTATTCTTCAGGTACGCAGAACAAATCCTGTTGTTTTTCACAGGTTACCCCATACCGTGCTTTTTCGGTGCCCCCGTAGGCGATCATAAATTATTCAAACGAAAGTTCGTTCTCCCGCGCCACCGTGTTTCTTACCAGGGGATTCCCCGCCTCATCGTGCGACCCCTCATAGGGCGACAAACGATTGAAATGCACCACTCTCGTGTTAGGGATAATATAAAAATAACCCTTAATTCCTCCCAATTTACAATTTATTCGCGATCCACGATCCACACTATTTCATACAAATGCACGATTTAGCGTATCTCTCTCGAATGTGTTCCGGTGCCTCTCGCCTTGTCGCTTCCCACTTCCCACCGAATTCCGTCTCCAGGAATCCCATCGACTCTTCGGTGGTTCCCCTGACCTCCGCCGCGTCAGCCGATGAACACATCGCCTCCTGAAGGTCGGCAGCCAGGGACGGCTTACGGCGGCAAAACGGGTAACGCCGAAACGGGTTCATAACACTCGGCTTTCCGTTTGGTAGTTTGCTCACCCGGTAGACAACGTCGTTAATCCTTTTCTTTACTACATAAGGACCTTCCCAATTGGTCTGCAACTTAGGGGACAAACCGCGTTTCTTCTGTGGGTTGTACAGCCAAACTTGATCTCCCATTTGGTAGCCACCCTCTTTAGCGTTGATGTCGTAACGGTCATTGATGCGATCACTGGCGATAGTCAGTTGGTACCGGACTTGATCGTGAATGTCGTTCATCCTTTTCTGCATCGATATTAGCACGAAGGGCTAATTAAAAATAATAATTCTGGATACAATCAAAGAATCTATTTAAACAAAACTCGTAATTATTAAACATCTTAATTTTAGCAAAGCTCAAGCCTGAATAATCTTTTTTTCCTCTTCTCCGCGATTTTCCTTAGTCAGCCCCCGGGCCTCTTTCGCAGTCACGTCTCTCGTAAACAATCTCGGTCGGCGGCGTAAGGAATAGTCGGGAACTTGAGACCGGCCGCACATACGGGGTGTCCGAGACATTACCGCTAACAGTCGGCCATCCTGCTCTTCCTAATTGTCTTCAATTAGGTCGTCGCCCTAGGACATAACAATGTCATTAGTATTTGGCTATAGCAACATGATCAATTATTCATAGCCAAATAGCTTTAAACGTCCATGGACAAACGCCCATGCGTAATTCTGAATTCTGAACTAAATAACCTGATCATGGATAGACGAGCATCCGTAAATACTACGAGCAGCCTCATCATGGAACGATGAGCATCCGTAAAAACTACGAGCAGCCTCATCATCGAAAGATGAGCATCCGTGGAAACTACGAGCAGCCTCATCGTGGAAAGATGAGCATTCATAAAACAACAAGCAGCCTCATCATGGAAAGATGAGCATCCGTATTGACTAAGGGCAGCCACAGCTCAATAACCGTGAATAACCTCATCATGGAAAGATGAGCATCCGTCTAGACTACGGGCAGCCACAGCTCGATAACTGTGAATAACCTCATCATGGAGAGATGAGCATCCGTATAGATTACGGGCAGCCACAGCCTGATAACTGTGAATAACCTCATCATGGAAAGATGAGCATCCGTCTAGACTACGGGCAGCCACAGCCTGATAACTGTGAATAACCTCATCATGGAAAGATGAGCATCTGTCTAGACTACGGACAGCCCCAGCTCGATAACTGTGAATAACCTCATCATGGAGAGATGAGCATCCGTATAGACTACGGGCAGCCACAGCTCAATAACCGTGAATAACCTCATCATGGAGAGATGAGCATCCGTATAGACTACGGGCAGCCACAGCTCAATAACCGTGAATAACCTCATCATGGAGAGATGAGCATCCGTATAGACTACGGGCAGCCACAGCTCAATAACTGTGAATAACCTCATCATGGAGAGATGAGCATCCGTATAGACTACGGGCAGCCACAGACGAATAACTGTGAATATCCTCATCATGGAAAGATGAGCATCCGTAAAGACTACGGGCAGCCACAGCCGAATAACTGTGAATAACCTCATCATGGAGAGATGAGCATCCGTATAGACTACGGGCTGCCACAGACGAATAACTGTGAATATCCTCATCATGGAAAGATGAGCATCCGTAAAGACTACGGGCAGCCACAGCCGAATAACTGTGAATAACCTCATCATGGAGAGATGAGCATCCGTAACGACTACGGGCAGCCACAGCCGAATAACTGTGAATAACCTCATCGTGGAGAGATGAGCATCCGTATAGACTACGGGCAGCCACAGCTCAATAACCGTGAATAACCTCATCATGGAGAGATGAGCATCCGTATAGACTACGGGCAGCCACAGCTCAATAACCGTGAATAACCTCATCATGGAGAGATGAGCATCCGTAAAGACTACGGGCAGCCACAGCCGAATAACTGTGAATAACCTCATCATGGAGAGATGAGCAGCCGTATAGACTACGGGCAGCCACAGACGAATAACTGTGAATATCCTCATCATGGAAAGATGAGCATCCGTAAAGACTACGGGCAGCCACAGCTCAATAACTGTGAATTACCTGGTCTACTAACGTCCTCCAAGGCTTCATTTTATCTACTGCTACCATAGTCAAATTCTTGATAGTTTTGTCTGTGTCCACTTTTACTACGGCGTATCGGTCGTTCGATAAAGCTGCCGTCACTCGGAAAGGGCCTTTAAACTTTGGTAGTAATTTTTTACTTTCACCAGTGGCCGGAAAATCTGTCTTCCGCACCACCACAAGGTCGCCCACCTGGTACACAGGTGCTTTCGCCCTTTTCCCGTCATATCTTTGTTTTTGTTGAGTTTGATCTTGATCAATACGATCCTTGACTTTCGATCGGAGTTCACTTAAATCGGCACGATCAACTCGATCTTGAATTTCTGCTAATAAAGCTGCATCAGTAACTCCTCGTGGCTTACTCCCGAATAAAACTTCGGAGGGTGTGGTGCCAAGGACACTATAAGGAACAGTGTTGTTTAATCCACGTTGCACCGCCTTTACTTGTGTGTCCCACTGTCCCACATATCATCTTCTACATTACCGGTAAGAGCTGCCAAAGCACCTAACACCGTGCGATTCGTTCGTTCGCACTGTCCGTTCGCCCTGGGAGTAGCTACCGCATTCTGAACATGCTTAATGCCTAGCTCCTTACAGAATTGTTGGAAAGTGCGTGAGGTAAATGCTGTACCTCGATCGGATATTATACGGGTGGGAACGCCAAAGATGTCTATGATCGTTTTCAAACACTTAACGACATACTTTGTTTTCGTATTTCGTACAGGCTCAATAATACTGAATTTTGTAAAACCATCTACTATGACGAACAGCTGAGTATTACCCTTTTTTGACTTTATGAAGGGACCGAGGTGATCAATATGTACCGTATGATATGGGACTTCAACTTTATCTATCGGGTGTAACTGACCAGGTTTTTTACCTGCCGGCGTTTTATAATATAAACAGTTAAGACAGGAGTTTACATACTTTTTGACAAACTGTCGCATTTTTGGGAACCAATAGTGCTCCTGAATTTTGGCCAATGTTTTATCAACACCAAAATGACCTTGGTCATCATGACACAGCCTGCAAATCTGCCATCGATTTCCCCTTGGGACCAACCATTTGCTTGTTTTTCCAAGTTTCCGGAATACCAAATGCTTTTTCAATTCATAATTGTCAAAATACACCTTATTACCTCCATCTTGATCTTTAGACAATAGTATGTGACGAATACGACAAATCTCTTCGTCTTGCATTTGAGCTGCCAAGAGCCACTCACTTTCTGTTATGTTTATGGTTATGGTCAATACCGGCTGGGCTGGGGGTTTCGACTTAAACAATCTACATGCGCCATTTTAGTTCCTGGTCGGTACTCGATTTCGAAGTCGTAATCCTGCAATTGTAACCACCACCTTGCGACTCGAGGGATAATATCTTTTTTCGTCGCTGTACTACGGATTGCGTTACAATCAGTTATCAGTTTAAATTTGATGCCAACTAGATACGCTCTAAATTGTTTGAAGGATTCTACGACCGCCAGTGTTTCTAATTCGTATGCATGATAACGACTTTCTAAGGAAGTTGTTTGCCGACTGAAATTCGCGATCACACGCTTTTCATTTTGATAAATTTGTAAAAGAATTCCACCAATGCCATCCTTACTCGCGTCCGTATGAACCTCAGTTGTAAGCTCGGGATCAAAAATTTGTAAAATAGGTCGCGAAGTCAAGGACTCCTTAATGGTTTGAACCGCATCCTCTTGTGATCGGGTCCATTCCCATTTCACATTTTTTCTTAATAATTTCGTGAGTGGTCTCGTTAATATTGCAAAATTTCGAATATATTTTCGGAAAAATCCTGCCAAATCTAAAAATTGCCTAACTTGCTTTACAGTTTTAGGACGTGGCATCTGACTTATAGCCGTACTTTTTGCAACACCAGGTCGAACTCCGGCTTTAGACAATTCAAAACCAAGATAATTTATATTCTTCTGAAAAAATCTGCACTTAGACAGCTTTAAAGTGAGGTTATGTTCCTCCAATCTTTTCAATACTAATTCTAAACGCGCTAGACCCTCATTAAACGTGTTTACTGGGATAATTATGTCGTCAATGTAAACTATCGCTAAATCTGACAAAACCCGATTCATAAGTTTTTGAAATTCTGCAGGAGCATTAGTTAAACCGAAGGGAAGACGAAGAAACTCGTAATGTCCATCAGGTGTAATAAAGGATATTTTACTTTATGAGTGATTCTATTTAGGGCCCTAAAGTCAATGCACATACGATTCCCTCCGTCCTTTTTCTTTATTAATAAAATTGGACTTGCATACTCCGATTGCGATTCACGAATGATTCCGGCCTGTAACAATTCATCAACCATTCCTTTTACCTGTTCACGTTCTGAGATTGACAATCTATACGGCGCATAATTCATAAACAATAGGCTTATCAGTTTTCAGCACAATATCCATTTCGGTTGATTTTGTACAACCCAGTTCTAGTAAATTAAAACAGAAACGAGAGCGAAAACGCTGAAGCAATTCAACCACCCTATTTTTCTCTTCCGGGGCGATATCACCGAACTGAATTATTTTTAGAGAAAGATTCGGATCCTCCATAACACTGTTTATTGTGAATTTATCCGCTATTACGATCCTCTGTAAAATTATCGGCGTGTCCAAACTCCGCACCAACTACCTGGCTCAAAAGGGTTTGTGGTAAATTCCGCACCGTACCTGGGATTAGCCTTAAATGATAGAGGTAAATTCCGCACCAACTTCTTACCGTGAGATTGATAAGCGAGTACTACAAACTTATTAATAATAATAATTGGGGCATTATCCTGAAAAATAATTATTTAATTATTTATTCAGTGGAGTAGGGAAATAAAAGATATGGTACAAAAAATTTATATTATGTACAATAATACACAACTAGTTATACAAAAATTTAATTCATGTATAATAAAAATAGTATAAATATAATATCTACTTATTTATCTTCCTTGCTGCTTATTAAAATATCCTATCCGTTTTACAAAATCTAACCTATTTATTTGATTACTTTCGTATTGGTGAATTTTATCAGTTAGAAACTGGGTTCTTCTTCTGGTCACTCGATCTTTTATTCTCGTTGGTTCTCCAAGACTTTGTAATTTAAGATAAGTTTCTGTTTGACAATTATTTAAAATATTAATAAAGTTGTTTATATGTGGATATGCTTGATAAAAATTCTTATTGAAAGCAGAATGGAACGATTCACAACAATTTGTTGTTCGGTCCAGTGTTACTGTTAAATTTGCCCTCAGCTTAGGTGGATACGTAGCTTCCTCCGATATATATGTATCAATCAAATAATCCGAAAAAACAACTAATTTTTCACTATTTGGCCGAATACTGACCAAGTCAAATATGAAACAGTCAGAAACTTCTTCGGGGTTTAGAAAAGGCAAACCGAATATATAATTTAGCAATTTTCCTATTTCACTTTGATCTTTATATTCTTTATCTAATCCAATTCCTTGTATCTTTCGAAACCAAGTTTGGGTAAAATGAAACCTACAGCAAATAATTTCCATATTTAGCCATACAGCATAAATTGCATTATGAATACTTTTTTCAAAATCTACTGTTATATATTTTGGACTAAAATTTAAACCAATGTTAGAACATTCTTGTTTTATGAGTTGTAAGACATGTTTATAGGTTTCAGTTTGCTTGTCCGGTAAGACACAAAATGCTAAAGGTATATAACGTTTTTTAAGTATGACATGAATTGTAAATAATTGTTTGAAAAATTTTAAACAGTACTCAAAAGTACCATCTAGATGAACCTCTAGCCCCCAGAATTATTGCGGGGGTCAATTATTGATATCTTCTACCTGTTTGGGTTCGGTGCGGAATTTGGAAGAAGATTAACATTAGCAAATTGAAAAAAAGGTTGAAAGGATTACTTAGTGCGGAATCTACCTACGCTCAAAATTATGACCAACTAACAAATCAACAAACATGTGCTCGTCATCGATGATATACATATCTATGGCTAAACTGGCGCTATCAACAGTCAAACGACCGTGACATTTAAGTTTGGGGTAGAAAGATGCACCACCAAATCCCTTTAATTCCACTGCTTGCGTAATTTTTTCTTGCTTTAATTGTAACCGGTTTGCTACCGACTGCTTAATAAGCGTACACGCACTTCCCAAATCGATAAATCCCGTCACTGTCTTGTTGTTAATTTTGACATGCTTATAATAGATGTTATCTCCTACAGGACCAACAAAATTAACCTTTTTGTTCTTAGTATTTTGTTCTTGAAATCGCTTCTTGCGACATTTTGATTCATGTTGACCAGATATAGAACAAAAAGAGCACTTGAGTGATGCACTATCTGCTCGTCGAGATTTTGGACAAAATGCGCGTATGTGCCCAACCTCGTTACAAATATAACATCTATTAGGTTTTCCCTAATTTTTACTATCAGTATGTTTTTGGTGACGGCGGTTTACATCTGATCCGGGAACTATTTTTCGTTTTATTCTAGGAAAATTTTTCACATATGCTAAAAAACTGATAAAGGTTGTGCAGTTGGCAGCGCGTAAGGTTAATTGAATTTGTTCATCTGGTATTCCCTCTATTATTACATCAATAAGTTGTTCATCAGTTAACGTTAACCTTAACCTATTTAATTTTGACAACTTAGAAAAACAATAATTATGTAAATCCTGGCCACTAGACCATTTATAAGCTGCTGCTTCTTCAAATAATCGACCAAAATTCAGCTTCCCAGGGAAGGTTGACTTTAGTAATTGCTCCCACTGAGCCTACGAATACTGTGTGGTTTTCAAACTATCGTACCACAGCTTAGCAACACCTTTTAATTTGCCTAACGCCAGATAGATCGTTGTTAATTCGTCCCAATGGTACATACGCGAACATTCATTGACTTTTTGAAGCCACTCATCTACATTCTGAGCATCGTCAGCTGGATCAAAGTTTGATAATAACCTATCGTCTCTGTATAACGCCCAATTCGGACGACTAACAACACGATCGTCAAAACCTGAGCCTGTACTCACGCTCACCACTTCCCTTAGTGCTTCAAGTTGTCTTTGCAGCTGTTCAGTAGTCGGCGGCGGCGTTAAAGATGTTCTCGTGGCTGGCTCATCACATGAAGTTGACTCCGTTGACCGTTGTGAAGTACTCGGCACTGCCTCGAGGACACTCTTTGGATTCATGGTCTATAGTGGGCACTGACATTAGTGGAAAGTTTGGGAAAAATCCCACTTCTGAGATATTAGCACGAAGGGCTAATTAAAAATAATGTTATAATAAAGTGTTAGTATAGTTTTTTTTGCCCACTTAACGGAGCGCTTTGAAGTAGCCGCCGAGGTAAACACGTTGCGCGCTACTGTTTACATTTCGCGTTACAATATGATGAAGCATTAATTTACTTGGCATTAATTGGAAACATTTAATGTTAGCTAAGCTTAAAAATTTAAAACCGACAAACCGGGCAAGTATTGCTCATAGTGTTAAAATGTATACTTGCCAATGTTGATTTGATTTCATTTCGTTCATAGACGGTAATTAACGCTAAATTTCACTACAAAAGTCATACTAGCCACATAATAATCTTTTGAAAAAAGGAAGATGAAAAATTAGATTTCATTCCCTT
Organism: Cryptocephalus moraei; assembly: GCA_946251905.1. Classification (NCBI taxonomy): domain Eukaryota; kingdom Metazoa; phylum Arthropoda; class Insecta; order Coleoptera; family Chrysomelidae; genus Cryptocephalus; species Cryptocephalus moraei. Next base: position 37,292,919 of record OX276455.1, read on the forward strand.
CGTAGAAATATTAATTAATGTGATAAAAAGTATTACGACTGTTCATATTGAATAGTTCGTTTTATTAAACAAAATTAGAAACTAATTCTTCTTCTCTATTAAATTATTACTGTGTATCGAGTTATAAACTAAAATATGCTTATATGAAACAAATGTAAGAGAATCTGAAAATGGAATTTGTGACTCAGCCGGGATTCGAACCCGGGTCTCCCAATTTCGCGTCGGGTGTTTCATATACACTTTCACTTTGAATTTTATTTCGAGAATACATTCCATGTTTCATTTATATATCAGAACACGTAAAAGATCACATTATTAACGTGAGAGGAGGTACGGTGTGTTGCGTACAACCAATAGGTCCTCCGTATTATCGTATTGTAATGCGAGAAGTAAACAAAGCGACACATGTTTACTCGCTCCGAGTGAAGCGGTTACTTCAAAAGAATTACTACGACGCGTAAAAGACAGCTGCATGAATTCTGCCGGATTGTTGTTTACGAAAAGTAATTTGTGACCTTCTGAACATTTCCTGCGTAGGCGTTGTTAAAGGAACAATCGTACCTTCTAGAACGTACGAGACGATTCTCGATCATGGTTGGGGTGTATATATAAGGGGGCTTGTGATCGAGGGAGTTAGTTAGAAGTAGACAAGCAGACGTGAACGCGACATACGATCCGAAAGCGGAGCAGTACAAATAAATTAAGTAGTGTCTAGTCTAGTGAACATGTAGTTAAGTGTGTTAAATAAATTAGTGTACAATTCATGTAAATAAATTATAAAATAAACGTTACATTGGTGTCAGAAGTGGGATCATGAAGAAGTTACGCGAATTAAAAGTGGCCGAGTTAAAAAAAGAACTCGAGGAACGGGAATTGGAAACAGGAGGGAAGAAGACCGAACTCCAGGACCGACTCTTTTGAAAGAAAATGGCCAGGACCCGGAAGTTTTCGAGTTCGAAGACGACGACATCACGAAGCAAATCGCCGCCCAGAGGGAAGAAATCGCCGCCCAGAGGGAAGAACGCGCCGCCCAGAGGGAAGACATCACTGCTCAAATCGCCGCCCAGAGGGAAGAAAGCGCCGCCCAGAGGGAAGACATCACTGCTCAAATCGCCGCCCAGAGGGAAGACATCACTGCTCAAATTGCTGCCCAGAGGGAAGAAATCGCCGCCCAGAGGGAAGAAAGCGCCGCCCAGAGGGAAGACATTACTGCTCAAATCGCCGCCCAGAGGGAAGACATCACTGCTCAAATCGCTGCCCAGAGGGAACAAATCGCCGCCCAGAGGGAAGAAAGCGCCGATCAGAGGGAAGACATCACTGCTCAAATCGCTGCCCAGGGGGAAGACATCACTGCTCAAATCGCTGCCCAGAGGGAAGAAATCGCCGCCCAGAGGGAATAGATAACCGACCAGATTGAGGCTCAGCGTAAGGAGATGGAGCAGAAGATCAAGCAGTTGGAAGAACGACTAGAACAACTCAGTAGCGGCGAGGGGAAAGAAGACGAAATTGAACAGAAGACGAAGAAGTTGGAAGAACGACTAAAGCGAGTCAGTAGCGGCGAGACGAAGGAAGAAATAAAGGCGGTCGTTCAACAGAACTCGATATCCACCAATCGAGTGACGCCCCCAACGTTCGACGGAAAAATTCCGTGGGCCAGCTACAAGAAGCAGTTTGAGGCAGCAGCGGAGGCTAATGTCCCCTCACGTGAGTCCCCTCACGAAAAAGCTGTTTCCCTTACGGTAGCCTTACGTGGAGAGGCGTTGGAAGATCTTCAGACGCTATCCACCGAGGAAGCCGGGAATTACAAGGAGCTGCTGAGGCGACCGGAAATGCGGTTCGACCAAACACATCTGGAGCAAGTCCATCAATCCCAGATGTCCAATCGCCGTCAGAGATCGAACGAGACCCTGCAGGAGTTCGAAGCGGACGTAGCCAGACTAGTGAGGTTGGCGTATCCCACGGCGCCGGAACAGATGATGGAGTGCCTCGCAGTGCAGACGTTCGTGAGCGGGCTGCGGGACCAGGAACTGCAGAGGGCCCTGAGACTAGCTCGAACGAAAACATTAATGGACGCGCTCGCCATCGCACTGGAGCATGATGCAGCCATGGAAGCCTCCCGTGGTCACAGCCGTGTTCGAGCGGTTACAGAGGAAGTAGACACTGAAAAACTCGTGGAAAGGGTCCTACAGCAGATCATGGAGATGCTGTCGGCGAAGAAGAAGGTAGTTCGCTGTTGGAACTGTGGCGAAGTGGGCCATGTGAAGAGTTCTTGCAAGCGGGCAGAACAACGGCGCCGGCAAAGGCCCAGGAAAACTAATGCGGGTCGATAAGAAAGGGTCGTCGACCCGTAGCAGTGGAAACCCCCGGGCCAGTATAGCCTCGTTTTCCCACCAATTGGGGAGCGCGTACGTCGATGGCACTATCGACGGGAGATCCCACGCCATGCTTGTGGACACGGGAGCTACGAAGACGATCGTACGCCCGGAAGTTGTGAGGGACCGTAGGAAGATTAGGCCAAGTAGGTGGCAATTGAGAACTGCCACTGGGGAGAAGGTAGTAATACACGGTGAAGCGACGGTTAGCATGACGTTGGGACGAGTAGAGTTTGACCATCCTGTTCTCATAGCCGAATTTGAGGAAGACGTCATACTGGGGATGGACGTCATGAGGAATCATGGATTCCAGGTGGATTTCGGACACCGAGTATTGAGAATCGGTCAAGAAGAATTACTGCTACACAATCGTGACAACTTTGTGTTAGACGTAATAATGGCAGAAGATGTGATTCTCCCGGAACGAAGCGAAACGATCACCTCTACCTGTCTGAGGGGTGTTGTGGAAGAGGGAATTCCAGCCGTGATCGAACCAGAAAACGATGACAATCGACTGGTTCGGGGGGTACTGGTAGGAAAGGCGCTCGTTACTCTCTCAAGTGAAGTGCCTGTGCGACTACTCAACATCAATCAGTACCCGGTTACCATCAAGAAGGGTACGAAGCTGGGCACATGTATAGCCGCTTCGGCCATCGTCAGGGGCGTTAGTGAGGAAGAAAGGTCCAGTCATACTCCGCAGGACTTGAAACGAATTCTTTCCCAGACCAGTGCGTTTCTCTCGCCCATACAGAAACAGAAGGCCAATGAATTAATAAATAAGTATCAGGACATATTTACCACCGAGAATGGAAAGCTGGGAAAGACCAAGGTCGTGACACATAAAATTGACATGGGCGAGACACGACCGATTCGACAAACAGCAAGACGACTACCCTTGGCCAAACGGGAGGAAGCCGAGAAAATCATCAGGGACCTAGAGCGGGATGGGGTCATCGAGCCGTCAAGCAGTCCATGGGCCTCGCCGGTAGTACTGGTGAAGAAAAAGGATGGGACTACTCGATTCTGTCTAGACTACCGGCAGGTGAACAGTGTCACCAAAAAGGACAGCTACCCGCTACCATGTATCGACGACACACTCGATACCCTTGCTGGATCCACGATATTTTCGACCTTGGATTTAAAAAGCGGCTATTGGCAAGTCGAAATGGACCCTACCGATAAGGAAAAGACGGCATTTACCTTCGGTAACGGCCTGTGGCATTTTACAGTCATGCCATTCGGTCTTTGTAATGCCCCAGCGACGTTTGAGAGGCTGATGGAGAGCGTGCTAATGGGTTTGACGTGGAAAACGTGCCTAGTCTATTTGGACGATGTCATCGTGATGGGCAAGACCTTCGAAGGACATCTGAAAAACTTAGAGGACGTCTTCCAGAGACTGCGAGGTGCGGGGCTGAAACTGAACCCGAAGAAATGTCAGCTCTTCAGAAGGAAGGTCTCTTACTTTGGGCACGTAGTGAGCAGAGAGGGCGTCGCCGTTGATCCGGACAAGACAAGTACGGTGAAGGAGTGGCCAATACCGGCAGATAAACACCAGTTGAGGAGTTTTCTAGGACTCTGCAGGTACTACCGATGCTATGTCCGGATGTTCTAAGACGTCGCTAAGCCGTTGACAAGGCTCACGGAAGAAGGACGAAACTTCTGTTGGGATGAGGAATGCCAGTCTGCCTTCGACGAGCTGAAGAGGAAGTTGACCAGTGCCCCAGTGCTGAGTTTTCCTCTGCCAGAAGGACAGTTCATCGTGGACACCAACGCGAGCAATGTGGGAATTGGAAGTGTTCTGTCGCAGCGTCAGGAGGGACAAGAACGTGTCTTTGGATACTTCAGCAAGGTACTCTCCAAACCAGAAAGGAATTACTGCGTCACTCGACGTGAATTATTGGCCATCGTCAAGTCCATCGAGCACTTCCATAAATATTTGTGTGGAAGGAGGTTTTTGATCCGGACCGATCATGCTGCTCTTAAATGGCTCCTCCAGTTTAAGAATCCCGAAGGACAGATCGCTCGCTGGATCGAGAGGCTCCAGGAGTATGACTTTGTGATAGAACATCGGCCAGGACAGAGTCATGGAAACGCAGACGCACTCTCGAGAAGACCATGCCCTGATGAGTGTCCTCATTGTCATAGAGTTGAGGAAAAGTCCGAGAAAGTCTATCGAACAACCGTGGTCGCCGAGGAATGGACACCATCCTCGTTACGACAGGAACAAGAGAAAGACCCGGTTCTTAAAGAAATCCTGGTTTGGAAATAGGGAGGAGAGCGTCCTGAGTGGCAAAAGGTATCACCTGGCTCGCCAAAACTCAAGAGCTATTGGGCACAGTGGGACTCGTTAGTGGTTGAGGATGAACTACTAAAACGCGTACAAGACGGGACGGAGGAAAGACGGCAGTTGGTAATTCCCTGCAGTAAAATCCCGGAGATCTTGCGGCACCTTCACGACGAATCGTCTGGTGGACATTTAGGGATCAAGAAAACGCTGCAGAAGGTACGGGAGCGATTCTACTGGATCAATTGTTCAGACGACGTGAAGGACTGGTGCAAGAAATGTACTACATGCTTCGCAAGTAATGGGCCACAAAGACGACCGAAAGCTCCCATGAAACAATATAACGTCGGAAGCCCCTTCGAAAGGATCGCTATTGATATAGCAGGACCCTTCCCTGAGACCGAAAAGAGGAATAAATACATCCTGGTCGTAATGGACTATTTTACGAAGTGGGTAGAAGCGTACGCTCTCCCTAATCAGGAGGCAGAGACAGTGGCCGATGTGCTCGTGAAGGAGCTGATCTGCCGGTTTGGAGTACCCATGGAATTACACTCGGATCAAGGAAGAAACTTTGAGAGTGGCCTATTCCGGAGGATATGTGAGAAGTTTGGGGTACGAAAAACAAGAACCACGGCCCTTCACCCTCAGTCTGACGGCATGGTAGAACGGATGAATCGCACCCTCAACCGCTATCTGGCGAAAATGGTCTCGTCACATCAACGAGACTGGGACGAACACGTGCCGTTCTTCCTGATGGCCTACCGCTCGGCCGTTCATGAATCGACAGGACAAACTCCAGCCAAAGTCCTGTTCGGGCGAGAACTTAAACTGCCCTGTGATCTAATCTTTGGCGCTAGACCGGACGAGGACGTTTCGGGAGAAGATTACGTCTCCCGGATGCAGAAAAGGATGAACGAGATTCACGATCAAGTCCGGTACCAACTAAATATCGCCAGTGATCGCATCAAAGAGCGTTACGACATCAACGCTAAAGAGGGTGGCTACCAAATGGGAGATCGAGTTTGGCTGTACAACCCACAGAAGAAACGTCGTTTGTCCCCTAAATTACAGACCAATTGGGAAGGTCCCTATGTTGTGAAGAAACGAATCAATGACGTGGTCTACCGGGTAAGCAAACTACCAAACGGCAAGCCGAGAGTGGTGCACTTCAATCGGTTGGCACCCTATGAGGGGTCGCACGATGAGGCGGAGGTTCCCCGAGTAAGAAACACGTTGGCGCAGGAGAACGAACTTTCGTTCGAAGAATTTATGAGCGCCTACGGGGGTACCGGAAAAGCACGGTATGGGGTAACCTGTGAAAAACAACAGGATTTGTTCAGCGTACCTGAAGAATACTCGTTGGCCCATTGTGTATCCGTCGACCTGGTAATGTCACGAGGTATCGCCACGGTTTTCAAGAGAAGTACGGGCGCTTGGAACAACTCAGAGCGCAACTCCCGGAAATTGGCAAGGTACTGGAACTACGTGACAACGTAAGACACATCTTTTATCTGGTTAGGAAGGAGATCGGGTTCCTTAAACCATGTTATCACGATGTATGGCGAACCTTGCATAGGCTACGAGACCGACTGCTGGAGCTCGACATCAGGAAGCTAGCTGTCCCCAAGTTAGGTGCTGGACGAGATCAGCTGGACTGGAGGGTTGTCCGGAATATGCTGGAAGTAGTGTTGAAGAATACCGGAGTGGAAGTTTTAGTCTGCTGTTTTGGGCCTGCACCATGTCGACTCGGAAAGACGGTCCCCTGTTATTTTAACGCCACGTCCCGTTGTAAGCGGGGGGCTAACTGCAGGTTCCTGCATGGGCCTACCAGGGATACGTTCCGGGACGAAACGTCTCTAAGGCGGGGGCAGTGTAACGTGAAATATCAACCGCAGGGCGAAGTGTGTTTACTTCCGTCTTACCTCGGCGGGATGCTTCAAAGGAATTACTGCGACGCTTAAAAGACAGCTGCATGAATTCCCCCGGATTGTTGTTTACGAAAAGTAATTTGTGACCTTCTGAACATTTCCTGCGTAGGCGTTGTTAAAGGAACAATCGTACCTTCTAGAACGTACGAGACGATTCTCGATCATGGTTGGGGTGTATATATAAGGGGGCTTGTGATCGAGGGAGTTAGTTAGAAGTAGAGAAGCAGACGTGAACGCGACATACGATCCGAAAGTGGAGCAGTACAAATAAATTAAGTAGTGTCTAGTCTAGTGAACAAGTAGTTAAGTGTGTTAAATAAATTAGTGTACAAGTAATGTAAATAAATTAAAAATAAACGTTACAGTATTATCCTCTCAAAATGTTTAACATGAACATCGAAAATGAAATTGATAGGTGTCTCGGTAGTTTAGTGGTAAGAATACCCCATAAAATAATAAAGAGTTATAGAACAGAAACTGCAATGTTCGGTAGGGGGAACTTTTTGCAGCGCTGTCGGTGACTGACCTATGCAACTAAAACGATGATAACAGATTTTACAGGTTTCGTCCTTCCAGCTGTTGATAATCAGGTTTGTTTCTGCAGCGATTGGAATCGGTTTCAAACTGTCAGAGGCATGCGTAGTAGAAATTATTCTGACAGTTCGAAACCATTTCCAATCGCTGCAGAAACAAGCCAATTATTATTAAAGATATCAACGTTTCCGTCTCATAATTATTCATTAAATGTGTAACAAATGATATCGGGTGTTTTTTTAAATTTCACCTCATAGTAGGCTGTGGATAGTGTTTGTGAATGCGCCTTACTAAAAAATGTCAAAATTGACATAACCTCACTTTTTTAATAAAAATTGAAACTGCTCCAATCAGTTAATAGTGTCTTGAAAAAGACAGCTCACTCATCTACGCCTAATTAATAGAGCCAAGCTGTCTTTTTCAAGGCACTATTAACAGATTGGAGCAGTTTCAATTTTTATTAAAAAAGTGAGGTTATGTCAATTTTGACATTTTTTAGTAAGGCGCATTCACAAACACTATCCACAGCCTACTATGAGGTGAAATTTAAAAAAACACCCGATATATTACGATGCATTTTGAACTTGTTATACTTTGAAAATGTATCTAATAATGGTACGAAGAAGTTGATATCTTTACTGATGAATAAGAATGTGTAAAGAAATTAACTTTAATGTATTGTATTTATTTATTTATTATTTAAATTTCTAGAATTACACTAGAATATTTTACATGAAATACAAAAAAGAGCGATGTAAATAGAGAGCAGACCAACAATAAAAATAACAATAATTACTAATAGAATGAAGTACATTTTTAGTAAACACATTTATCATAGAGAAATATAGATGTTACTTACCATTTGTCTCTTGGGCAAATGTAGAGCAGGAAAGGCGGTATACTTAATGCCCTTCTTGCCAATCGGGACAATATCTTCAGGCATGAAGTGTATTTGACACACCATGTGATTCCTGTAGATAGTTTGTCTATCCATAGTCTTCAGTTTGGGATTCCTGATCTGCTGTACCGCTGGGAACCGATGAGATGAGACATCCGCAGCTGCAGGACATCCTGGCACAGCACATTTTTTGTAGGTCGTTTCCCTTTCCTCACAAGACCTCATTTCCATTATTAAATAAGCCGCACAATTTATTCACCACAAACGAATTTCACTTATATTCGAAAGGTAATGTCACGTTTATGTGATTACTGTGTGGTTGTGGTTAGGTTCGATCAGCCGATAAGCGCACAGGACGCACAGAATACACGTTGGCTGCCAAACTTTTCAAATTCTCTGCTCAAATTAATACAACAGCGCCATCTTTTGACTGACCAAGTCAGAAAACAAATCTCAAGGTCGCCCATAAGACTTTCTGTTCTATAAACCTTTATTATTTTATGGAATACCCGACGCGAAATTGGAAGACCCGGGTTCGAATCCCGGCTGAGTCACAAATTCCATTTTCAGATTCCCTTACATTTGTTTCATATACACCTTCACTTTGAATTTAATTTCGAGAATACATTCCATCTGTTTAAAATATGCTTAGTATTGAAATAAATACAGATCCAATGAGCAGTACAGCTAATTACTTGCAATGATGTTGATCAGACGAAACTGAAGTAACGCGAGTTCGTGGTTGTCGATTTTGAAGGAGATTTAAAACCGACAATGTATCTCTGGGTTTAAAATTTGAAAATTTTGATAGTATTTCATGAAAAAATCTTACAGTCTCATTAGGCAGCCACTTGTTATTAAGTATTTTAAATCTATCAAGCGTCCATAAATAAGATCTACTTGTTCTAGAGCTTCGAACTCTTTGTACAACTGACGTTTCACCTTCATGAGTGAGTAAGTGTCAATTCAAATGCTCAGACCGAGCAAGTCTTATTGCATAATAAACATTTAAAAGATTTCTCACTTTTATGAGTGGACAAGTGAATCGTCAATTGAGCAGGGTAATCGAACGCTTTATCACAATATGAACATATGAAGTTAGAGTGAGCTGGTTTTTGAAAAATCATAGGGCCCGGTAACATTTTATGTGTTAAGACGGTTCCTAAAACTGAATCACGTTTTCCTTTCCAGCATACACTGTATGATTGTAGGAATCTGTCAATTCTTCTGTACAAACTTTTTCCTCAATAATGTGTCTTCAGTGTCGATCGAAGGTTCCTCTTTGATCTTCCGGAATGCCGGTACCTCTCGTCATTGCTGGTAAACTTCTTAGGTTGATCTGGAAAGTTCAAACAGCCTGGTAGAACGTGGCGTTCAAAAACAACTCCTGACAATGTAGCACGGTTGGAATCTGATTCTTCCTCTTTTAAAATTCTTTCTTTAACCAAAGGGTGATATTCGATATCGATCGATGATTCTTCTATCACGTTCCTCCCAGACTGTACCCAGTCTATTAAGGACGCGTGGATCTTACACCTTTCGGTGTGTATCGAAAAGTCCTCGTCACACGACTTATATCTCTCGCAAATGTTCCTGCGAGGCGCCATAATCGGATCCTGAACGATGAGACGTCGATAACATTTTATGGGCAAGCGAAATCGTGTAAGATAGATCGCGATGAATAACAGTTCAACAACCAAACGACGCCGTGAACGAGGCATACTCCAGCGCTTCCATTATTTTCCACAAGTCTCATAGTTACTTCTCTACGATTGTATCATGTTCACATCGGTTCTAGTTTGTTTTTCTGTTAACGTCTCTTTTTGCTGCAATACTAATTTGACCGGGCCACATATGATGGTCAATGGTCTATAGACTAAGGATCGCAATAAGGCGCGATGTGTCCGGTTGGAGCGAGAGACAAATAAATAAGGCGACTTGTTTCTCATTCTAAATTGGCGGAGCTAACAACTCCGTAATCATGACGATCTAACCTCTTGCCTCGTCAGTTACGTCACGTTTTATTTTGGAGGTCGCGGGTTCTAAACTCCAAGAAAACGAAATTTTTCTGCTCAATTCCAGTTTTTTTTTCGCCATATTTACAGTTTTATTTCATTTCTTATATATATCCCCAATAGTTTTCGAAGATAAGTGATAACAAATTCCTGATTCAATTGACACATGATTGACATGAGGCTAGAGGTTAGGACCTGACTATGGGACCTGACACATCGGTTATATGGCACGGAACGTCGATTTAAGAATAGTATATTAAAGTATGAGTGGATATTGAGCTCTTTCAAACACGAGCGAGTTTTCGAGCACGACGGCGTAGCCGGAGTGCTCGAAATAGAGCAAGTGTTTGAAAGAGCTGTTATCCACGAATACTTTACGCTATTTTTTTTATTGGTACCATTTTTTATACCAAAACCAAATGCATACCCAATATGATTAATTTGAATGACACTCGGGACGCTTCGTGACGGCCCGTTGCACGTCGTGCGACTAATCGGCTTGTCCGGCTACGGCCAATAACGCTCTGCTATTGGTTGATATGGCCGTTGTTGATACGTTTCCATGGCGACTTTGAAACACGCGCGTGCGATAAAGCCCGATTTACGCACGCCAAAGCATGTTATAAATAGGCAAAATAGCGTACCAATAAAAAAAACAATATTAGGCACAGGAACCGATATACCTCCATACCTCCTGGCCCTTCTGCTATCCTGGTACGCGAAATCCGATTTTCAGAAAATAAACATCAGTGTAATTCAAACGGAACTAGAACGGCGTCTTAATAACCAGAATAGTGAAAATATATTGACGAGAAATCAGATGACGAAAAGTTTATGACAAAAAAATTAATGAAAAGTGAATCATTTTGCGGAATATAAAGATTCAACGTGAAGCTTATCGCATAAGCTTTCTAAATATGCCACATTTCTTTGAAGCCAAAGTGTAATAATGGTAAAATCGCGAAATGAAAAAATCACCAACACCGAAAACACGATTTCAATAGTATATTGTTTATTAAGGGCGGAAAAACGAACATTTCAACGAGGGCCACTTCCGCACGAGTTGAAATTTCGTTTTTGCGCAACCCGGTGGAAAACGTGTCATTTCTATATACCTGTACCTCGCGGAAAGTGACGAATTGCCGGCCGACCAGCTCAGAACGTACTTTTCCGCCCTAGGGCGGAGAAGTGCAACGATTATAGACTATCCAGGATTGCTCAGTTCGCCGAATCTGCCTGACAATAACTCTGTGACGTCACCACCGGTGCTGGACAGAAGATAGAGATTTATTCGTTTTATTGTAGTAAACAGTAAGATTTATCATTGTAAACTGTACGGTTTACGTACGTACTTTCCGTAATCCATATTTACGTACGATATCCACATCACGTTATCCACAGATCAACACGTAAAAGCACTTCAGCACCGGTGGTGACGTCACAAAACTGTCCAACGTTGGTCAAATGTAAGTGAGCAATCCTGGTTAGTCTATAATCGTTGGGAGAAGTGCACATTCCCGCCCGGCATAGAGATGTGCGACGTAGAGATGTCAGAGATGAGTCACGAACTGTGATTGGCGAAAACGATTGCGCTATGGTCGCAACACACAATACACATATCAGTACAAAGCATTATCATAGGACAAGTATTTTAATATTAAAACTAATTAAAGAAATGTTCTTGATAATCCCCAAAATAATAACAACAACTAATTGTTGAAATATTTCACATTGCCGACGTTTCGTTCAAGATTCTGAACATATTCATGGCTCTAAAAAATATATGTTATTCTTATATAACTAAAAAATTATCACTTACATGTCATTAAGATAGAAAACTTGACATGTTTGACATTTGATAACTGTATATCGATTGTTTAAAAAAAATTATTAGAAGGCCATTATAAATAATAATAGAAACCTTCAAAATCGTGAGTGCTAATCTAATGTCAAAAAATGAAAAGATGAAGGATAAAATCTGTATGTTTGTGTTGAAAATGTGATAGTTTTCATATCTTGAATTTATTTGAATAATTTGTAATATGCTTGAGCAAAGTTTTGAAAATCTTGTTGCTTATTTACAGTATTATTTTTAATATGTACCGCCTCTTTGAATAATCTTTCAAACCAAATTGATTCACGCTCTGATATCGAAACATTTTCAAAATCGAAATTGTGATTGTTCTCTATGGCATGTTCCACTAAACCAGAATGTGATGAATTATTTTTAGTGATATTCAATTGATGTTGTTGTAGGTTGTAGTCTCTTTTTATATATTGTTGTGTTTCTCCAATATACACCTTAGAAGGGTTACAATCAGAACATGTGACCTGATATACTACGCTTCTGGTTTTTTATGGGTGTTGGGTCTTTAATTTTGGAGAAAATGAGATTATTGAAAGAATTCAATGAATACCAAGCTGGATAGGTATATGTTTAGGGCATTCAGGGTTTTGAAAGTGAAATTTTCTATGTTGTTATGGTACGGGGGGGCTTATAAAAAGTTTATCTTTTGTTTTTTGTGTTGTGTTATGTGGAGAAGTTAGGATATTGATATTATTATTATTAAGACTGTTTGTTAATTGATCTATTCTTTTATGTATGTTGTGTAATATAAACTGTATGGCATACATGTTCTTAACAAAGTTTCTATTATGAATTTAATGTTTTGTGCTCTGAAAGATTCGTGGGAGAGTAGAAATGCCCTGTCGACTAAGTTAATAATGGCAGCTCTCTTGTATCTCGTGGGTTGGAAAGAAAGGAAGTTTAGATATCTTCCAGAAGATGTAGTCTTCCTGTATACCAATTTGTGATGCAACATCCGTTACTAAAAGAGATGCAGACGTCCAGAAAAGGTAGGCTGTTATTGTTAGGAAGCTCAGATGTGAACTGATTCTTCGGATGAAAACTGTTGAACTTTTTAATTATTTCATGAATGTTATTATTGGGTACTAGGAGCAGAGTATCATCCACATATCTGAAATATAGTGGTAATTCAGTGTTTATACTCTTAAGAACCTTTTCTTCGAGTGCCACCAAAACTAGATTGGCAATAATCGGAGACAGAGGACCTCCCATGGGACAACCATAAATCTGTTTATACGTTTTTCCTCTGAAGGAGAAAACGGAGGAATCAAAGATGAAATTGATGATGTCAAACAATAGATCTATAGTAAATCCACTGAGAAGAAAACATCCACGAAACACAAACGTCAAAATTCAACGCGCGCGACCAGCTAGCGAATAAGTTCAGGGTCGCATTAAGAATGATCGCCTTGACTATAATTTATCTTTTACTAAGATTTTACTAAGGATGTTCATTTCTTTCTTTTCTGTATACATTTAAAATAATGGTTTTCTCCCCGCAGCTTAAGTATGTTCCAGGTCTCTTTTTGGGAGGCGAGCAGGGAAACCAAATAAACACGTCTGGGACTGCCCGGGTTTCGCGAATGCGTTCTAGAAACAACGGGAACGATCTCGTAAGGCCGGGACGCTTCGATTCCCCGAAAACCCGAGGAGAAATTCGTGGAACTATCTCCAAACTGCCAGAAAGATCGAGAAGGCGTTTACCTGCCATAAAAAGGGAATGTCGGACCCGAGGCAGGACAGTTGAAGAATCGTTGTGTAAACATTCGGGCGAGAGACCGAGCGCATTAAATAAATAAACAGCTTTGTGTGAAATAAATTATAAGCGTTAAGAGTTAGTACTATATTAATTAGGACAAATCGCGTAGTGTTTAGTTTTAGCAAATAGTAAAAAACGTTACAATATGTATTAGACTATTTCTAACTTTGGAGATGTGGTCTAATGGACTACATCTTCTGGAAGATATCTAAACTTCCTTTCTTTCCAACCCACGAGATACAAGAGAGCTGCCATTATCAACTTAGTCGACAGGGCATTTCTACTCTCCCACGAATCTTTCAGAGCACAAAACATTAAATTCATAATAGAAACGTTTGTTAAGAACATGTATCCCATACAGTTTATATTACACAACATACATAAGAGAGTAGATCAATTAACAAACAGTCTTAATAATAATAATATCAATATCCTAACTTCTCCACATAACAAAACACAAATAAGATAATAATAAGACTCCCGTACCATAACAACATAGAAAATTTCACTTTCAAAATCCTGAATGCCCTAAACATATATCCAGCTTGGTATTCATTGTATTCTTTCAATAACCTCATTTTCTCCAAAATTAAAGACCCAACCCCCATAAAAAACCAGAGTTGCGTAGTATATCAGGTCACATGTTCTGATGGTAACCCTCCTAAGGTGTATATTGGAGAAACACAACAATATATAAAAAGAGACTACAACCTACAGCAACATCAATTGAATATCACTAAAAATAATTCATCACATTCCGGTTTAATGGAACATGCCATAGAGAACAATCACAATTTCGATTTTTAAAATGTTTCGATATCAGAGCGTGAATCAATTTGGTTTGAAAGATTATTCAAAGAGGCGGTACATATTAAAACATCAGATAATGACAGATAATACTGTAAATAGGCAACAAGATTTTCAAAACTTTGCTCAAGCATATTACAAATTATTCAAATAAATTCAACATATGGAAACTATCACATTTTCAACACAAATATCGTGACTCATCTCTGACATCTCTACGTCGCACATCACTATGCCGGGCGGGAATGTGCACTTTTCCGCTCTAGGGCGGAAAAGTACGTTCTGAGCTGGTCGGCCGGCAATTCGTTGCTTTCCGCGAGGTATAGGTAGAAATGACACGTTTTCAACCGGGTTGTGCAAAAATATATAGTAGTAGCAGCGGTCGTGACGTCATACTAGCCACGGCCACGCTACCGCGTTGTCTGATAAATACCGAACAGAAATAATCGGTAAAGGCGCTAAAACTAAACAAAATGATGTTTACATAGAAGTGATGTCATTGGCCATTTCACTTTGCATGGCGGGTTGCTATAATTTATGTTTTTATTTTAAAAAAATACAGTTTATCCCGCTTAAAATATTGACATTAATATATTTTTCTAAAATTATTTCATTATTAATATTGTAACGGAACGGCTCGCCGAAACCAAATAAACACGTCTGGGACTGCCCGGGTTCCGCGAATGCGTTCTAGAAACAGCGGGACCTATCTCGTAAGGCCGGGACGCTTCGATTCCCCGAAAACCCGAGGAGAAATTCGTAGAACAATCTCGAAAACTGCTGGAATGTTCGGGAACCCTTCTACCTGCATTTATAAGGATTGCCCGACCCAAGGCGAGGGCCAGTTGAACCGGTGTGCGTAAACATTCGAGCGAGAGACCGCGCCCGTTAAAATAAATAAACATATCTGAGTGAAATAAATTATAAGTGTTAAAGTGTAGTTAGAAATAAATTAATTAGGATAGTCGCGTAGTGTTTTAGTTTTAGTCAATAGTAAAAACGTTACAGTGGTGTCAGAAGTGGGATTAATTAGTGAAATAAATTGAGAACAATGAGGAAATTACGCGATTTAAAAGTGACGGACCTCAAACGTGAATTAGAAGATAGAGAACTCGAAACGACAGGGTCGAAAACAGTGCTACAGAAACGCCTGGAGGAATATTTAACCAACAATGGAGACGACCCTGAAACTTTTGGTTTCGAGGAAGAAGGTGAGCGCCTACTTGACAATAAAATGAAGGAACTCCATGGCGAAATGGGAAAACTCCACGGCGAGTTAGATAACAACATAAAAGAACTCCACGGCGAGCTGGACAATAAAATGGAAAAACTCCATGATGAAATGGGAAAATTGCACGGTGAGCTGGACAACAAACTTGGGAAACTCCACGACGAGTTGGACAACAAAATAGGAAAGCTGCACGGCGAGTTGGACAATCTAGGAGAACTCCATGGTGAGCTGGATAGTAAAATTGAAAATCTTAACAGCGCACTTCAAACCGAGAAAATCCAACGATTGGAACTGGAAAACCAACTACGAGAATTAGGGAGCCGATTACAATCCACGCATTTCCAGCCCAGTCCACAAAACATGTCCAGTCCAGGTAATCCGTTTAACGACTCGGTGGAGGGAACCAGGATCGAGGCAGTCCCTACTGCGAGCCACCGAGTAAAGCCGCCAACCTTCGACGGGGAAATTCCCTGGGAGAACTACCTCCGGCAGTTCGAGGCAGCGGCGAAAGCTAACAACTGGGCGCCAAGGGACAAGGCAGTGGCTCTGACGGTCGCCCTCCGAGGAAACGCCCTCGACGTGCTGCAGACTGTTCCAGAGGGGGAGCTGGACAATTTCGAACTACTCGTCCAGAGGCTGGAGAGGCGGTACGGACACGCACACCTGAGGCAGGTCTACCAATGCCAAATGAAGACCCGACGACAGAAGCAGGGAGAGAGCCTTCAGGAGTTCGAAGCCGATATCGCGAAGCTAGTCAGATTCGCCTACCCGGAAGCGGGGGAGTCCATGGCGGAAAGTCTCGCGGTCTCGGCCTTCATCGACGGCTTGAGGGATGTGGAGATGCAGCGGGCGGTACGGCTGTCACGTCCCAAGAGCACATTGGAAGCCCTCTCGATGGCCCTGGAATACGAGGCGGCGACGGAGGCGTCGAGGAGCTGCGGCCGGGTCAGGACGGTGGTCGGGGACGACGCATGCGTGGAGGCCGAAAGGAAGGAGGACGCCCTGGAGCAGGTTGCCAACGCCCTCAAGGGACTGCTGAAGGGGAAGAAAAAGGAACCAGCGAAGTGCTGTCCGTGTGGAGAGGTTGGCCGTCTCCGAAGGGACCGCAAGCGCCCCAGGGTCGACAAATCCAAACGGGTCGACTCCCAGGAAGCAGCTCCGGCCCGTTGCCCGTCCCAAGATCCCGTCATCAAGATAGCTACCCTGAGAGGTGAAGGTGGCAGCCTGTACGTGGATGGCGAAATTAACGGCAGGAAGCACACACTACTGATCGACACCGGGGCATCCAAGACGATCCTGAAGCCAGGCCTACTGAACACGCGAGGGAAGAGAGTGATGGAGTCCAGGTGGAGGTTGCGAACGGCTACGGGCGAAGCTGCCGCCGTCCACGGAGAAATAGACGTCGAGATCAAGATCGGCACTGCACGATTCTCACCACACCGAGTCCTGATCGCCGACATAGAAGAGGACGCCATCTTGGGAATGGACATCATGAAGACCCACGGCTTCGCACTCAATTTGAAACGACAAGTAATGCAGGTCGGCCCAGAGGAAATATTCCTGCACACCAAGGGTGAGACGGTCCATCAGATAAAGCTGACAGAAGACACGATCCTGCCGGGTAGGAGCGAATCGATAGTGGTGACCCGACTTCAAGGAGTCACCGGAAAAGGGAACCCTGCCGTAGTGGAACCTTGGAACCACGACGTGGAGGTGGGCCGAGGCGTTCTAGTAGGGAAGACCTTGGTAACGCTGGGTGAAGAAATTCCAGTCCGGCTCATCAACATCAATGACTACCCAGTTACCATCCGCCAGGGGACCAAAGTGGGAACCTGCTCACCAGTGACGTCACTGATCCACCAGGTGACGGCGAGCGCTGGCTGCAGAGTCGCGAAAGTGGAGGAAGCTATAGTGGGCGCCTGCGATTCTCTCGCTGGATCCGAGAAGAAGAGGCTTATTGAGCTACTCCGTCGATATCGATCGATTTTCGTATCTGACAAGGGGCCTTCTGGGAGAACGAATATTGTTAGACACAAAATCAATACGGGGGACGCGAGACCAATCCGCCAATCAGCAAGGAGGTTGCCGCAGGCGAAGCGGGAGGTAGCGGAGAAGATCATCCACGACATGGAGAAAGAGGGAGTCATCGAGCCATCTAGCAGTCCTTGGGCATCTCCTGTAGTCCTGGTAAAGAAGAAGGATGGAGACACCAGGTTCTGTGTAGATTATCGTCTACTGAACAACGTGACGAAGAAAGACAGCTACCCTCTTCCCCGGATAGACGACACCCTGGATACTCTGGCTGGATCGAAGCTGTTTTCCACCCTGGACCTGAAGAGTGGCTACTGGCAGGTGGAAATGGACCCTGCAGACAAGGAGAAAACGGCTTTCACAGTAGGATCTGGACTGTGGCAATTCACCGTAATGCCATTCGGGTTGTGTAATGCGCCGGCTACTTTCGAGAGGCTCATGGAGAACATACTCAGAGGGCTCTCCTGGAAAACGTGCCTCGTGTACCTGGATGACATAATCGTCGTAGGGAGGACGTTTCACGAACACCTGTCAAACCTGGAGGAAGTCTTCAAGAGACTCCAAATGGCTAACCTGACGCTCAACCCAAGGAAATGCCATCTGTTAAGAACGAGAGTACACTATCTGGGTCACGTGGTCAGCAGTAACGGCGTCGAGGTGGATCCTGAAAAAGTGCGAGCAGTCCAAGAATGGCCAACACCGAAGGACAAGCATCAGTTACGAAGTTTCCTGGGGCTTTGCACTTACTATCGTCGTTACGTCAGAATGTTTTCTGACATCGCAAAGCCGCTGACACGACTAACCGAGGAAAAACGAGCCTTCCTTTGGGATAAAGAATGCCAAGCAGCCTTCGACGCCCTGAAAAGACGCCTGACGACGGCCCCGGTTCTCGGGTTTCCGACCCAAGAAGGACGCTTCATCTTGGATACAGATGCAAGCAACGACGGAATCGGAGGGGTTTTGTCACAACTGCAAGATGGGCAAGAGCGGGTCGTTGGCTACTTCAGTAAAGTCCTGTCGAAGCCCGAAAGGAACTACTGTGTCACCAGGAGAGAGCTGTTAGCCGCCGTGAAGTCAGTAGAACATTTCTACAAGTACCTATACGGGAGGAAGTTCTTGTTGAGAACGGATCACGCGGCGATCAGATGGCTCCTGCGGTTCAAGAATCCGGAAGGCCAGGTAGCTCGGTGGATTGAGCGCCTTCAAGAATACGACTTCGACATCGAACATAGAGCAGGAACCAGCCACCGTAATGCTGACGCTCTTTCTAGAAGACCGTGTCCAGAAGGATGTCCCCATTGTAGTCGTGCAGAGGTAAAGGAGGCTTCTGCATACCGCACGACGGTCACTGACGAAGACTGGTCACCAGACGGGCTGCGACGAGCGCAGGAAGGCGACCCTGAACTTCAACGGATCCTGGAGTGGAAAGAAGGAGGTCGTCGGCCGGAATGGCAGGAAGTGGCCCCATCCTCTAGGACCCTGAAATCGTACTGGGCACAGTGGGACTCCCTGGTGATACAGGATGGACTGCTCAAGAGGGTGCTCGAATCAGATAATGGCGCAGAAAGGCGATTCCAACTCATGGTACCCAAGATCAAGGTGGCGGAAGTGCTACGTCACCTCCATGACGGAACATCTGGAGGCCACCTGGGAGTAAAGAAGACCCTGCAGAAAGTGCGCGAGCGTTTCTATTGGGTGGGCTGCTCTGAGGCTGTTCGTGAATGGTGCAGGAAGTGTACAGTTTGCTCAGCCAGCAATGGACCGCACCGCAAGCCGAAAGCCCCGATGAGACAATACAATGTGGGAAGTCCTTTCGAGAGGATCGCCCTAGACATTACTGGACCATTTCCTGAAACCGATTGCGGCAACAAGTACATCCTGGTGGCGATGGACTATTTCACGAAATGGGTAGAGGCCTACGCGATTCCCAACCAAGCAGCCACAACTGTCGCAGATGTCCTGGTGAAGGAGCTAGTGAGCCGCTTCGGAGTACCGTTGGAGTTGCATTCCGACCAGGGGCGTAACTTCGAGAGCGAGCTGTTCCAGGGAGTTTGCGAAAAATTGGGAATTCGCAAAACTAGAACGACGGCGCTGCACCCTCAGTCTGACGGAATGGTGGAGAGGATGAACCGCACCATGGGCAAGTACCTCTCGAAGGTAGTGTCTCAACACCAACGAGACTGGGATCAACATCTCCCCTTTTTCCTGATGGCCTACCGTTCTGCCATCAACGAGTCCACCGGCCAAACACCAGCAAGGGTACTGTTCGGGCGGGAGATGAGGCTTCCCTGCGATCTGAGCTTCGGTTGCAAACCGGGAGAAGATCTGGCTGGGGAAGACTACGTCACCGAGCTGCGCAGAAAGATGGACCAGATCCACGAGATGGTACGGACGAATCTCCAAGTCGCCAGCGACCGCATGAAGGATCACTATGACGTCCGGGCGGACAGCGGCATATATGAAGAAGGAGACCTGGTGTGGCTGTACAACCCGCAAAGAAGACGAGGGTTATCACCAAAGCTTCAGAAAGCCTGGGAAGGGCCATATACAGTGAAGACAAAAATAAATGACGTCATCTACCGAATCAGCAAAGTTCCGAATGGGAAGCCCAGGGTCGTGCATAACAACCGATTAGCGCCATTCGAGGGAGACCACGACCAAGATCAACAGGTGCGCCAACTACGGCCTCAAGAAGATGAGCCCTCCTTTGAAGAGTTTATGGCTGCGTATGGTGGGACCGGAAAGGCCCGATTCGGTGTGACCAGGGAAGAACAACGGGATCTCTTCGGAACACCGGCTGAATATCCGCTGGCTCATTGCGTGGCTCAGGACCTGCGGATGTCCCGGGGAATTGCTGCGGAGTTTCGGACGAGGTTCGGCAAACTGGACGAACTCCATCAGCAGGGACCGGCGGTCGGGCAAGCGCTGAGGATTAAGGAAGATGGATCACAACGGCCGCTCTTCTACCTGGTTACCAAGAGGAGGTCCTTTCACAAGCCCACCTATTTGGACCTGTGGGACGCACTACATGACCTCAGGGATACTCTACTTAGCGAAGACCTAACTAAGTTAGCAATCCCGAAACTGGCTTGCGGATTGGACGCCTTGGACTGGAGGGTCGTCAGGAATATGCTGGAGGTCTTATTTCGCTTCACCGGGGTAGACATTTTGGTGTGTTGTTGGAATCCTGAGAGGAGTCCCCACAAGAAGACCGTGGCATGTTATTTCCACCAAACCTCGCGCTGCAGACAGGGGACCAACTGTAGATTTCTACATGAGCCTGTCCGGGACACGTTTCGGGACGAAACATCTTTAGGGCGGGGGCAGTGTAACGGAACGGCTCGCCGAAACCAAATAAACACGTCTGGGACTGCCCGGGTTCCGCGAATGCGTTCTAGAAACAGCGGGACCTATCTCGTAAGGCCGGGACGCTTCGATTCCCCGAAAACCCGAGGAGAAATTCGTAGAACAATCTCGAAAACTGCTGGAATGTTCGGGAACCCTTCTACCTGCATTTATAAGGATTGCCCGACCCAAGGCGAGGGCCAGTTGAACCGGTGTGCGTAAACATTCGAGCGAGAGACCGCGCCCGTTAAAATAAATAAACATATCTGAGTGAAATAAATTATAAGTGTTAAAGTGTAGTTAGAAATAAATTAATTAGGATAGTCGCGTAGTGTTTTAGTTTTAGTCAATAGTAAAAACGTTACAATATATTATAATATCATTATTTCAGTAATTCTTTGTTACTGTGATCATGCCTATTGCATAGGTACATTTATGGGGGAAATTTGAAAACGAGAGTAGGGAGGGAGTCAGTCCAGGCGGGGAAGTCAAGCCGGGGCCTCGCCCCAGGCGAGATGTGTGAGGATTGAACTTGACAGATTTTTGCTAGGTATTTCCATAATTTGAGGAAACCTAAAATATAGGTTTGTGAAGTGTTGTATAGGTCTCAATAATTTGAGGAGACCTAACTTTTGTATTTGTGATTATGTTGGTATATGTTCGCGAAGGAAGACGAGGGATTCGGGCGAAGACCGTGGCGGGTCGAGTTGTTAGTGAGTGAGCGTCGTATCAACCCTTAGTGGCCTGATGGCCTATCTTCGTCGGATCAACCCTCAGTGGCCTGGTAGCCCATCTACGTCGGTTCAGCCCTATGTTGTCTGGTGACTATCCTCCTCAGACCAAGGTTTGGAATTTGGAAGTGAGTTATCAGATCAACTCGCTATTGTCTGGTGACTCTTCCTCGTTGGATCAACCCTCCACTCCTGGTGTCGGCCGCGGAGCCGCCCTCAACCCTCGTTGGCTAGGGAGCCTATTGCGAGGATAACGTTAAATGATTTCGTGAGTGCCGTGAACTCGTAAGGTGTTTATTAAGAGGCCTCGCTTTTTTTCGCTCTTATCTTTCCTTTGAATCGTTCGATCAAACTATTTTTTTTTATTTATCGTTTGCTGGATTATTGTCTGATTATTTGCTTGTTTATTGTTTGATAGTGAATTTTAAAATTCACGGAATTGTTGATTGTTAAATTGTATATATCAGACTTGCCATAATTAAACCGCTTTAATCTTTATTAAGTAACGAAAATAAGAGCGTAACAGGGGCTAAAACTGAACCCTAAGAAATGTCAGCTCATCAGATGGAAGGTCTCTTACTTAGGATACATAGTGAGCAGAGAAGAAATTGCCGTTGATCCGGCAAGATAAATGCGGTGAAGAAGTGGCCGACACTTCATTTTGGACACCGACGCGAGCAATGTGGGAATTGGAAGTGTACTGTCGCAGCGACAGGAGGGACAAGAACGGTGAAGAACGTGTCATTGGATACTTTAGCAAGGTGCTCTCCAAACCGGAGAGGATTTACTGCGTCACCCGGCGTGAATTATTGGCCATCGTCAAGTTCATCGAACACTTTCATAAATATTTTTGTGGAAGGAGGCGTCTGATTCGGACCGATCATGCTGCCCTTAAATGGCCCCTCCAGTTCAAGACTCCCGAAGGACAGATAGCTCGCTGGATCGAGAGGCTTCAGGAGTATGACTTTGTCATAGAACATCGGCTGGAAACGCAGACGCACTCTCGAGAAGACCATGCCCTGATGAGTGTTCTCATTGCCATAGAGCCGAGGGAAAATCGGAGAAAGTCTACCGAACTACCGTGGCCGCCGAAGAATGGACGCCATCTTCGTTATGACGAGAAAAGGACTCGGTCCTGAAAGAAAATCTGGCATGAAAAGAGGAAGGACAACGTCCAGAGTGGCAAGAGGACTCACCGGGCTCGTCAAAACACAAGAGTTATTAGGCGCAGTGTGACTCGTTAGTAGTTGAGGATGACATATTAAAACGGGTACTGGAGAGCCAGGACGGAACAGTTGGTCACAACGAATCGTCTGGTGGATATTTATAGGGGTCAAGAAAACCCTGCAGAAAGTACGGGAGTGATTCTACTCGATAAATTGTTCAGACGACGTAAAGGACTGGTGTAGGAAATGTAGTACATGCTTCGCAAGAGGCGTACGCTCTCCCTAATCAGGAGGCAGAGGCAGTAGCCGATATGCTCGTGATGGAGATGATCTGCCGGTTTGGAGTAACTAAGAAATTACACTCAGCTCAAGGAAGAAACTTCGAGAGTGGTCTATTCCAGAGGATCTGTCGAGACTGGGAAGAACACGTGTCGTTCTTCCTGACGGCCTGCCGCTCGGCTGCTCACCAGTCGACAGGACAAACTCCAGCCAAAGTCTTGTTCGGGCGAGAACTTAAACTGCCCTGTGATCAAATCTTTGGCGCTAGACCAGACGAAGACGAAATTTTAGATGATTTTTCTTTATATTGTTACCATAAACTATGAAAATTCTCACCAAGATCTGTTTGGAAATTGAAACATATATGTCCCATGATGTTTCGTTATTTACGCTTCATTGAAAGAAATCATATTTCAGCATTATTTTAAACGATTTTTAATTGAGAAAAATGTAATAAAGTGTTACATTAACACTTTATTACATTAGACACTTTAGAAAGAAAATTTTCTTTTCGGCTACCTATGTTGTAAACTTATATATTGTGAGATCGTATTACTCCTTAAAAAATGTAAATAATAATTATAAAGGAACGAAATAAAAAAAATAATTTGGAGACATATATAGGTAATAGATAAGCATAGTTATAAAATCTATGTACACATACGTATTTTATGTTTAGTAGTTTTGTTAATGTTCACGACTGGCAGACCAGTTTCACTTGAAGTTTTTTTGTAGTACTTTTGTTAAGTATTATTCACTACATTTGTTTCCTTTTTTCATTGTAATTATTATCGAGATAATTTTGTTATATAAATAAATCTAATGTATAATAACACGTTAAAATTCTAGTTTAATTAAGAAAATTTAGAATAATCATCCTTGAGTATCTACCTGGAAGGGATCGACACATTTCCGTCTGATTATCGAGAGATAGTCCTGTTACCTGAACTACTCTATCCCTTCAACCCTTACATTTTCGTCTAATGAGATGCACCGTTTACCTGTAGTTGTCGGGAAGCTTTCTGATACGTGAACGTCATGTAATACGCTCGAAAGTACGTTGGAAACGCAAGGGGGACAAGGATCAAACATGTACTCACTGAACGCAAGGGGGCAAGGATCAAACATGTACTCACTGAGCCTAAAAAAGGGATTAGACAAAAATGTATACCAGGGCCAAACATCACTAATCAGACGAAAATGTCATCGCCGAAAGACGCCGCCCTGGAAGTCCTCAATTATCTTAATCCTTCAGCTGTCCCTACTGCCTGGATTTTAGAGATTTTCTGATCGCGGTGCGCAAATGGTATGAACCGTATGAAGAACTGGTATGAAGATGTTGCGTCGAGATTACCTGCATGATTAACAGAACCTTTTTTTAAATAGGTAAAGGGTTAATAATGCGTCAAAAGTACCTCCGCCCCTCTCAGTTAGTTAATGGGAAGTCCCTAGGCGGGGTACTTATTAAATTGCAATGCCAAGTTTGCCTAATTACGTGCGCCAGGTACTGCTAACACCAAATCAAATTTTTGTTTTATTTTTAGTTAATTACACTTGCGAAATATTTCGTTTTGGGTATTACAGGAAAATACACAATGGAATTTATAGTGGTGCTCCAAGAACAGTATCAATACTGAAAGTAATTTAATATATTAGTTGATTATTGTAATTGATATAATTAATGGGTGCATACTCAGGAGAAAAGTGGAGCATTACAAGCTGAGATTTCTGCGACCCCTCGTTGATTTTGTTAGGAGTAGATCAACCACTTCCTTAAAAAGATTTGGTAGCGCTTTTAGCACCTCGAACATGAGCCCCATGACGACGCATGCCAACTCCATGATACATTCCATCTGCAGCAGGAAGTAAATCTTAATTTCGAATATGGCTCACGATTTCAGATCTCCTTTATTATGACTATGGCTGTTTTGTTGGTCTATGTCATTTATCCTCTGGTATAACAAGTGAAGTTTAGAAAGTTATACTTCTGGAGTTACAGCATATTAGGTAACTCCATTACAACGATTATAGACTACCAGACCAGGATTGCTCAGTTCGCCGAATCTGCCTGGCAAAAACTCTGACGTCACCACCAGTGCTGAACAGAAGATGGAGGTTTATTCATTTTACTGTAGTAAACAGTAAGATTTATCATTGTAAACTGTATGGTTTACATACGTACTCTACGTAATCCATATTTATGTACGATATCCACATCACGTCATCCACAGATCAACAAGTAAACGTACATCAGCACCGGTGGTGACGACACAAAACTGTCCAACATTGGTCAAATGTAAGCGAGCAATCCTGGTTAATCTATAATCGTTGACTCCATTACACGTAAATCTGATTTCAAATCTCCACTAGCTCAGTTGACATTTTTTGGATTTTTCCTATGACCACTTTGTAGTCCTTTATATCCCATATCGTTTATTATAAGAATAACGGTGTAGATGGTTTAACTCAACATTTATTCAATATTTATGAAACATAGTTTGGGTGAACACCAGTCGGCGGAAATGACTCTTCTACAAAATTTATCGCTAACTTCATACACACATCATTTTTCAGTGGGGTGCAGAAAAGTTAAAAAGGACATCCGTGCTCTGCTCAAATGAAGTACTATACCAAAAAATGGTACTTATTTTTTACATATTATTATTATGTATTTTATTGTTGTTGTACTCATCACTAAATAAAGCTAAGACCAATAGTCTAATACCAATATAAAATAAAGACCAATAGTTTATTTACATTATTTACATATTTACAAAAACAAAGTAAATCCCACATAAACTTATTATTACAGTTGAAATTGGATAAAACATAAAAAGCACATTTTTGATATTAAAATAATCGACAAAAGCAAAAGTAAATATTACAGGGCTAATAATGATAAAAAATTAAGTACACTTCATTTGTGTCTCCTAACTTGTATTTTTAATAAATTTTCTATACCTATAAGAAATTCTATCACATTTCCACCTTATAAGTGGAAGTAGGTACATAGTCTATTTACTATTTTCGCTAAGTAACTTATCGCCCTCGCCTTTCTTCTGGACCGTGCCAGTCATTGCCTGGTCTTTGTTGACTCTTTTCCTTTTGAAGAAGCCACACTTGTACAAAATTACAATGAGAAGGATCAGGAGGAGCAGGCCGGCAAGGGCTGCGCCTCCTATAATCCACCAGTTAAGTCCCGAATCTAGAATCACATTCTCTGGATATGCTATAGTTTCAGCCTGGAACAAACAATACAAAAAATTACAATCTCTTGCGGGAGAGCCGAAAATAATTTCACTAGTCTTAAACTTGAGTAAATAAATTTTATATGGATGGGGTAAATCCTTCAAACATGATTATTATCATATTGTCTCTTATTCTTTCTGTAATGATATAAACATCTTTCAAATATTCGCTATAGTGCATTGACGACAATGATCTCTGATACCAATAATTGAAAACGAGAAATTTCAATTTATGTTAATACTTACTGAGAATAATGTAATGGATTCCCCACTGGTATTGAAAGATTTATCGGTGACCTCAACCTGAGCAAAGGATCTAATAGTAACCCAATCGACTCCACTGTAATCCTCCACTAATGTTGAATTCCATATTCTGGATTTTATGTCAATATCAGCCTGATTGCCTTTCTTCAGTCCCTTTATGGTGCAGGTCAAGTCGACACATCTAGCAGTGCCCCGATTGCAATCCTGAAAATTGGCGATATCTCCATTGGACTACTTTCTCATATTTTATTATGAACATTTGGCAGTAGAAAAGTATTGAGATTTACAAAAAAAATTGAGATAATTTCGAGAGAATTTCAGAAAACCGAAAAATGACAAGTGCCATTTTGACATGACATATTTATTATACATCATATTCGATAGAAGAATAAATAATATTCACTTTCAAAAAAATACGTGTTTCAAAACGATCATCTAGTTGGCGTTGCAATTTCTGTGCATGTAATTTTTGATGTGCCGCGCTCTATTGATTTGAACCTATCTAATTCTGACAACAAGTGTCACTTCGAAAATTTATTGTGAAACTGGCAATTAGTACTCCTGGTAATTAAAATAAATACTACAAATCGACAAATACTCAAAATTCGTTTTCTTTTGACAGAGAAAAACCAGAAGTTAAAAGAGGTTAAGTACGTTATTTTGAGGTTATGTATAGCTAGTAGAAACTCCTATTTTCGCAAGGCGGGTTTTTTATTTTACATGGGGATTCCACAGCCGACTAGATGACAATCATTTTTAAACACATTGTACTTACACTACCCCTTTATCCCAGACGATTTTAACAAAAAGCTTATTGGAGGATCCTGGTATGGTATAAAGTTGAAATACAAAGTTTGATCTGTTTGTGATTTTTAATTTCGGTCAATAAAACAATAAATCCTACTTCAATTTGATACCAGTTCTTACAGTAATTAAGAAAAACACCCTACATACAAAGTATCATTAATGTGAATTGCAAATCAATTATCGACACAATTTCACATTTGGAAAAACAAACATTTTCCTTATCTGAATCATTATAATTGGTAAATCTAAGCAAAAAACACGAGGAAATGGTAGGTTAATTAAACAAATAAGTTCTAGGAGAAAATGAGGGTTGTGCAATTTTAACTACAGGTTCAAGCTTGACGGATAATTTCTCGGATAACTAAAAATAACATCCTATTTAAATATACCATACTTAAGATATGCCCCAGTAAGATTTGTGGACATATTATGTTGTGTGGAGAAACATTGTTGAATATACATTTTCTATATACAAATGTACATTAAGCAACTGGAGATTTTAAACTCATTTAAAATGGAAAATTTACAATAGCTGTTAACCTGAACGATACTCATAGGTAGAGCCCGGATTTTATGGCAATTGCTATTTTTTGCCATAAGTGCCATTTTGGATATTTTTTGCTGTTATTGCCACTTTTGCCGTTTTCACGAAATTCTTACATTTTTCCATGAAAATAAGGTACCTAATTTGATTTTTGTTGTATAGTCTTAATTATAATCTAATAGAACAATAGCCTTTATTAAAGCATACTTAAGTTTACCAGATATGATAAAGAAGTTACAATCTGAAGGACAAACTCTTTGCGCCCAAATGAATTTTATAAAATCTGTTCAAAAAGAATTGAATAAAATACCGGGGGAAATATTAATATAAAATTTGCAGATATTTTAAGTAAAAATATTGGTTTTACTTTGATTCAAAAAGATGACGCGGCCTTATGTGGCGAGGAAGTAGATTTAAATGTTGACCCAAACATTGTTAGTATGTTTAAGTATGCCCCTGTGACAACCGTGGATATAGAAGGGTCATTTTTAAGACACAAACATATTCTCAATGACCCTATAGTAAATCCACTGAGAAGAAAACAGCCACGGAACAAGAAAAGGTAGTAAAGTTAGACAACACCCAATACACGTCGTTTGCTATTGGTGAAAAAGTCATAAAACTTTTGGCGGGAATTGTTGATGTCCAGAGTCGGTTCAGTGAAATTAACAAGTTTAGTTGTCTGATCTATGGTTGTCGGTTTACAAGCGTTCAGGCAAGTCATTGACGGTGATAGTGGACTTTTAGTTGATGGTTTATTTTAACGTATCGCTATTGTTATTCAGGTTTTTTTATATAAATTTATATAAACATATTTCTGTGATCTATTGCAATTATGGAAAGACACCTTCCCTGCTCGCCTCCCAAAAAGAGACCTGGAACATACTTAAGCTGCGGGGGGAAAACCATTATTTTAAATGTATACAGAAAAGAAAGAAATGAACATTCTTAGCAAAATCTTATTAAAAGATAAATTATAGTCAAGGCGATCATTCTTAATGCGACTCTGTACTTATTGCTAGCTGGTCTCGCGCTTTGAATTTCGACGTTTGTGTTTCATGGAAGTTTTCTTCTCGGTGGATTTACTTTAGAGTTTAACTGCAATTAACTTAGAAATGTACATTGTTGTAAATTTTAATAATCAATAGGTAATGTATGTCGTGTACGTCGTAAATAAATAATTGTAAATACATAGTGTGAGATTATTTTGCTGGAAACAACTTTTAGGAACGTTTTTATACAGTAATATTTTAAAGTGCCATTTTTCATCGATTTTTGCTTGTTTTTGCCACTTTTAAAGTGTTGATTTCCATTTTCTAACATTTTTAACGCCATAAAATCCGGGCTTTACTCATAAGAGATGTGCTCATTTAATTAGGCCTACATGATACAATTATATCTTATTATATTCTATGGAGGTACATTGTAGCTGTAATATTGTTAATATAAGTTAAACAATGTATCTGAATAAATAGGTATATTTGGTTATTATTTTGTTGATGTTCCATCAAAAATTTCTACAGTATATTTATAGGAAAGTTTTTAGCACATAAATTTGAGCTTTGGATATTACATATGTCTATGGTAGAAATGTTTGGTGGTCTGTGCTAGGACTGGAGTGTATACTAAGAGGCAAATTTACCATTACTACAATTTTCCGCTTGAGTCCTCCTCTTTCGGTGGTTTCGATAGGAACAACATATTTCACATTCCTTTTGTGCCTTAGAGACCTTCGCGTTTCGTTACGTCTTAGAAACTCATCCGGTAACACCAGATTTTCTGGCTCTTCAGTAGAGTTCTTATTTGACAATGTCAGGTTTAATTCATTTATTTTATCATTCCCTAAGATGTTGCAGTAACCATCTATACCAACCCCTAAAAATTTATAATTATTTATCTAATAATATCATACATTATTTTTTTAAATTGCCAGCAAATAGTTTGGAAATTATAATTTCACTTCTAATTTTAATATCAACCCTAAACCTATTTAGGCTAGTAGCTTCGATAGAATTCTGTGGTTACAACTCGCATGTATAAAATTATCGGATTCTACATCACGAAGTTACAATGTCAAATACAATTTCCGTTTGTTACTAGTTTAAAAAACCACGACTGTACTTTTTTGTCTTACCACTGACTGTAGGAATGCTTTCTAAATATAGGAGCCATTTCCCAGGTTTATGAGCTAATTCCGTTATTCCTGGGGAAACTTGGATTGGCCATTTGATATTCACTCTAATTTTAGGAAGGTCCCAATGACCATTGTTATCGATTTGATATTTATGGGTAACTCTTGCTCCTATGTCTTCCAAATGCTTCATGGCGGATTCTCCGATAATATTACCTCCATATAATAAATTAGAAGAAGCTTTTCTGTAAAAAAAAATGGAAGGTTCAGCATTCCTGTAAATGTTTTTGAGAGTGTCTAATGTAAACGATTATGCCCTATGCAAGGATTAAATGTTATCTACGATATGAAAACAAATTTTTGTAACATTATTAGCACTTCACATTTATAGTCATTATTCTTAAAACCTTTTTCTTACCCTCTTATTTGAAATTTGGCGACTTTCCGCAGTATGAGGGGTATCCTTCTAGAAGTCTCCTTGGATAGTTCGAACGATGTTGAATTAACAAACACTTTCACATCCAGGATTTGCGCTTTTGTGTCCTTGGCTATTTCAAATCTAGGACTGAAGGTGACTGTCCTGTTACCAGGAAAAGGATTACCTATATCACATATCACTAGAGTCTTATTTGATGGAGAGAATGAACATTTAATGTCCTAAAAGATGGAAAGAGTAACATTAACTTTTGTTACAAATTTTTAGAATAGAGTAATGACTTACATGATCGTTTTTGTGAGTGTTGATGTAGCTCAGATCTTGGGGATACATTATAAACACTTTAGCTTCATATGCGGCTTCTCCTTGATTTTCCACTTTTATATTTAGTTTCAGTTCATTTTGGATATTGTCTACGGTGTAACCCAATTCGTTCCCTAAAAATAATTGAGAGAAATGGTAATACACTGGAAGTCGCGAATAATGATATCGCTAGTAACAAATTGGATTTACTTTTAAGGCAATGCAAAAAAAGTGGCTAACGCGACGCTGTCTATTACGACAAAGTCGCTTTAATGTCTGCAAAATGCGCATTTGCGGTTTAGTAGGCTGGCTATAAGAACAAGACGCGATATGGTAAAAACCAGCGCCTAGTTTTCAATTCTGCCGGGCGATTTTTGCAATCAATGGCTACAAGTCTTGGAGATCACAAAGGTGGCTAAGGAAAACCTTAAGGCATTTCGTTAGCATTCATTTGTGATCTTGACTGTGTCCTTTATGTTTTCGTCAATTGCAATTGTGAAGTATTGATGACAATCTTCCTTCAGCTATGTTGGCAAGGAAGATAAATAATGATTTTAATGCCTTTGCGCGATGATGTGCCTCTTGCTATAATCAAAGAACATCTTATATTGCCAGATGAATTATGCACGGATCTGGTAAATGCTGACCTTCATTTGAAAGCAAGTGAAGCCGCGAAAATCTCCGTTCTGGAGCCAATCTAGTACCGTGTATAGGTATGTAATCCATTCCGGGAAGTGGGAGGGGGAGAGGATTTAGCGGGTAGCCGACCGGCCAGCGGGAAAAGGGGGTTCGATACTTTTATATCAAACATCTCTACTTGACTGAATCAGACATAAGATTAGTGAAGTGGGGGGCTGAGGCTAGCACACTGAATTTTATACGCCTTTACATGTTTTCAATTTTTTTGCACATAAATAATGTCCAAAATATAGTCATTACGTCATTACAACTTAAGTCAATTTATCTCGACAAATTGTAAAAAATACACGAAATACATCTATATCATGACTAATTTGCGAGTTACAGCCGATCGAAACGAGTGAGGGCCTCAGTTTTGGCCGATTTGCCCGGTGCCCCTCATCTCAATAGTAATTGACTGATTAAAGCCGGACGATATAGACCAACCTCGTTATGTTCCAACTTTCTGGTTTCACATCAAAATTGTGACACAGACTTTTAGTGGAAATGTAGACCTACGCGTATACTATATGCGCAATTAGATTTCCATGAGGCTCAGCAAACTGCATATCGATTGTTAAACACACAGATGTATTAAGTGCACTTTTTGTTAACAATGTGTTAAATACGTTTTCCAATCCTCCATTTGTCAACAATTTGTTAAATACGTTTTCCAATCCTTCAGTATTATAGCTGTCCAGAATGCTAACACTTATACATTAGTAGAGATGAGATTAAAAACAATAATGGAAATTTGAAAGCTATTAGAGTATTTTAAAACATGTTAAGAAATCGATGATCACGACTATTTAGGATCATGTGTGATATTTAACAGATCACGTAGGAGAAATTGAAACATGTAGAAAACATATTGCTTGCTTTGTAATAAAATAAATACTGCAGTGTAAAACATGAGTAAAATGCTCTTTATTAATTCAATTACTACATTTCGCTTATTTTTTACTACGCTAGTTAAATTAATAAATGCTTATCCCTGTTTTATATACTATGTTTGTTTTTTGATCAAAATAACTTTAAAATCCACCAAGTAGATTTGTCAGTATTTCAGTACATGGCGATCCTTCGATTTATGATAAATTCAGTTATTTCAAATTTAACTCCAAAAACACATGTACTTATGGTGATACATTTGCAGATCAAATGTAATATGATGAAAAAGCATTTGCAAAAGCAAAACAAATTGTTAGATTAGTATTATTTGTGTTTGATACATATTTAGATGACCTGTATTTTTGTTTTGTTTGGATGAGAAAATAATTCAGCGTCATTTTTGTTTTGTTTGGGAATTTCAAATTTTGTAGTATAGAGGAATGTTGAATTTCTACTTAGTATTCAATTAGCATGTACGTAAACATATTTTGCATTAAAGAAAGTGTGTACATATATGTTTCAATAAACATTTTTGTTAATTTTTTTAACCCTATAGTACAGGTTTTGGTGAATTATTAACAAGCCATGAAGAGTGTGTTTCACACGTACTTCAAGGTTGCGTTGGATTTAAAAAAATTGGTCTAGATTTTAGCATATATCTGTTTTCTGGGACCAAATGCAATTTAATCAGGAAATCATGAAAAGTACTATGAACTATCTAAAGTGACACCTCAATTGGTTGCTTAAGCTGTCTAATTTCCCCAAAACATTGGCAATCTTCTTTTTTTGAGTTTAACATAGATTTAACATTTAAATATAGATTTAACAAAATATTGACCAATGTGACATCCACCCACTACAGCTGTTCTTTAAGTGATCAAAAACTATTTCGATATAGGCCATACGCTGATTAGATATAAAACCCTTTTTAAATAGGCCAGTTTGTGGTCATTATATTCGACTTCCACTGTATTGTAGACAAGAAAAAAATGTTTTTGTATACGCTACCAAAATAGTTATTTTAAGGACTCATTTGAGTCCCTAAGATGAGTCTTTTTCGGACTCGATCCCAAAAAGTTGCCATGACTTAAATCCAAAGCTCACTATGTATAGATATGTACATAATAAGAGGTTTAATGTGTTTTTGGCAGCTTTAACAAAAAAATGTTTATAACACGTAACCAAAACGTTTTTGCGGACTCATCTGCCATTCTAGATTCGGCTAGGAAATTCCTCGTCTGGAAACAGCAACAATAGTTATTTTTGTTACAAGTACCTATAATACAGTTTTTGCGGACGAGTCGTTGCTGTTTCCGGACGAGGCGATAGCCGAGTCTGGAATAGCAGTCATAGCAGATGAGTCCGTAATTTTTTTTAGGTATGTGTTACAAACAACATTTTTTTGTTAAAGCTCCCAAAAACACATTAAACCTTTTACTATGTATCCAGTATGATTAATGTGAACAGAGCAAGTACTTTTTGGTAATAGTGACGGATTTTAGTTACCATGCGATCATAGTAACCAGTTTGTTCAATGTAAACACGAAAAATTTTTTACGGTTTTTGTCATGGCAACTTTTTGGGATTAAGTCCGAAAAACAGACTCAAATGAGTCTGTCAACTAGCTATTTTTGGGAGCGTATACAAAAAATAACTATTTTCGTATACTTAATGGAAATCAAGCACTTTGTTTATTTAAAAATCGTAGAGAAAAGTGGTAGTTTTCTTGTTAGCAACACTTTTCTTCATAGCAACATTGTTTTTCAATTGATTCACTTTGAATGAACTACTTTTCACAAATTATTTACTTGTTTAGATGTTTCGTTATCATGTCATCCTCATGGCCCCTCAGCACACACTTGACATATATATACTTTGATAAATCATTATTTTTGAAAAATATTTATCAGTGATTTCCATGAAATAGAAAAAATTGCATGTTATACACATTAGAAAAGTGATTTTTGCATGCTCATGTAAATTTAATTGACTCGCTTCGCTCGTCAATTAAACATTTACACTTCCTGGTAAAATTTTACTTTTCTTAATTTGTAAAACAATCTACTATTTTTTGTATTTTTTGACAACGAAATTTTTTCAGTATGCCCTAGGAACTTACTTCGGAAATTGGTGTCGACAGTTAAAATGAGGCGACTATCACACCTGTCATCAGCCCCACATTCTTTCTGAAATGTCGCCTCGAAGGTCTTCACTGAAGTCTTATTCAATATCGGTGTGTGATAGGCGTCATTTTCTAAAGTGTAATTCACTCTAAACTACAAAAAACAAATCTTGTAAATCTAAATGATCAATAAAGAATTCAAGGTTTTTTAGTAGGTAGATGGTAATATAGAAAACCTCTTGTGTACCTGAACAATTTTTTAATGCAGTTATCCATCCACTTACTTTAATTGGCGACAATATATCATTGATGTTCTCTTTAATATTAACAGTTTCGTCCTGGCAATATTGCTTTTGGTAACTACTGACAGGAATACTTTTCTGGTTATAGGACCAACGTCTGTCGGGAAGGTTAGTTTGGTGGAACCAAATCCTAGACACGAACTTTTTCTCTTCAGCTATACTGTACTTCACATTGAATTTGTCGTGCTTGCCGATTTTCCCTCCTATGGTGAAACAGGACGAGAATGTGAAACTGAAAAAAATTCAGAAATAGAAAAAAGTTGAATTTCCACCGATCTGTAAAATTTCTATGTGTACTTTGAATGGAGAAAAATGTGGCATTGTAAAAGCCAACTTTTTAACCCTCGAGGAGTAAATCTATATCATAATAGAATGATGGTAAAATGACGATTATAAAATAAAAAAAATTAAGCAATAAAAATGGGTAAATAGAGATAAAGTCTCCATGGATATATATATATATATATATATATATATATATATATATATATATATATATATATTGTAACGCAAAATGTAAACTGCAGAGCGAAATGTGTTTACTCCCGTCTGACCTCGGCGGCTTGCCTCAAAAGAATTGCCGCGACGCTTAATTGAATTCTATAAAAAAGACAGCTCCATGAATACTCCCGGATTATTATTTAAGGAAAGTAATTTATGACCCTCTGGACCTTTCTACATAATAAAAGATATTTCGAGTAATTACACGAATACCCCAGAAGGTTCCCGATTACATTTGAGAAGTGTATATAAGCGGGCTTGTGGTCGGAGGTTATTATTAGACGTGAGCGCGATATAGTAAATAAGCGAAAGACCGACCAGTGAAATAAATTAACGATTAAGAGTGTGATATAAATTAATTAGTTAAGTGTGTTATATAAATTAGTTTAGTACTAGTGTCAATAAATTAAGTAGTGACTAGTATTAGTATTAGTGTAAATAAATTAGCAAATAAACGTTACATTGGTATCAGAAGAGCGGATCATGAAGAAGTTACGCGAATTAAAAGTGGCAGAGTTAAAAAAGGAACTCGAGGAACGAGAATTGGAAACGGGAGGGAAGAAGACAGAACTCCAGGACTGACTTATGGCGTTTTTGAAAGAAAATGGCCAGGACCCGGAAGTTTTCGAGTTTGAAGACGACGACTTAACGAAGCAGTTTGTTGCCCAGAGGGAGGAAATCGCCGGTCAGAAGGCAGATATTACCGCTCAAATCGCCGCCCAGAAGGAAGATATTTCTGTTCAAATCGCCGCACAGAGGGAAGATATAACTGCTCAAATCACCGGCCAGAGGGAAGACATAATTACCCATATTACTGCTCAAATCGCCGCCCAGAGCAAGATATTACCTCCCAAATTGCCGCCCAGAGGGAAGACATCACTGCTCAAATCGCCGCCCAGAGGGAAGAGATAACCGACCAGATGGAGGCGCAGGGTAAAGAGATTGAACAGAGGATTAGACAGTTGGAAGAACGACTAGAAAAGGTCAGTAGCGGCGAGGGGAAAGAAGATGAGATGGAACAGAAGGTGAAGTAGTTGGAAGAACGACTAGAGCAGGTCAGTAGCGGCAAGGGGAAAGAAGCAGTAAAGGCGGCCGTTCAACAGAACTCGATGTCTATCAATCGAGTAACACCCCCAACGTTCGACGGAAAAATCCCGTGGGCCAGCTATGGGAAACAATTTGAGGCAGCAGCGGAGGATAACGCTTGGTCCCCTCATGAGAAAATTGTCTCTCTAACGGTAGCCTTGCGTGGAGAAGCTTTGGAAGTTCTTCAGACGCTACCCACCGAGGAAGTTGGAAATTATGAGGAGCTGCTGAGGCGATTAGAAATGCGGTTCGGCCAAACACATTTGGAGCAAGTCCATCAATCCCAGATGTCCAATCGTCGTCAGAAATCAAACGAGACCCTGCAAGAGTTCGAAGCGGACATAGCCAGACTAGTGAGGTTAGCGTATCCCTCGGCTCCGGAGCAGATGATGGAGTGCCTCGCAGGGCAGACGTTCGTGAGCGGGCTGCGGGACCAGGAACTGCAGAGGGTCCTGAGACTAGCTAGACCAAAAACATTAATGGGCGCGCTCGCCATCGCACTAGAACATGAGGCAGCAATGGAAGCCTCCCGAATTCACGGTCGTGCTCGAGCTCTGACCGAGGAGGTAGGCACAGAAAAACTCATAGAGAAGGCCGTTCAGCAGATCATGGAGGTACTGTCAACAAAGAAGACGCGGCCCAAAACAGCGGTGCCGGAAAAGGCCCAGGAAAAACTCATGCGGGTCGATAAAAGGAAGGGGACGTCGACCCGTAGCAGTAGAAACCCCCGGGCTAGTATAGCCCCCGTTTTCCCACCAATTGGAGAGCGCGTACGTCGATGGTACTATCGACGGGAAACCCCACGCCATGCTTGTTGACACGGGAGCTACGAAGACGATCGTACGCCCGGAAGTTGTGAGGGACCGTAGGAAGATTAGGCCAAGTAGGTGGCAATTAAGAACTCCCACTGGGGAGAAGGCAGTAATTCACGGTGAAGCAACAGTTAGCATGAAGTTGGGACGAGTAAAGTTTGACCATCCTGTTATCATAGCCGAAATTGAGGAAGACGTCATACTGGGGATGGATGTCATGAGGAATCGTGGATTCCAGTTGGATTTCGAACAGCGAGTTTTGAGGATCGGTCAGGAAGAATTGCTGCTACACAATCGTGACAACTTTGTGTTAGATGTAATGATGGCAGATGTGATTCTACCGGAACGAAGCGAAACGATCACCTCTACTTGTCTGAGGGGTGTCGTGGAAGAGGGAGTTCCTGCCGTAATCGAACCAGAAAACGATGACAATCGACTGGCTCGGGGAGTACTGGTAGGGAAGGCGCTCGTTTCTCTCTCAGGCGAGGTGCCTGTACGGCTACTCAACATCAATCAGTACCCGGTTACCATCAAGAAGGGTATGAAGCTGGGCACGTGTATAACCGCATCGGCGATCGTAAGGGGCGTTAGTAATGAAGAAAGATCCAGACACACTCCGCAGGACTTGAAACAAATTCTTTCCCAGACCAGTGCGTTTCTCTCGCCCACACAGAAACAAAAGGCCAACGAATTAATAAATAAGTACCAGGACCTATTTACCACCGAGAATGGGAAGCTGGGAAAGACTAAGGTCGTGACACATAAAATTGACACGGGCGAGACACGACCCATTAGACAAACAGCGAGACGACTACCCTTGGCCAAACGGGAGGAAGCCGAGAAAATCATCAGGGACCTAGAGCGGGACGGGATCATCGAGCCGTCAAGCAGTCCATGGGCCTCGCCGGTAGTACTGGTGAAGAAAAAGGATGGAACCACTCGATTCTGCGTAGACTACCGGTAGGTGAACAGTGTCACCAAAAAGGACAGCTACCCGCTACCACGTATCGACGACACACTCGATACCCTTGCTGGATCAACGATATTTTCGACCCTCGATCTAAAAAGTGGCTACTGGCAAGTCGAAATGGACCCTGCCGACAAGTAAAGACGGCATTCACCTTCGGTAACGGCCTGTGGCATTTTACAGTAATGCCATTCGGACTTTGTAATGCCCCAGCGACGTTCGAGAGGCTGATAGAGAGCTTGCTAATGGGTTTGACGTGGAAAACGTGCCTAGTCTATTTGGATGATGTCATCGTGATGGGCAAGACCTTCGAAGGACATCTGAAAAACTTAGAGGACGTCTTCCAAAGACTACGAGGTGCGGGGCAGCTCTTCAGAAGGAAGGTCTCTTACTTAGGGCACGTAGTGAGCAGAGAGGAGTGGCCAATACCGGCAGATAAACACCAGTTGAGGAGTTTTCTGGGACTCTGCACGTACTACCGACGCTATGTCTAGATGTTTTCCGACGTCGCCAAGCCGTTGACGAGGCTCACAGAAGAAGGACGAAACTTCTGTTGGGATGAGGAATGCCAGTCTGCCTTCGACAAGCTGAAGAAGAAGTTGACCAGTGCCCCAGTGCTGAGTTTTCCCCTGCCAGAAGGACAGTTCATCCTGGACACCGACGCGAGCAATGTGGGAATTGGAAGTGTTCTGTCGCAGCGTCAGGAGGAGATTACTGTGTCACCCGGCGTGAATTATTGGCCATCGTCAAGTCCATCGAACACTTCCATAAATACTTGTGTGGAAGGAGGTTCCTGATCCGGCCCGATCACGCTGCCCTTAAATGGCTCCTCCAGTTCAAGAATCCCGAAGGACAGATAGCTCGCTGGATCGAGAGGCTTCAGGAGCATGACATTGTCATAGAACATCGGCCCGGACAGAGTCATGAAAACGCAGACGCACTCTCGAGAAGACCATGCCCTGATTAGTGTCCTCATTGTCATAGAGCCGACGAAAAGTCCGAGAAAGTATACCGAACTACCGTGGTCGCCGAGGAATGGACACCATCCTCGTTACGACAGGAACAA
The DNA here is from genome assembly GCA_946251905.1 of Cryptocephalus moraei. NCBI lineage: Eukaryota > Metazoa > Arthropoda > Insecta > Coleoptera > Chrysomelidae > Cryptocephalus > Cryptocephalus moraei. The sequence goes on from OX276455.1 coordinate 37,332,324, forward strand.
GAGAAAGACCCGGTTCTGAAAGTAATCCTGGCATGGAAAGAGGGAGGACAGCGTTCGGAGTGGTAAAAGATATCACCTGGCTCGCCAAAACTCAAGAGCTATTGGGCACAGTGGGACTCGTTAGTAGTTGAGGATGGACTACTAAAACGTGTACTGGAGAGCCAGGACGGAACGGAGGAAAGACGGCAAGTGGTAATACCCTCCAGTAAAATCCCGGAGGTCTTGCGGCACCTTCACGACGAATCGTTTGGTGGACATTTAGGGATCAAGAAAACGCTGCAGAAGGTACGGGAGCGATTCTACTGGATCAATTGTTCAGACGACGTGAAGGACTAGTGCAGGAAATGTACTACATGCTTCGCAAGTAATGGGCCACAAAGACGACCGAAAGCTCCCATGAAACAATATAACGTCGGAAGCCCCTTCGAAAGGATCGCTATTGATATAGCAGGACCCTTCCCTGAGACTGAAAAGGGGAATAAATACATCTTGGTCGTGATGGACTACTTTACGAAGTGGGTAGAAGCGTACGCTCTCCCTAATCAGGAGGCAGAGACAGTGGCCGATGTGCTAGTGAAGGAGACGATCTGCCGGTTTGGAGTACCCATGGAATTACACTCGGATCAAGGAAGAAACTTTGAGAGTGGCCTATTCCGGAGGATCTGTGAGAAGTTTGGGGTACGAAAAACAAGAACCACGGCCCTTTACCCTCAGTCTGACGGCATGGTAGAACGAATGAATCGCACCCTCAACCGCTATCTGGCGAAAATGGTCTCGTCACATCAACGAGACTGGGACGAACACGTCCCGTTCTTCCTGATGGCCTACCGCTCGGCCGTTCATGAGTCGACAGGACAAACTCCAGCCAAAGTCTTGTTCGGGCGAGAACTTAACTGCGCTGTGATCTAATCTTTGGCGCTAGACCGGACGAGGACGTTTCGGGGGAAGATTACGTCTCCCGGATGCGGAAAAGGATGAACGAGATTCACGATCAAGTCCGGTACCAACTAAATATCGCCAGTGATCGCATCAAAGAGCGTTACGACATCAACGCTAAAGAGGGTGGCTACCAAATGGGAGATCGAGTTTGGCTGTACAACCCACAGAAGAAACGTGGTTTGTCCCCTAAGTTGCAGACCAATTGGGAAGGTCCCTATGTTGTAAAGAAACGAATCAATGACGTGGTCTACCGGGTAAGCAAACTACCAAACGGCAAGCCGAGAGTGGTGCACTTCAATCGGTTGGCACCCTATGAGGGGTCACACGATGAGGCGGAGGTTCCCCGGGTAAGAAACCTGTGAAAAACAACAGGATTTGTTCAGCGTACCTGAAGAATACTCGTTGGCCCATTGTGTGTCCACCGACCTGGTAATGTCAAGAGGTATCGCCACGGTTTTCAAGAAGAAGTACGGGCGCTTGGAACAACTCAGAGCGCAACTCCCGGAAATTGGCAAGGTTCTGGAACTACGTGACAATGTAAGACACATCTTTTACGAAGGTTACGAAGGAGATCGGGTCCCTTAAACCATGTTATCACGATGTATGGCGAACCTTGCATAGGCTACGAGACCGACTGCTGGAGCTCGACATGAGGAAGCTAGCTGTCCCCAAGTTAGGTGCTGGACGAGATCAGCTGGACTGGAGGGTTGTCCGGAATATGCTGGAAGTAGTGTTGAAGAATACCGGAGTAGACCTGCACCATGTCGACTCGGAAAGACGGTTCCCTGTTATTTTAACGCCACGTCCCGTTGTAAGCGGGGGGCTAACTGCAGGTTCCTGCATGGGCCTACCAGGGATACGTTCCGGGACGAAACGTCTCTAAGGCGGGGGCAGTGTAACGCGAAATATCAACCGCAGGGCGAAGTGTGTTTACTCCCGTCTTAGCTCGGCGGGATGCTTCAAAGGAATTACTGCGACGCTTAAAAGACAGCTGCATGAATTCTCCGGATTGTTGTTTACGAAAAGTAATTTGTGACCTTCTGAACATTTCCCACGTAAACATTATTAAAGGAATAATCGTACATTCTAGAATGTTCGAGAAGGTTCTTTATCATGGTTGGGGTGTATATATAAGGGGGCTTGTGATCGAGGGGATCATTAGAAGTAGAGAAGCAGACGTGAACGCGACATACGATCCGAACGCGGAGCAGTACAAATAAATTAAATAGTGTCTATACCAAAATCCGTTTTTCTTCACGAGTGACTCATCGTCACACCAAGTTGCGAGTGGCACACGCAAAACTCATAAAGTCACATATCTAGTTTGCGCGATTTGCCGCTTTAGCAAATTTCCAACGTAAAGAGAGAGACAGAGAAAAGCGTAGTTGCCAAAATTTAAAAATTCGCTCTATAAAACAATGGTCGAAACCCGTAAAATGGCAATATCGAGAAACTTGTTTACACAGTGAACACGTGGTCGGGGCACAGTGTCGGTGCCCGGCGAAATACGCGCTAGTCAGTACACGTGTGATATTCGTTTTTATTTTTCATTAGGCAATATTTCTTCCAGTCATCTGATTTCTGTAATAGCGCTATAATTATTTCAATATTATAGTTGCAAACTAACATTGTTTCATTCCATTAAATGATATAACTTCGATTATCTATATTTCGAAGACAAAATAAAACATACACGCCCCTGTTTCTACTTTCCCCTCACTTCTTCATCCCGCGGAGGACTAATTGATTCCAGGAATTTACTCCGAACTGAATCGACACCCGGGTATAGTCTAGTGTACAAGTAGCAAAGTGTGATAAATAAATTAGTGTACAATCATTGTAAATAAATTAGAAAATAAACGTTACAATATCTAGTAATACTTGTTTATAAGATTTTTACAATGGATCATCCACCATATTGGCGAAATAAATAAATTTTTAGAAAAAATAAGATTTAACATATAAAATGTGAATTGATGTGTAAATATTTTATTTAAAATATACAGTATTTTTATCGCGTCACCATCATCAAATCATTATTAAATGAGAAGCAACCTCAATATGTGAGAAATAAATATAAGAAATTCAAATTTTACGTTTCATTTTTCTCGATTCGTGGTATAACTTTGACTTTGTATTTAACAAATATGGCTTCTTACCAGGTATAGTTGCTTCCAAGATTGTTGGAACAACCTTTTTTGGACACATTGATATTTTTTAGTTCATCGCTTTTTATTTCTATCCGTATATCGATAATGGGCCTACTTTTAAACAAAAGCACTTTATCAGATTCATAAGCTCCTACTAATAGATCAGGATAACCATTATTGTCCATGTCTAGACCTCCGCTCAGAGAGTACCCCAGGGTTTTGAGGCCCTTTGTACTGATGTACTAAAAAGATGTAAACAGAGTCAGTTAGGGATAAATTGCATTAACTTCCATTTTCATGTCATTACTCTATTTACCTGAGACGGTTCCGTCATTAGACCATCTTTAGAACCCAAGTAAATATAAACTGCTCCCTGGTCGTTTTCATAAGGAGCACCAATGGCAACGTCGTTGTAACCATCTTTATTGATGTCTCCTAGCGAAGCCAGGGAAAACCCGAACCTGGACTGAGATTTTCCATAAAAGACTTTATTCCACTTACACTCCCTGTCCCAGTAACAATCCCTTAGGTTGTAGTACACGTAAACGGCGCCACCTTTGCTATCGCCGTAGAAAAAAGGTGCTCCTACTAGTAAATCGTCAAATCTGGAAAAGGTCATTTTAATTCTAATACTTACAATGAGCCATAAATTTGAATATCAATGTCAATCCTAAGTCCTGCTATAATTACCCGTCATTATTGACGTCCACCGCAAGCACTTCATAACCGAAACTGGAAGCAAATTGTTCTCCAGTAATTATAAGGGATACGTTAAATTCCTGTTCACTGGGGGATTTTTTAAAGAAGTACACTTCACCTATTAATTTTGATCTTGGGGCGCCGGAGACGTAAATATACTCGGATTTACTCCAGAAATGGCCGCCACCAACACTCATACCTGAAATAAATTTCATGAAATTACAAACGTATATACTATATGAATCATATACAGAGTATATACTATTAAAGCGGATTTTATCCCACGGTTTTGAACCACGTTTTTTTGGATTTCTGCTCACCGTTTCTTTCTACCGGAATGGCAGAAAAATGGTGGAACGGTATCAAAATTCAGCTCAATTTATTTCATGCATAAAATTGTATCGAACAGATTGCAAAAATTTTCTCTGTATTTCCGATTATTTCAAATGATTGATTGGAGATGAGAAATGTTGCTTAGAAACTGTTATTTTAACACTGGCTGAAGTTTGACTTCAGAAGACTGAAGTCAGTTCTAATCATTTTCGAAGTCGCTTACAGAGCTTACTTATGCTCGTCAATCTACCAACAACTAGTCAACAAAATGTTAACTAAATGCAAGAGCCAAACGTTGCAATGGTTTTTAAATAAAAAAAAATCGAGTTGAATGTGGGGCATTCCACGCCAACTCAGCAGTCGATCCCACATCACCCTCTCGGATCGGGCCCAAAATTGGTACATCGATTAGTACTATCGAAAGAAGGATAGTCCCAAACTTTCAGCCCCGGGGACCGCTTCTTGTCCCCAGGGGCCCATATTGAAGTTTCGGGCATAATCTCACCACCAGGTGTCCGCGCTCGGTTTTTCGTGTACTGACGCGGCATTTTAGTCTAAAAAATGGTAAAAATCACACAGCAGATGCCAAATTACCCGGAGAATACGATAGCGGCATTTATTTTTCGATATCTTATAACCGGAGCTCAGAAATCGCAAAAAAACCCGCTTTTTATTCAAAGTCTGATTCACTGATATCTCATGTGGGGCCACTTCAAATTGGCTAAAAATTTACCAAATGGCTCTTTGATTATTGCTCTTTCGAATGTTCATATGCGTGCAGTGATCATTTTATATAAGAAAAAAGTTACATGCATTTTACCGATTTTTCAGAGAAATTTTCGTAATTTTGTGACTTTAACCCTTCTGTAGGTCGTCCTAGTTAGATACGAGTTTAAATTTTGTGTCTCGGAAAGCGCCCTCTTTGTTTGTCGACCCTCAAAAACACAAACATTTTCTTTTCTGGTATGTATTACGGGAAAAATGATCAAATTGATTCAATTTTTTCGTGAATTTTTCGATGTTTAACAAATTTATATATATTGCAGACTAATTCCACCAATCATGAAAGAAGAAACAAAATTACTTTGAAACGCGATCATAATCATATTAAATTTTACGTTAATACTTCCCAACTCTATAATATTATCGATAATTTACATATAATTTTCTTACACATAGAGCAGCGTCCCTTATTCACTGATATATTGTGACAGATAGTAGCTACCGAGAAAGCAAGTGAATTCACCATAAAACTGGACCAACAGGCAGCAAATTCAAGAAATATAATAATCAAAATGTTTCCATAAATTAGACAAAACCTTGTTCCATGTGTAAGAAAATTATATGTAAATTATCGATTATATTATAGAGTTGGGTAGTTTAATGTAAAATTTAATATGATTATGATTGCTCTTCAATGTAATTTTGTTTCTTCTTTCATGATTGGTGGAATCAGTCTGCGATAAATATAAAGTTGTTCAACATTGAAAAATTCACGAAAAAATTGAATTAAACTGATCATATTTCCCCTAATACCTACCAGAAAAGAAAATGTTTGTGTTTTTGAGGGTCGACAAACAAAGAGGGCGCTTTCCGAGACACAAAATTTAAACTCGAATTTAACTAGGACGACCTAGAGAAGGGTTAAAGTCACAAAATTACGAAAATTTCTCTGAAAAATTGGTAAAATGCATGTAACTTTTTTCTTATATAAAATGATCACTGCAGAGCGCGGACACCTGGTGGTGAGATTATGCCCGAAACTTCAATATGGGCCCCTGGGGACAAGAAGCGGTCCCCGGGGCTGAAAGTTTGGGACTATCCTTCTTTCGATAGTACTAATCGATGTACCAATTTTGAGCCCGATCCGAGAGGGTGATGTGGGATCGACTGCTGAGTTGACGTGGAATGCCCCATATTTCATATGATGTTTTTTTGGTAGAGTTATCTAGTGTTGCATTCGTTAACGAAGTCGAAAAAAGAGGAATTAAAATGCGGTTTTCAGTTTTTTGGTATCTAGAAATCATACTTAATCATTTCTCAAAAGTTTATATATATCGGATATAACGAAATTTGTCGGCAAGCTACAGGTCGTATTTTTTAAAGAATCACAACGAAATTTGGTACAAAAATCAGTTGGCCGAACATCTCGGTCGAGTTCGTTAATGGGCCAAATAGGTCCAGCGGTTTTAAAATGGCGGTTTGTTATTTAAAAAAAAAACTTGAATTTCGCGTCTGAGAGAAAAATGTTACTTAGGTTTTATGTTGATCTTATAGAGACGAACGACTTTTGTATAAAATATTTTTTCGAGAAATGTACAGAGAAGAAGTTATTTTTTTCAAAAAAAAATCGAAAATTTTTTATTTCGCCTCCGAGAGAAAAATGTTATGGCGGTTTTTTTGTTGCCCTTATAGAGGCAAACGACTTTTGTATAAAAAATATCTTTGAGAAATGTACAGAAAAAAGTTATTTTCAAATAATTTAAAATTTTGACGTTTGTATTTTTTCACACCTCGTATACATTTTTTTGACACATCGTGTCTGTTATAATACTCTATATCCTACCCATAAATCTACCTTTCAGCCTGGCATGCCATGGGGTTTTTTTAATTCTACTTATTTGAAAATGATCTGGACACCTTGCGAAAGGATTTTGTAGACCATGGAGAATTTGTGAGTGCCAGAGAGAACATACGGACACGAGACTGGGATTAAATATATTAGGAAGAGATCACGAGTTTGGACTCATCATTTCGCTTTTGGTCGGCATGCAATAACTACACAATACCCAAACAATTTAGTCTCGTTTGTTTCAAATGAATGGATACCGTTACAGTATTCCACAAATTGTACGTACCCCCACAAAGAAAAATAGGAATTTGGTGACAAATTAGGTTACCTACCTAACTGGGCGGACAATGAACTGTTACGTCCGGATACCTGTATTTTTTGAGAATTTCCGTGGATAATCCCCAAGCCTTTCGACACCAGACCGATATCCCCCTTTCAGTGCATACTAAAATGTCTATTATGAATACGTCTTATTCCTTTGTCGTTTTGAAGTGGGATCAATTAAACTTGCCCACCATGTATTTGACATTGTCTATTTGAACCAGATCGTATTTCAATTGGGCGTATTTTCACACGGGTTGTTTACACAGCGTGTTACAGCATGCTATTCGTTAATGGATGTTTGCGACAACATTTTCCATTTAGTTTCCAGTCCATTGTCTAATGTTTCGTAACCAAGATAGTTTTTTCCTACCTACTCCTCTACGACCTTCTATCTTACCCTCGATTATCAACTGCATTTATATTTTTCGTTTCACATGAAGTGCCCTAGGTATGCAGTTTTACTCTTCTTAATGGTAGTGAACAGTTCACACTATTAACAGAAGCTAGCACGTCTACATTTGTCACTCTTGCTGTCCAGGGTATTTTGAGTATTCTGCGGTATAACCACATCCCGAATGTCTATAATTTGTTAATAGCATTTACTTTGAGGGTCCAACCTTCCATCCCATAAAGAAGTACTGACCAAACGTAGCATTTCAAAAATCTCAGTCTCAATTCAAGATCGAAGTCCGAACAAGTAAATACTCTTTCCACTCGTAGGAATGCCTGTCGCCTGCTCAATGCGGCATTTAATTTCGAGTTCCGTTGACCAGTTTTCAGTTAACCATACGCCCAAATACTTAAATTTGTCCACCCTTTCTATGTGCATCATATTGAATGTTATTTCGGAGTCTTCAAACGCATTCAGATCTCTTTTGATCACCATAAACGTTCTCTTCTTAGTGTTTATGTTGAGACCCACTGATTTACTGTGTTCCCCGACTATGTTGACCAATCGTAAATGCTGCACTTTATCAGCGATTAGCATTGTGTCATCAGCATAGCGGATGTTGTTGATCCACACCCCGTTAACCTTAATGGTAATCTCTATCTCTTCCAAAGCTTCGCGAAAAACCCCATCTGAGTATATGTTAAACAGTAGCGGGTAGTAAGACACATCCTTGTCATACTCCTTTCCGGATCTTTATGCTACTGGACATGTCGCTATCTAATTGAATCTGTGCGGTCTGATACCAATATAGATGTTTGATGCACCTGATATCTTTTTGATCTATATCAAGGCCTTTGAGAAGTTGTATATTTTATGATGTTCAACTCGATCAAACGCTTTCTCGTAGTCGACAAAGCACAGGCAGATGTCTTTTTTCACATCATAACAGTTCTGAACAAGCATTTGTGTGGCCACCATCGCTTCTTTTGTATTCATTCCCTCTCTAAACCAAAACTGTGAGCTACTAATATCTCTTTCGCACTTTTTATAAATTCTCTGATGAATCACTTTTAAAAATATTTTCAGGGTATGGCTCAAAAGCTGATGAATCGGTGATCTTCACATTTTCTGGCGTTGTTTTTCATAGGCAAGGGAACAAAGGTGGAACTCAGCCATTGTTGAGGATGTTGATACCTGAGGATGTTGATACCTGTTGATGTTCAGGATGTCCATACTGTTGATAAGGATATAGTCCACAAGTGTTTGTTATTGTTACATTTACTTCCTGGCAGCATTCCAATAGGCGGTCGCCCCTCTCATTTCTTGTTCCAAGCCCATAGGGTCCGACTAAGTTCTCGAATTTACCTTTTCCTATTTTGACATTAAAATCGCCCATAATCACGTTGACATTATGTTTTCGGGTTTGTTTGAGCAGTTCCTTAATTTCGCCATAGAACTGTTCCACGTCTTGGTCGGCTGCGTCCGCTGTTGATGCGTACACTTGTATAATATTAAGATCGGTCCATCGGTCGGCTTGGCTCTTAATTTTAGCAATGCAGTTCGGTCGGAGTAGGGAACGAATTCTACCATGGATTTTAATAATGATTTCGCTACTACAATTCCTACACCTTTCCTGTGGTTTCGGTCTTCATTGCCAAAGTAAAAGAATGCTGTATTTTCCATGTCGCACCTTCCTGCACCCGGCCATCATGTTTCAGCTACGCCCAAGATATCTAATCCCAATCGGTCCATTTCGTGCACAACGTTCGCAGGCTTGCCAGCCTCAAACAAGCTTTGGGTGTTCCAAGTTCCAATTTTAATAGGCTTTCTCAAATTTGTTCTCTCATTCAAATTATTTAAAACCGTTCCCCCGGGAGATCCGATTCATGCCAGTGTTTCAATGTAAGTTTATTAAGCAAGTAGCACAGTTAACGCAATGTATGCAAATTGATGTGATTTCTCCGATTCTCTATTTAGTATTGTAGTCTATTGGCCAGGGGGCCAATAGACTACCAAACCGGCCAATTGGTGTCCGAGGATAAAACCAACTGGATGTTTGCAACTTGCATGTTTTCGGGGTCGCTGAATCCGAATATGCAACTCATTTTGCCCTAACGGTGGGCCATCATTTGTTATTAACATTTTTTTAACAACACTTTGTTTTGAAAAAATTCTAGAACTTCACCCAAGTTTTTATTTTGTATTTTCCCCCGAATCCAATTTCGAAGAGCGTTTCTGAATTGGACGCTTCCCTCAAAAGTTATTAACAATTTTAGATTAACAAATGAGCTATTGTTAATTGAGCTATAGTGTTACAGTCGGATAAATACTTATGTGATTAACGCCTGTAAGTATCTGAATTTGGGTCCTTAGAAAAATTATTTTTCAATGGCTTCCACATCAATAATGCCACAGCTACTATTCTGTGTCATGTTAGTTTTGGTCCGCTCCGGGTATTTCATTTCCCCAGTACCATCCATTTCTGGAAGGCCATTCCCCTATCCGTCACCTGGCGAGGCGCCTGATGACTAGCAACCCCACACGCGGTGACATAGCGGGATTTATATATTAACTATCTTAAAAAGTATATAACTAGCAAAATTACATTTTACCAAATCAATAAATACTGTTAACATGGTCTCCTGGGAGAAAAAACTTATTAATTAATTACAATATCGATACCATCCCTTATTTATTAGTTTATTTACATTTGAAATTTGTAAACTGCTATAATAATATTTCAATTTAATCTACTTCTTGAAAAATGGTAACAAAGCAAAATCATTTTAACTACCACTGCGATAATTATTATTTAGAGAAATTATGGAACATGTTTTCTGAATGAAACTCACGTATGTAGATCTCAAAAAATAAGTGGAGGAAAAAAAGTTTAAAATAACGCGTTCGTCCATCCCTAAACATTTTTAAAAATTAGTACGGTCATGTATAATATAAATCAGCACTTTTAAGATCCAGAAAAAATATAATCATAATTTGGGGGAATTGAAAATTAAATACATATTATCAATTTTGCCCAAACTTACACCTTATATGTAATCCAACGTGAGGCAAATTCGTTGTGATATATTAGGGTCCAATTGTAACTGTAAGTGTTAAACTAAACATGATTAAACCATATTATGTGCATATTATATACTAGCGAAAAGCGAAAGATGGAGTTAAGGAGCCTTGTCATTTTCTATTGCGATTAATCTATGTCGCCCATTCTTAGGTTATTTCTCGTACTCACGAATTCCTCCATGTGCCTATAAATTTCATTTGCACAGTACATACAACAAAACCCTTATTAATTCGGAGGGGATTAAACTGCTTTAACAACACCTTACCCAAGTAACTGTATTTCTCAATGATATCGTTGTCGCTCAACGGTCCATGGTAGATTGTCTTGTCTCTGGTTAAAAAATCTCCGACGATCACCTTTCCGAATGCGGTGCCTCTCCAGGTGTAAGGGCCCGGCGCCCCCATTAACGCAAAGTCTTCACCAACAAAGGACACGCTCGTACCAAGTTGACAAAAACCGAACTGTTGATGCAATCTAAAAATTAATCAAAATCTTACTTTTATACAGTACTAACGAAATATTGATATTACTTCTCCATTGGCCTGCCAATGCACAGCTGCAGCCTGTCGACGGGATTCAGGGCCTCGTCAAGTAGGTAGCAGAGACCCTGCCCGTAGTGGAACTTCTGCAGGTTAGGGCTCTGGATGTATCTGTGGGCGCAGACGAGGACGACGCCTCCCGCTCTCTGGGACCTCACCGACACACCTAGCCACTGTCCGTCCTTTATCTCGTCTGCCCCTGGCGGTAGTAGTGGCTGCTCTTCGTCTTCCTCGCCATAATCGAACTCGTCGACTATCGACGACCAGGGATTTACAGACACAGACAGACAGAGAAAGAAAGAGAAAAAGAAAAGGGGAACGGTTAGAAGCCTTTCAGACGTTTCTTTTTATAATGTTTGGAAATATGGTTTTCCTAATACAGCATTTAAAAACGTTCTGCATTTGTTCAGTAGATACATAGAAAATTATATTTCCAACATTTTGTTTGTATGTTATTAGTACCACGCTAAAAAAATTACTGTTCGATAGTAATATAGATATAGTCGGAAAATATATACAACGTATGTCCCGATGTGCTGTATATATTCGCATTCGCATTGAAATATTTCAGAAAACATTCAATATGTTAGCTCCTTTCGTCTTGCCACGAATTTGACAGCACAGATCTCAACGCGTTTTTACATTAGCTTTATTGGCGAAAATACAAAAATTTGAACAGTAATCTTAATACATGTAGTAGTATTAGTAAAAAAATAACAAAACAATCACACAGTTCCTATAAACTACGAAGAAGGAAACTTTCAATAAAATAATTGTCGTCGTACTTCCCGGTGACGGTGCAATAAATTAAATGGTATTAATAAATAGTGAATATTATCATATTAAATAAATTTCCAGACATGGAAAGAGAAGGTGGAAGTGTGCGACATGGGCCAAAACGCCTTAGCAGAAGACATTTTTGCTCCTCGTCGGTATGCAATACAAAATACACATACAATTTAATCAGATTTGGTTTCAACAGGATAGTTGCAATGCAGATTACAGGTGTCAAACAAGTTTCAGAACATTTTGCACAACGTGAAACGTGCTTCACCTCACTGCGTTCTAGACAAACATAAGGGAGCAACTCAGAAATTTGTTGTAAACAATAGAAACTACCTACAACTATTATCTAAACCTAAACTATATACATAAAACATAAACAATAGTATATTAAAGCGTTACATATGAATTTTATAATTTTTTTTTGTGTGAAAGCTGTTTTGCTTCACTAATATCGTTCTGGTCTATTCGGTCAATATTAGGCCTTAGTTATTCAAATGATTATGCGAAAATTTCTGAATATTATAGTGGAGCTCCAATGAAGATTTTTTGCGTAGCATTACCAAAATTAGACTTTTAACAAATGTCAGTTCCGTTCAAACTAGTGCTAGTAGTTTAAAATCTCAATTGTCGGACAAAATTATGATAGATTGGGGTACTGTAACTAAAACCGTAAGGATCCCGTTAAAATCAAATATGTTTAGATTGTGTGTACCTATATTGTCTATTTTATATCGGCGAAAAGCGAAAGACATTCTGTCTTTCTAACGTATATGACCGACCCATTGACTGAAATTGCGTGTTCTCACCTTCCCTCTTGCACTCACAGATTCTTCATATGTCTAGAACATCTATTCTCACGTTATATATTTTTATCAAAAGGATTTCCTTTGTAAAACTGCCTCTGTTCACTTGGTACAGCCAAACAGACTTATGTACAAAATGCTCTCTTTTCTAAATTCAGTTTTCTTTAGAATCAGAACGTACTTATAAGCTCAAAATGCAATATAATAATAACAATAATAATATTAATAATACTAACAGAATTATAAAACTTGTAAATGCTGTTGTGGTCTCTCGTAAATTTTCCATGTTAATAAGTTATTTTTATTAATTTTTGTTATTTGACGAATTCAAAAAGCTGAAGAGAAACCAAATTTCCTACTGCATATTAATATTATGTAATAAAATTCATTTTAGGAAAGGGAAAATTAAGTAAGACGATGCTTTATTTACGCATCAACCAAAATTTGTTAAAATGTGTAAGACGATAAACCTTCGACCTTGTGATAACAAAAAACTTATTTTTATTATTACAATTGCTGTATTAGTACACAAAGGGAGTAATGAATATTATAGTTTATTAATCGCTATGTACTATGAAATTAGTAGTTACCTATTTAGTGTTTAAATTGTTCGCCTAGCCTTTCCAAATATTTCGTAGTTTTCTTAATTTTTTTTTCAAATTAATTACCGCTAAGGATATTGATTAATTCAGGTAGTTATTAACGTTACCTATGTATGTATGTAATTTTACCTTTCGGCATGTAATTTACACTGCAGGCAATATATACACCTATTAATAACATTTCCATTGTTCATATTAGTAAGACTTCAATAGGAGTTTCCCTTTGATTCAACAAGCTGTTAACTTACAAGCACCTTATAAAACAGTAATGCAAAAATATAAGACATGCAGAAGATATTTACAACATGCAGGCAAAATACTTTGGTCATGCAATAAATCGGGTATCAGAATTGATACCTGCGAATTGGCTCGAGACCACTTACATATATACCTCCCGCTGGCATCTGGAACGCCACCCCAAAAAACAAAAAAAAACAATTATAATAGCCCCTTAAAAACTCGGCTTTTAAAAAATCGTTTTTAAAATCTAGATGAAAAGTCACAAACAACAAGCTCCATAGGTTTAACGCGTCTTTGATACGCGGAAAGATTTGGAAGTTGTAAATTACATGTAATAAATAAGTCGACAGTATTAATAAAACTTTTGGCCCAAAATAACAACTACTTCAATCTACTCATATAAAAGACGCGTTAAGTACAGTGAAATATAGCGAGACTAGCACAGATCTAAAACTAAGTGTTTTTACAACACGTTTCACCTAAAAAAACCTAAGTTTATCTATACTTAAAAAATATCTCTTCACCTTATATTGTTGCTATATCTAGGATATAAGTAGTCTAAGACTTTAATAGGAGGAAATGTACCAACGTTGGAAACTTAATGTTAAATAAATACCTCTTTTTCCGTCGGTTTCGACTTGAATGCAGTCATCGTCGAATGTAGAAATCGGACACTTAAAAAGAGCACCCGAATGGTTCGAGCCTGGCTGAAGATTCTGACCAAGCGGAGCTCCTACTAATATCCTGAAATATACAAAAGAAGCTCCATTAAAATACTAATAAACAACCATGTTCGACTAAAAACACAATAGAATTCAGGATATTAAAAAGCAACCTAAAAATTGAAATAATAATAATAATAGCATGAAGTCGGGAAATGGCGCAATTTAGGGCTATCTGGTATACCCAAGGGCCCACCCTATGTGTCTGGCATTCATCATACTGTACTTTCATATCATAATGAATACAATGTATAAGTGCCAGACAGTTTCCTATGATTCCACCAAAGTCGGGAAATGGCGCACTTTAGGGCTGTCTGGCATACCCAAGGCCCACCCTACGTGTCTGGCATGTTTGTGTTTGTGTAATTCATTAAAAAATCAAGCTATGCTGAAAAGATGAACCGGTTTCCTATCAGTCAAAGGGGGTCGCTAAAGTAGCTCTGTTTAGGGATGTCTGACGGGGTGATCGCCCCACCCTATGTGTCTGGCATAATATTTTTAGTAAATTGTGCATCACGAACAAACCAACTCAATTAATTTTATTTGGTTTCTTATCGCACTTTGGGACCCTCAATTTGGGGTGACTTTGACACTACATCCTCATTAAACACCCCACTTCAAAGCTGCCAGACTTGCAGATTTTGGTTATTCGCCTTAAGGGCAATCTATGTTTAAAAATTGAAGCGGTTTCCTATGATTCTACCGAAGTCGGTAAATGGTGCACTTTAGGGCTGTCTGGCATACCGAAGGGCCCACCCTACGTGTCTGTCATGTTTGTTTTTGTGTAATACATTAAACAATCAAGTAATGCTGAAAAGATGAGCCGGTTTCCTATCAGTCAAAGGGGGTCGCTAAACTTGCTCTATTTGGGCTTTGGGGATGTCTGGAGGGGTGACCGCCCCACCCTGTGTGACTGGCAAAAATTTTTTGGTGAATTCTGTTTCACGAACAAACCAAATATAAACTTAATTTTAGAAACCAAATAAATTTTATTTGGTTTCTTATCGCACTTTGGGACCCTCAATTTGGGGTGACTTTGACACTACGCCCCCATTAAACGCCCCACTGCAAAGCTGCCAAACTTGCACATTTTGGTCATTCGCGTGAAGGGCAATCTATGTTTAAAATTTGATGGGGTTTCCTGAGACACTTTTAAGCTCGGCTCACGGCCTATATGGTAAGAGCTTTCGTGATGTGTTTATTGCAATGTTGCCAAGCGTTGCAGAAAGTTTGCGTCGGAACGTGCGATGTATTTGCCAGAAGGCAAGGATAAATCGCGTACGAACTTAGTTTTTAAGTTGTTGATGGAAGTGTATCTGCGCCACTTGGAATACATGTAAATCTGTTAAGCTTTAACCTATTGGCGGTGGTGAGGTGAGCGTAGGCGAGTAGTCTAACGATAATTTCACCAAAAATATCATGTGTTCGTTTTAATTGTCACATGTCACATGCACTCCTTTAAGAATGGAACAAATTATGTTTCAAATTTTATGTTCTCCTACACAAAATTTCGACTTCTTTAAAAACATTAAAGATTATCTAACAACTTTTCTTAAAATGTACAAACTTCTTTAAAAGTATAAATTCTATTTTAAACTTTAATGCTTTATAAAGGCAATTGCAACTCCCTTAAAGTGACTTTAGAGAAACTCCTAAACTTCTTTAGGAGAAGAAACGTCAAAGAATTTTAAAACCATATACCTATTTCACATCTTACTAAGATATATGCAACTTCTTTAAGGTGTCGTAGTATCATAATTTTAACATGTAGCAACATAGAACTTTCTCAACTTGCTTCAAAGTCTCAGAACTCTTCATTTTAAACGGCATTAAGACAATTAAAACTGCTTTAATGGCTACTACTACTAAATTGAATATTTTTTTGGGAAAAAGGTACTTATGACTATGAACAGGACCTCGAACCTGGATGTTCAGATTACGCGTCGCCTATGTTACCAATTAAACTATCTTAGTCCTACCTATTTCCTTTCCGGTATTCATGTTAAAGACAACGGCCACAGTCACAGTTACGGGCCAATGGGTTCTACGCAACTTATTCTGAGCAGTCTTGTCTACATTCAGGGGAATACAAATGCAAATACTAGAAACTAACTGTTATAAATATAAACCCTCCAACAAATCCAATTCATCTTAGCCTGTGAAACACACTCTTCACGGCTAGCTAATAATTCACTAAAAAGTGTAATATGAGGTCAAAAAAAAACAAAAAAGATGATTTAGGTATACATTTGCTTTAATATAAAACGTTTATACTATATAGTACTAATTGAAGTTCAAATCCAAAATTCTGCTGTAGTTAAAATTTCTATTTCCGAAACAAAAACAAAATGCAACAGAAGATGCTGTATTATTTTTTAATTCAGATAAAATAAAAAACAAAACAGATCTAAGTATTAATCAAAAAAACTATCACTTTGCATTTATAACTTATCTATTTCATAATTTTATTGCGTTCTTCAATAAATGACAATATTGTAACCAAAATGAAAGAATGTGCCATTTATACCACTACGACGTCGATGACAAGTGCTTCTATACCAAAATCCGTTTTGCTTCACGAGAGACTCATCGCCACAACAAGTTGTGAGTGGCACACGCAAAACTCATAAAATCACATCCCTATTTCGAGCGATTCGCCGCTTTAGCAAATTTCCAACGTAAAGAGAGAGACAGAGAGAAGCGGAGTTGCCAAAATTTAAAAATCCGCTCTATAAAACATAAGTCGAAACCCGTAGAATGGCAATATGGAGAAAGTTGTTTACAATACGTACACGTGTCGGCGGAACAGTGTCGGTGCCCGGCGAAATACGCGCTAGTTAGTACACGTGTGATATCCGTTTTTATTTTTCATTAGGCAACACTTCTGTCAGTCATATGATTTCTGTAATAGCGCTATGATTATTTCAATATTATAGTTGCAAACTAACATTGTTTCATTCCATTAAATGATATAACTTCGATTATTTATATTTCGAAGACAAAATGAAACATACACGCCCCTGTTTCTACTTTCCCCTCATTTCCTCATCCCGCGGAGGACTACAGGCTTCCAGGAATTTACTCCGGAATAAATCGACACCTAGGTATAGATGAAAATATCTTTGTACTGTAATACGTAATATCAAAGACTTGTAATATGTATATTAATGTAATTCCAAATTTTTTTTAAGATTGAGTCGGTCGGTCCCCGGGTCGGTTAGTACGCAGGTAGAGCCTAGGGTACCGCACGTCGAGTTCAGAATTCGGGGTGGTTTCTCACTACATTTAATGCATTATAATTCGGATAATATAAGAAATAAATGCAAAAAACTTTTGTTCTTTGATACCTTCTCTCAAACGACACCGGCACGAATCCGTTGCAAGTCCCATTTCGAATACGTTTATTTTTATATAATTTTCAATTTTCAAATGATAAAGCACACGCGACGGAATCTGTTTCAAAATTTTCCGAATATTGGGACGGACGGACATCTTACTCGAATTTATAAGCTTTTGTACAGGCAAGGTTGCTGAGGGAACAACAAAACATGAATTATTGCCGTTAACTGTAGAGGGCAAGTGTTTATACTGCCCGTGATGCCCCGATGGCGCGTGAAGTACTCTGTCTTGAGATAAAAGGCGGCTCTGTTTAACAGTGACTGAAAAATGTATGGAATACTAAATAGATACAATCAACGATTATTATTCAGCATTAATACGCATGGATAATCAATTATTGAATTAAAAAATTAAATAGTTCGTTAATCAACAGTAGAATAATGAATGGCGTAGTGATAAACTCATCAATTAGGTTTTTCTTTCAACTGCTCAGCTCAATATTATTGTAATATAGTCGTTCTCCACACATGAGGACAACTGAATCAATTACACAAGACACCACAAACTCTTGTGAAGGATAATCGAATGAAAGAGAAAACTTGAAGTCTTACCAACACAAAATGTCGTGACCGGTTTCGACTACTTGGTAGTCATCTTCAGGCGGACTCTTAATATAGTATCTAAAAATTCTATTAGAGGTAACCTCGGAAACATGGAAGTCGATATAAAAAAAAACAGTGCTGTTGGGCAAACATAGTTAAAAATGGTGTAAGATTATTAAAATACATATCATACCATGGGATTCATTACACCTACAAAAGAGGAAACAGTGTCTAATCCTCTAAACAGCGAGGTCATATGATACATTCAAAAGAGAATTACTACTCTACTAGAGTTCTCTCTTCTCGACTTCTCCATGGTTCCGCCCTTACCTAGAATCGAAGTTTTAGATACTAAATGTAGCGTCCGCCTGAAGAAGACTACTAAGTAGTTGAAACCGGTCGCGGCATTTTAATAGTCATTAAACGTGTTCGAAAAAAATAGCAAGACTTCGAGTTTTTTTCTCATAAAGAATGGCCAACTTTGAGAGACGGGACAACCTTCTACATTTAAGGTTAATCGAAGACTGAAATCCACAGGCAAGCCTTTTCAAAATCCTAGCGTTTCCCTGTCTTTTTCGTTCGGGAAGAACCACCCTCTTAAGTTATGTATAGATAAACTTCTATTTTTCAATAGATTCATCGGAATTTCAATCGCTTCGCTCGCATATGATACCTGACCTATGCATGTAAACCGTGTCGAATGTTAGATTTTACATTTTTTCGCTTTTGTTGCCTAACGCAAAATATAAATAAAAGTTTGACAAGCAGAAAGACCGAAAACAAAGAGGTAGAAAGTAATAGGCAAATAAAATTATTCTTACACATGAAGTTAAATAGAATCATGAAAAAAAACAGATCGACCTCTTCAACGACATTCTCCCCGACCGTTTGCAAGTCAATTATCTTTTCACAGTTTATTGCCTACTAATATATAATTTAGGCAAAAGATCAATCTGTTTTTTTTATTTAGTGGAAAAATGCTATTATCGAAACATATATGTTGACATTTCTCGGACAATTATTTGTTTAATTGTTTACTGAGTTGCACTATTCATTTTTCTCTCTTGCAATATGTTAATTATTATTATTTTATTTGTCATCATTTCGTTTTACCATTCGATTTTAATATCATTCATACTATATAAAATGAATTCCGCACATACGCAATAAGTGTTAATTATACGGTAAATTGTTGTTAAACGGTTGTCTATTATGGGACACATTAAGTTACATAGTAGTCAATATAATAAGTAATTTGGAAAAAATAAAAGCAAACGATATTTTAGAGATTTTCTATACTTTATTTAAATTGGGCCCTAATTTATTTGAGATAACAGAATTAGCCTTCTTGATTTCTAAATAGGATGCCAAAAATTCATCAAACTAAAATATCTATACTCCCTTTCAGTTTTGCGAAAGATTTAAAAATGATTTAACAAGGATGATATAACGATTTAAGTATTATTGCGAGGTATCTAATGTGAGATATGAGAACAATTGTTAGAATGCATAAATTTTACCAAAATAATTATGAAGGTTATGCTTCCATTATCTGTTTTGAAGGACAACAGAAAAGGCAACACCCTTTTTCTGTTTACTATTAGATAATGAAGGCACTATAATTGTGAATGGAGCATGGAAAAATCCATGTAAAACTAGCGGGAATTTGTTCTCCATTCTCACTCCCTTCGTCTCTTGAAGATATCATTAACTTCTTGATGAATCATGCAAGAGGAGTTATTCCGTGAAGAGATCCTGTCTGGATAACGTTCGTATAATCCGACAGAGGAGAGACATGACTCAAATATTGATTAGTCGCTGTTCTTATCCGAAAATTGAAATTCAGATGGGTTTGAACTGTGTTTATTCTTTACAGTCTGAAATAAGTTTACATGGCACTTATCCTTTTCATCATATAGGTACATTCCTTCGTAGAAATCGTAGAGAAGTAGAAATAATAATATTATCGGTTGCTCTATGGAATTAAAAAGCAGGTAATAACTACATACCTATATATTTAGTAAAAGGCGAAGATAAGGCGACATATTTTATCCGAGAGTTTCAAATATTAACATAACGATAAACGGAAATCTTATCTTCTGAATGTTGTGTGTGCTCAACTGTGCAATCTCATAGAACTGATAATAATATAGTAATTTATTGAGAAATAAACTTCCAGAAGGAATACGTTAACTTTTCTGACTCTTTCAGTCCAGAATTGTATGTATACCGGCAGCAATTAAAGTATTAAAATCAGAGTTGAGTATACAAAGAAGACAACAAGGGACCTTCTAGTGTAAACATTGTAAACTCTGACGATCGTAAAAATGTTATCATCCATAAAAAATAATAATAAAAATAATGATGAAACTTTT
The DNA here is from genome assembly GCA_946251905.1 of Cryptocephalus moraei. Lineage (NCBI taxonomy): Eukaryota > Metazoa > Arthropoda > Insecta > Coleoptera > Chrysomelidae > Cryptocephalus > Cryptocephalus moraei. The sequence goes on from OX276455.1 coordinate 37,352,822, forward strand.
TATAGAATCTCTATTAAAAGGAAAAAATTAGGATGAAAAAGTTCCAGACATTACATTAATTGAAGAACAGAAAATAGAACAATAATAACTTGAGTTGTAAATTTGATCCGTGAGCCGTTGCGTTGGGTGCACTGGATTTTTACCTTAATAGATTTATATACAGAAATTCTATTATTTCCCTATTTTAATCGATGTTTACATATGTTGATTCAATACATTGAATGCCATGACGTAACTTTTATGACACGCTGTAATTTAGATTTTTTCCGATCAGGATATCCCTCTCAACTTTGCTTGTTTTACGGAATAAATTGAAATTTGAATAAGATGTGCTTTTATTCTTTTGAATTTGTGAGTGTGGCTTACTTCATACCCGTAATATGCTAGCCAAATAATTGTGGACAAAACATATCCATAAAAGCATAACTATCACTCCGCATTGTTGCCGATTGTAGATACGGGCTTTGACTAATAAGCGGAAATGTTTGAGATTCTAATAATCCGTATATGTATAAATTGTGTATAGTTATATCAGAACTTCTCATACGCCTTCTGAACTAAACATAGATATCTGGAGGTACCGGTATCAACAGGCATTGGGTTAAGCTATATATACATGTATATTTTTATGAATCCCGAAGCCGGGCTTCTTAAATGTGCATCGGGCTTGGTTTGATAGGTCATGTGTAACGTTTTGGGTTTTGTGATGATGGTTTATGCGTATATATACTTGCAATTATATTTACACTTTAATCCTTGTAAGCCATATGCCAGTTAATTAACCAAATAATTAACTCAAAAACCGAATGAAACTAACTGACAAAACTGCTCGTGTTTCTTCAGAGAATATTTAGAATAGACTCGTCGTTCTCTTTGTAAACTTTTTCGAAAGTTAAGAAGTCAACGTTTGGCCGCTTTCAACACACCTATTAAACGCCCACAGAGACCGCTTTACTTGCTTGCTTGTCTTTTATTTCCAACTTATGCGTGTGTGTCGAGTTTAGGTAGGTTGTTACCGTAATGGCAGCCACACACGTAACGATATACTTGCGCAAACTTAAACTTGCACAAGTATACAGTATACAGTAACGTGTGTTGGAAGATTTTTGCGCAAATGTGTACAAGTCTTCAGAAAGTTCAAATTTTTGATTCCGTGACTTGTGCAAATTTACGTTTGGGCAAGTTTTGAACGTGGCATGACGTTCGACCATCAAAAATTCAGTGTGCCGTACGTGTACGCACATTTTCCGTTCAGTATAGTGCCAAAATGAGTGAGACACATGGATTTCGAGACAATTTGGAGGGATTCATAAATATATACAAAAATGAAGTATGCCTCTGGCAAATAAAAAGCAAAGACTACCATAATACGGATAAGAAAACATAACAGTATTTTGCTTTTTAATAAACGGCGTAATCCGAGACAGAAGCTTCAAATAAGTTTCTTCGTCCCTACGAAGGTAGTTGTGTGTAGTAGTCTTTGGGTGAAAATTTCAATTCATTTAATAAATTATCGTGTGAATAATGTTCTCTTTTCATCAACCAGTCTTTACACCACATAGTTCGGTGCCTTTTAGGTGTTTTAAGTTTTTTTATAGCAAATATTAAGCCAACTATCGCCAAAGCGTCGTCAATGGATGCCATCGACGCAACACAACTTGCCTGCTCCATGATTTCCCCACAAATGATATCGTTCAAGTATACTTGTGCCTTGTGCCGTCTGTGCTCATACTCGAATGATGTGTGTTTGTGCAAGTCTAAGCTTGCACAAGTATATGGTTACGTGTGTGTCTGCCATAAGACTTCTCGAAAATTTCTAGCCTATAGTATAACCTGTATCGAATCGATACGTTATATCTAAACCTCTCCTGTTAAAATTTGTTTTCTGGCGTCAGTAGGAATTTCCGAAATTCTCTGAAGATACCCAATAAAAATAGTTTTATTTATGAATTTATAAATAGATATGAAAAGTATTTTGTAGTAGCGAAACTGCCATAAAATGACCAATTCCTAATGTGAACAAGAACGTAACGATACGTACAGAGGAAACTAAAGAGAGAGAATAGATATATACACGAAACTGTGCATTGTAATCTGAACACAATGCACAATGCAATACGTTTACATGTGTCTCTGTTATTAGCACTTTAACCTCTTCTCCTTCATATTTTCTCTTCTCTTCATTCCTTGGCACGGTCACCGTCTTCGGCGCCACGGACCAGTTGTGCAAGTCTGCACCACACCAGGCGTGTCCACAAACAACTATTGTTATGCCATGCCTTTTGTCAATAGAAGTTAAATAAAAGCATTCCCTAGTCGAAACTCGGAGGTGACCGTTTCCAGGGAAAGCAATACAAAAAAAATGTGGATGTGTCAGTCTTTTATGATTTTATTATAAATATTGGATAGTAGAATTTAAAACAATTTTTGAGGTGGATTTCAAGAAAATTTCCAAAAACGACAAGATTAGATTAGCCCACAGAAACGATGTAGCCAAAAACGTTATTAAACTTTATTCAATAAAAAACAACAGACTTTCGATAGTGGAATAAATACACAAAGTTTAAAAAATATTAGTGGATTTGGAAAAAAATTCCAAAAACCAAAAAGTGATGTGTAAAGTGCCCCTTAGAGAAGTTAACCTATGTTATGAACCTATTATATAGATTCGACTATGAAGTAAATATTTCAAGTAAAAAATTCTTGCATCAAGAGACAATAATTAATTACTAAAAACCGAAAAATGACAAGAATAAACTATGCATTTATTCCGGCTAATTTTAATGAAAAGCTTATTGGGCGCTTCTGGTGAAATATACAAGGTCTAAATTCAGAGTTGGAACCGTTTCTGGTTTTTACTTTGGGAGAAAACCGTACCAAGTAAATCAAGTTTCAATGCACGTCATCGATAGAGAGACAAACGCTGATGATCAAAGTTTTCATATAGTAATGTATCTATAGTAAATTCATATATATATATATATATATATATATATATATATAATGTACATGTAGTGCGTAATCAATTCACATGCGATTCACAAATATGTTTTCTAAACGAACAGTCGGTAAATTTAACAGGTTTTAAACTTAATAACTTTAAAATTAACGCAAACCATAGGGTTAAAAAGTATACATATACATACAACGTGATCAAGAAATACTGTTTAAGTTGGCAATCCTAAATTTTACTTTAAAATGGTAGAACTGGGACCACTTCCGGTTGTTTGACAGTGACAGCATTGACACTTGAGCGGCGATTCAAATTTTTATTATAAAAATATAAAAATGGTACTATTTACATTAGAACAAGATATTTTTATTGGCATGGCTTATTTTCGGAGTGCAGTTCATGATCCCATTTCTGGATGGCAATACTCATTGGAATCCACTTTGTACCAATTTCAAGAAATGTTTCCTGAAGTTGTGTTCACTATCGACGTTTTTAAACAACACTGCATGCGTGTAGTTCAACGATATTTGAATACAGGCAATGTGAAGAAAGGAAAGCCACCTGGTAGACCCTCCGTACTCACTGAAAATGTGGTGCAAGACGTCAGGGCCCGACTGCAACAAAGTCCTTGCAAATCGGTTAGGAAGCTTTCCCTCCAAACAGGTTTGATTCTTATCAAAAGTTCACCAATTTCCACTTATTCCTAATTTCCCGTATTCCGTTTCGTCACTTTACAGGTTTATCATATAGAAGTTGTTCCACTGTGTTGAAGAGCAAATTGAAATACCACCCGCACAAATTTTCGATGGTCCAATCCCTAAATCCTCCTGAACGTCCACAACGCGTCCAGTTCTGTAACTGGTTCAATCAGGAAATGAACAATGACGACATCCTGGATAAAACCTTTTTTCCGATGAAGCCTGGTTCCATCTCAATGGCTATGTTAATTCTCAAAATTACAGAATTTGGTCTGGTGAAAATCCACATGCTGCTAGAACAACAACTTTACATCCTACTAAAGTTGGTGTTTGGCTGGCTGTATCACGGCAGAGAGTAAAATTGGTCGTGTTTTTTAACTTCACAGTTAATTCAGAACGATACATTCGGCACATTTTCCAGCCATTTGTTGCCCAATTAACCGTAGAGGAGCGCGAAAATGGCTACTTCCAACAAGATTCGGCTCGAGCACATACGGCTCGTGCCACAATGCAATATTTGCGGGAAGTTTTTGGCCATCGAGTCATAAGTACGGGAATCTGGCCAAGTAGGTCACCAGACCTGACACCTCTAGACTTTTGTTTCTTTGGGCACCTTAAAAACAAGGTGTTGTAATGTTCTACATACACGTGAAGAACTGGAAGCTGCCATTATCGAGGAAGTGCAAATATTTCTCCTCGGATGTTAATTAATGTCTTCGAGAGCCTAAAACGGAGAGTGAATTTATGTTTAGAACATAATGGCGCTCAATTCGAGCAGTACCTTAAAATATTGAAGTTTTTTCTGGTGTGGTAAATAAATATCATAAATAAATTCACATAACCTAAGATATTTGTGCTTATTTAGCTGTCGCTGTCATGCAGAGTGAGAGATTTCCGGTCTAGCGTTGCAAACCCTTAGGCAAAAAAATCCTCCAGGTAGGATTGTCAACTTATTGCCAACAGTATTTCTTGATCACTCTGTATATAAAGCATACATAAGTTACCTGGTCAAATGCATTAAAACTGTTTTCCATCAAAACACATACACACACACACGCGCGCGCGTGCGCGCACGCACGCAATAATGTTTTTCTAAAAACATGTTTTCTGGATACAGGGGGACCATAATACGTCCAAAAATACAATGTGTTTCAAAATGATTGTCATCTAGTCGGCTGTGGAATTCCCATGTAAAATAAAAAACCCGCCTTGCGAAAATAGGAGTTTCTACTAGCTATACATAACCTCAAAATAACCTACCTAATCTGTTTTAACTTCTGGTTTTTCTCTGTCAAAAGATAAGGAATTCTGAGTATACGTCTATTTGTAGTATTTGTTTTGGCCCTGAAAAGGGCGGTTAGTTACCAGCAGTACTGATTGCCAGTTTCACAATAAATGTTCGAAGTGTCACTTGTTGTCAGAATTAGATAGGTACAAATCAATAGAGCGGCACATCAAAAATTACATGCACAGAAATTCCAAAGCCAACTAGATGACAATCATTTTGAAACACATTGTACTAATAACTCAGATTGGAAAAATGGAACCTATTACAATACTTTTGCATCTTTTCTCATATGAGTGGCTCATATGAGAAAGTAATGATACTTCCTGAAATTCACGAAGTGTCTAAACGGTCCAATTAAATTTAATCAAATTGTATGATTAGTGATGATTTGGTACCGACCAACGCAAACAGATTAAGTTAATCATAATCAATTTGCCGGCTCCAAGGCAGCACTTCCGCTTTAATGAAGATGATAAGATTTTTGCTGGATATCACGCGGGATTTATTCGTCTATTAAGAATTTCTGTGAAAATTATGAACTTAATAATTACGAATTGACAACATTGCCTTCATATTATGTATAAATTGCAATTCCTCAGCGCTACAATTTGCCAAAATGTGACCTATTTAGAAAATATATTGAAAATGATTACTTCGCTTCATAGGACCCATCTAAACATTTATGCTTTAAAAAAAAAGAACATTAAATTTTTTTTAGGGATCGTTGGCAATTGTCTTGATTCTTTTAAGATGTCAGTACATCCGTCCCAAAATTTGGAATATTTTAAAACGGATTCGAGCGAGAGTGCTATCATTTGAAAGGTGTCGAGAGAAAAACGTATTCGAGAAAACATGTCATATTTCCCTCTTATATTAGTCGAGTGTTAACACGTTCAAGTTTATAATTCATTTGTAAAGTTTTGCAACGGATTCGGACGAGAGTGGTATTATTTGAATCGTAAAGAAAAATAAAGGTATTCGAGATACGATATCTCATTTATCTCTTATGTTAACTGCTTTGCTATGCGTTAAATGTCGTGTGTGACCTTCCCTCTTGGCTCTTAAACCGCTTATTTTGAAATATACTCTAAAATGCTGTAGTACATTATGCAAACACACTTTTTCAGTTTTTGAAAAGTTTGCTCCGTTCAAAAGTTATGCTTTTTTTTAACGTATACATGTACGATTTCCGGGATAATTATTAGCTAACTTCTAACACAATCGCGTCATAAGCCTTCCGATAAATGTAAAATAGTACCCTGAAATTAGTTCGGAATTAGGTAAATTAAAAAAAAACTATTTTACTAATAATCAGTGCTTCTTTTATGTTAAGACCCCTCCAATCATGCACTTGAAGTCAGGCGGCTACCTATCCGACGATTAATCCAAGACGTACAGTTCTTCCATCCCTACATTCTGTCTTCTTTTCTTCATGCGCTGCGAGACACGTCTGTCTTGTCGAGGCCTTCGTTAAACAGCAGCGTCCGTACGAGGGACGAAATTACGGAATCTTTTTACTTTCAGATAGTATTTAGATATTTTAGGCTGTGTCGAGCGCATACGTAATGCGCTAGCTACAGCTACAACGTATTACACCATTACTATTGAATGTATATAAGAAAATAGCTCGAACAGGTCGATTCCAGTTTTAAAGATACACTTCTTTTACGAAATATATTGTAAGTTGCGTCATTAGGTGTAGTGTAGAGTAGTATAATGGCGTTACTGTATGCATTTTTAAATATAAACTGCCGCTTCCCCCCTTCATTTAGATCATCGAATTGCCGACATGTTCAAAAACATTTTTAAATGTTACATAACAATAATTTTCATAAATAAATGTTTGACAGTTCACTAAACTTAAAGAAAAACCAAGTTAACAGATATCCAGATGTTTATTAAAAATCAGAACTTCATAAATAGTAGCAATTTTTGCAACGGTTATTTATTTGTAAGTTTATTTAGAATAACTTCACTGAGTGAAAAAAATTTTAGGGTTTTACTTCAATAATTATAGGGGTTTTGGCTCTATTTCCGGGGCTCTGTAAAAATTATAAATATTGAAGGTACACTTTCGGGAATCGGAACTGTTTTTCAGTAAATTTGATGATCTTGTCGAAAATGTTTTATATATTTCGAGATATTGGAAAAAAAACAAAAGCCTCACTTTTTCCACTTCATTCTTTATAACTGTTGCGAATTCTTTGCGCCCCTTTTGGGACCTTTCCTTTAACTTTATTCATGACATTATAAATCGAATGACACCTTGATTATAATTTTCGGTGACTATACAAAATTATTGTGAAAACTGATACATGTTGACTAGATTATAAGGCACACATCTTTTAAAATAAGATATTATTTCTGTCCTATTAAAAGAAAATGAAAGTACTTACGGTTCCTGTTTTTTTTTGCTGAATTGAGTTGAGGGTTGAGTATTTCAGCAGAGCCATTGGGAGGTGTAAGTAGTACACACCTCCTAAATGTGTTTACTTAATTTATTAAATAATATAGTAAATATACAGGGTGAGCATAAAGTGTGGAATATAATGTATTACTGCATTGCTAAATGTTTATAATCAAATCGCACGGAGAGGTCGATTTTAGGTTTGAGATGAAGATTTTTTTTGCAAAAAAAAGCAATAAGTGACTGTTTTTTTATTAAAACTCCCAATTTTTCTATAATTTAGATTTTAGGCGTTTTGGGGCAATATTGACCGACAGAAAGAGATTCTACCAATTTTTTGCATAGATTCGGCCATATTTTTTAGTTGTTGAGTGCAATGAATCCAAATTTTCGTTGTTATCACCTACCAGGTACTGCAAAACTTCATAACCATAACCAATAAGAATTCTATGTAATCATTATTTGCAACTTGAAACAAGCTCTAAAATTGCGTTCCATAAAAATTGATAAATATATGTTTTGCTTAGAAAGTTGCAAAATAAAGAAAAAGAAAAATCAATAATGAATTTTTACAGAATTCTCTTCAAACTATGTTAAATACGCGGAAATGTGAGTCTCAAAATACTACGTGAACCCTCTACATTTCAGATCGATCCATCGAATAGTTTAAATTTTATTACATTTCTTCATCCAAGAGACCATTTTTTGCAAATACATAAGTTAGACAATAATAAAGTTATACCGACTGTACAGATACCACAAGAAAGAAAGAGAGTTGAACTATGGATATGAATAGCAAAACCCAAGACAATCCCCTTTTTTTAATGCACAATTATTGTACAAAAATATTACCATTATTAATTATCAATCTATAAGAGTAACTGTTTTCCTATTGGTCGAAAAGAAATGTTTTTTCATGTTCAGAAAGCTGGCATTTTTAAACCAATTTCAAAAAAAAAGCGAATTTGTTCTAGGTCAATTTGGGCCAAAGTTAGCATTCCTTTTTAATTTGTTGGTAACTATTAAGAAATCTTAGAAGCGCCATTTTACAGTCAAAAGATCACATTTTTAAAAAACATCACTAGTTGTGGAATGTGATGGAGCAACTTAACAATTGAAGACATCAAAATAGGGAAAAGCCTCTTCAAACTCGATCACAATTCTACATATTTAGATCGAGTTAACGGAATTTAATATTTAATTTTTAATTGGTAGGTAGTACTCTTTGAGTACATTACAACTATACAGTAATTGGTTCATCATTTTTTAATAAATAAACAGTGTAATTTGTTTAAACAAACATAGTTTCTTTCTCCAAAGCATCAATATTTTGCTCTGATTTTTTTCGTTATCCTAAGAATAGATTATTTCCACTTCCATCAATAACTACTTTTTATAAAAAATGTATTGTCATTAACTTGTATACGAAAAGTAACCTAATCTATTTCAATTTCCTATAATTCTTTTATTTTAAAAATTTAATATTACCTTAAAACTTATCTCCTGGGTAATATTTTTTATATATAATAATTAAAACTTAAGTTGCATGTTACTGATTATTTTTAAGTATATGACACTTTTGTTTGTATAGAAACATTTTGTATTTGTTAAATAAATATTGTAAAAACTGAAATGAAATATTAATATTTTGTATAGTGAAGTTTCAATATTATTTTTTTACCAATTATGCAATTATGTAATATATGAATGTTGTCTTGTGTTAAATAAAATTACAAAGATATAAAATATTGATCGAGTTGGAAGGCGCTCTCTTATTTTGTGATAAATTTTTAAGTTCCCCCTCCACATTCTCCGACAAGTGATGATCTGTGAAACTGTGAATCTTTGACTTTAAAATGGCGCTAGTTAGATATCTTGTAAACACATTAATTATGAATTTAAAAGAAATACTAACTTTGTCCCAAATTGACCTAGAACAATATTTCATTTTTTAAAATTCGTGTAAAAATTAATATGAATATGAAAAAATAATTATTTTCGAGCAGTAGGGAAAAAGGTATTCTTAAATATTGACAATTATTGATGTTAATATTTTTGTACCATAATTTTGCAATAGAAAGAACGATTTTTTTGCGTGTTTTTATTTATATCGATAGTTCAGCTCTCTTTCTTTCTTATGATATGTGTACAGTTGGTGTATCTTTATTATTGTCTGACTCGCGTTATTGTAAAAAAATGGTTTTTGGATAAAGGATAAACAGATGGAATAAAATTTAAGCTATTCGATGGAACGATCTGAAATTTAGAGGATTCACGTAGTACAATGAAACTCATATTTTGGCGCATTGAACACAATTTTGAGTGAATTCTTTCAAGTATCATTATTAATTATTATTTCTTCTTTATTTTGCAAGTTTATAAGCAAAACAGATATTTATCTTATCCACATTTTCTAAAACGCCATTTTAATGGTTGTTTCATGTTTCAAATATTGATTAGTTTGAAGTTATTAGTGGATATAAACTTTTGCAATAATAGGTGATAATAGCGGAAATTTTGATTTTTTGTGCTTAGTTGTTAATAAATAAAAAATATGACCGAATGTCATATTAATTGCTTCTAGTGCGCGTAATTGTATCAGAAGGCGGATAGGACACTATCCCTTCTCTGCCGACATAAGCTCCTACAAATAATTTTTCGCGCCATAAAAAATGTCTGATGGAAAACATTGCAATAAAAATTATTATTTCCATAAATTATGTAATGTTTAAGCTTCATTTTATACACTCTATTCATCGGCACTGTTGAAAACGCCAGTGTGTAGTTTAAAATAAAAATCAATTACTAGCTACATTACATTAGCTACATTATTTTTATATATATGACGGTGGGAGCGAATAAAAACACATTTAATTTAACATTTTCCGTACTATTCTCTTTTATATTGAAATACTTTGAGACCATAAAAATGTAGTGAAACACGGTTTCACGTATCCTGTGGTATAGCAAAACCTATCATGTTTCACATTGTCCTATGTTTCAAAATATGCGAGCGACACGCTTGTCGCATGCCTAATATAAAATTTACCGATTTCTTACCCGACTATGGGCCTCCGACAAACACAACATATCGCTCGGTGCATCCGTAACTCCGTCGTTTCACGCAAGGATCTCCACTTGCCGAATGATTTTGAATGCACTTTCCCTTAATTGAAATACTCCCTTATTATTACGTATTTCGTTTTGAGAATTGGAATATACCTGTTTTACATCACTAAGGTTTTCGCTATGTCGACTAAAATTTTTAAAACCCTTTCTAAAGGGTACTTGGGTCGGTTTTTTTTAAGTGAGAAAAAAATCCATAGGCAAGCGAAATTCTAGGACAACTTCTTAATATTTCACCGAAAACCGCATCCGTTTCTATTCATTTTTAAAAAAGTTACATCAATAAGCGATTTTCATGTGTGAAGAGGCCTCTTAATCGTACCGTTCACTTTGATCCGGTGTAGACATGTTGATAGTTCTATCATTGTTATTTAAAATGTCGCCATGGTTGTCACGTAAGGAGTTGAAAAAGGGACTGGTAAAGTTGCATACCTAAGTTAATAAAAACAATGGATTCTGATGGACTTTCATAGTACGAAGCCTTTATAACTTTACACCACCACCCAGGTATGTAGTTATGAAAGTAACTGTCATATTTGAGTATTTACATTTGAGATTAAATGGGACAATTAAAATAGTCCCAATTTCCGAGTGCATATTATTTTTTCCTATCTGTCTTACAGAAGCTAATTTGAAATGTAAAACGGCATCGTACTTAAGCAGAAGTTTACAAGTTATCGTCTCAATCATCACAAAATGTCGAATGTGAAAATCGGCATTTTAACTCTTTAACGGTAAATAGAAAATCAGCCTGATGTTTTTGAAATGTTTATTTTTTAACTAACAGTTATGTTAGATGACACTATAAAATAAAGAGCAAGAACGACTGTAAAACCTGACATTGAGTATCCAAATTAAGATAAAATTACTGAGAAAGTACCAGACGACTACAATGCAGTACTACCTCCCACAACACAAACTAGGACTGAAAACTTGTTGATGAACAAGTTGACGGAGCATCTCGCAAAAATTGCTTTTTAGCATATTCAACAATTGATATCGATAAAGAGAATTTCTCTAGGGCACCATGATCTTAGAATCGCGATATTTTTTATTTGTGCGTAGGTGGTTATTCCAAAAAAATTGCAAAAATATAAACAAATTGAATTTTGCAATAAACTATTTGATGAATCGATTTGAAATTTTTACCACAAATTAAGCACTATAAACACCGACTTTTTACATAATAACAAAGTCGGTCGCAGGTTCAATTTCGCAACAATTGTTAAACAAAGAATTTGTCGATTTTGACTTTCTATACCATTTTTCTCAGCAACAAATGAAGATATCGAGGTCGGTTTAGAATCATTTTAAAGGTCTTTTAATTCCCTAGCCCTAGAGGATGGCGAGTCCATTTTACCCAAAAGTAACTCAGTTTTTAATTGAGAACAAAAATAGTCAAAGTGCAAAAACAACTTTTATAAAATTACAAAATGAAATCAAACCACAATGAAATTAGGACGCCGCACATATATGTATATATATATATATATATATATATATAATAGATATTCAAATAAATATTAAATATATAAATATTTAAATATCGCGCCATTTCTGTGTTGGCATAACGTATTCCACAACAATATAAAAATAAACATGTCTTCAGATCCGTTCGTAGATTTGCCGTCAAACATTTTTTCGATTTATGGAAAAAAGAGGTCATTCATCCGTGTATTTTACAGACTTCAGTGCCAGATGCGAGTTGGTAGTGAATTTAAAATAAACAAATTACCGAGCAGGTTGCGTTTGTTTAAAAGGATACTGGATCTACCTTACAGTGCTTGAAAAGTTTTATTGAAAAAAATACCTTACACAAATTATCTTCGAATGTAAACATTAGCTAGGTTTAGTTTGGTTAAATTTAGGTCTCATTCTAAATCTCGACAATCAAAGTTAGTTAGCTATTTAAAATCTCGAATGTTCATATTCTCCTCAAATTACAATTCCGACAGTTTTTAGCTTATTGCCGATATTTCCTCTTACCCTACCACACTTTGTTTGAATGTTTCAAGTATTATAATATTAGAGCATCTTTGATCAGAAACAGTTGATTCTATGATTATTATTTACTAGCCATGACCCTTTGCGGCTTCGGTCGATCAATTATTTGAAAAGGTTTAAAACTGGAATGAACATAATATTCCAAGCAATAAAGTTCTTAGACAAGTTTTAATTACAACTTCATTGTCATCCGTCGGCAAATGTTTCAGTGCTGACAACTGAACTTGTTTCCTTGAATATTCCTTTGTAGTTTCACTGTTGCATTCCACCAGGCATTCGAATTTATTGTATTGCCAATGGCACATTTTTTTTTATTGAACTACGAATTTTGATTTTTATTCTATTGGGAAATAAAAAAAATACTTGGAATAACTACTTCGAAAATAGCAATTATTACTTTAGGAGATGATCTATTAAAAAGATATATCCTTTTGATACCCCACCTTATATATAAGAAAGTTGATAGGCATGAAAATTCACAATTCGCCAAAAAATCATCATTGAATAATTGAAAGACGTAGAAAGCGATGAGAAGCTTCTGTTTCGCATCACCTTCTGGTTTTTAAGAGACAAAAAAAATGTTTTTCGTGAATTACCACTTTTCACTAAGTAAGGCATTCCTGGAATCCTCTATTGTAATAATCGGTGAGAACTAATTTATTTTCTACATGATTTTCAATAGGTTTTACGAGACATTTTGCGATAATTTGTCTAAATATGATATTTCTATTATCACATTAAATGTGCGATATTTAACATGGAACGTAAAAATAGTGAAACTTCGTCAGTGGATAATATTCGGGCGACGGGAAGTAAGTACGATGTTACTCGCAGCTCTAAGCAAAAAATTACACGCAAAAGCTGATTGATATAGATAACAAAGTTTTGGGCAGACGAGTTAGTTCGGGTAAGTTAATTTTGCTTGATATAATATAATTACCGAAACGCCACATAAGCGCGCGTGCCCATACTTATGATTACAGAGATTTAACAACAGAAAAATGTAACGTTTTCGGTTATACCGAAGTATACCTTTTAAAATCTTTTAAAAATGCATTCTTGCGAAATATGTATAAATTACTGCAAGTAAAATCAAAATGTTGATAAATACAATGAGTTTATACATTTAAATGCATTTGAAACTAAATCTGGCCTCTTTTTGTCCCAAAATATTTGACTCAACTTTCATTAAACTGTACATATGAGGGAGTAGGTAGCCCTATTAAGGAATTTTCAAAATTAAATTTTAATCTCCTCCGTGTCAATTTTTCATATGATTATCACTCTATTTTTACATCCCTGTGTGAATATATTAAGAGTATAAAGATAAAGTATGCTATAAGAGAACTGAAAAGTATCAATGGCAAGCAAAGTCTGAAATTAAAAGTAACGAAAAACCAAAGTAAACTTCTGTATTTTTCTTCTAAACCCAGTTGTAATAGTCAAAAGAAAGTTGAAGCCTGTAAAAGACGCCTCCCCTACATATGAATGATTTGCGCTCGTTATTGTTTGACAACTCTGTTGAACCGACTCTAAAGTCAAAATCCACCCACCGTGAGACTAAACCATGTTGCCATATCAATTTCCCCCCGCCAGAGATGATAGAGCTGCGCGGCGGACAGGGGAAAGGGGAAACCGATTCCAGTGGCGGGTAAAATATTGCTTATTCTGAATGAAAATTATTACAAAATTTATCGTCGAAAACCAATGAAAGAAATTGGAATCATTCCGATTATGGGTATATAGAAGAATCCTTAAGAAGAAGGTTAACTGGTAAATTTCCACACCACCTATGAGGTATTACCCTGGCGCGTTATCATTTATAAAAGGGACGACTCGCCTGGAGCCATACAACCCAAATAAAATAAATTCTTAACAGAACATATTATAACAAATTATAAAACAAACAAATTTATAAATAGACAAATTATTAACAAAATAAATAAATGATCAATAAAATAAATCAATTCTCAAAAAAATAAATAGAATATTTATAAAATTAATAACTACACTGCGTTCTCATGTAAAACGAAAAACAAAATAAATTAAACATGAAACATATAAGGTAAATTGAAGGTGACAAAAACATTTTAAAGTACGTTGTCTGTTTTTTTATAGTTGTTTTAAGATAAATCATTAACCAGGGAAGACCCTGAACTTGAAGTTTCATCAGAACTGCTGTCATCACCAAGAGTAATGATAAGCGGTTCTATTACTCTTTAGGTACGATCAGAGTGCGAGCGACGGGCGACGCGACGCGATAGCGATGAGACAGCGACGTTCTCCTGTCGCTAAGCTCGTCGTTGCCATGTCGTATCGCTGGGCGCTGTCACTCTGAACGTTTGCATTTGGTTACACAATATTGATCCGTTCTGCGGCGTCGCTCGTCGCATCGCTACGCGTCGCGTCGCCGGTCGCTCGCACCCTGATCGTACCTTTTCTATTCGTGGGTCCAATTCCCAGAATTTTTCTTCTTCTTTAACAACGTGTTGGATACATTTTGTCCAAGCATCAGCTGTAACAGCACTAACTGCATTCTCTAAAAGAATTTTGACATCCGATATTTTAAATGTGACGTTTTTTCTAGCGACTTCACCTTTTATCTGCGCCCAAATTAATTCGATCGGATTTAACTCACAGTGATACGGTGGTAATCTTAAAACCATAAACCCTCTTTCCCTTGCGATTTCATCCACGACTAATTTCAAATAATTTTGTTTATGTTGTCGAGCGATTCGAAGCAATTCCGGTTTAAGCAAGTTAGCGTCGGAAGCTAAATTTTTTGATCGCAACCAATCGAATATTTCACCTTTTTTCCACGCTTATGTTGGAAGTGGTTCTGCGCGACGACTGTGGCGCATTATCCATTACAATAACCGAACCAGGTTCCAAGCGCGGAAGAACAGATTTGAACCACGTTTCAAATACGCCCGAATTCATGTCCTCGTGATAATCACCGGTTTTTCGTGATTCGAAAACGTTTAGCCCGCCCGACACAAAACCCGAGTCACTTCCGATATGCGTTATTATCAACCTGCGCCCTTTACCCGACGGTGATTTAATCCCGGTAGAAAGCCCTTCAATTAGAGCTGTTCTATGATTTGTCACGGATAAATCTTGCAAAATTTTGGAACCCGCCAATGTCATTCACGAGGGAGAACGACGTAGCCACAGCGTTGCCACCTGTACTGACGTCACGTCGTTTGAGCATTCGTTAACAACGAGAGGAATAGAGAGAGAGAATAAGGCATGGCAACGTTCTGAAATTTGACAGAGGGAAGGAACGAATTTGTAGGATGTTGCCAAAAGCATAACAAAAACCCTGGCATGGTTACAATTAACAACCGTATTGCAAGGCTGCATTTGTTTCGGTCTACTATTTTGTGCGTTGTATATGGCAATATGGATTATTCTCACGGCAGGTGGATTTCAACTGTAACTGCTAACACAGCTGTGCGGTTCTTATTGCTTATTAGCCCAGTCTGCGTCGTCATTTTTTGACGTTTTACGACATTAATTCAGTACCGGACTGGAGTGGTCAAATGTTGTAGGCTCTGATTAGATGATCATGCCTATATAGTTTTAAACATTCAAAAAGTGTGCATTAACAAATGGGAGGGGTCCAAAGTTAGTAAAAACAGGTTTTTTGATTCTACAAGCCAAAGTATGCATTTTGTGGAGAAAAGTTTCAAATATGAGTTGTAGGGAATTGAAAAACCTATAATTTGAGCTATAGCATGATTAATTTTGTTAAACATTTATTGCAAAAATGTCAAAAAACCACTGAAAATGGTCATTTTTTGAATATTGATTATTTACTGCAAAAATGATATGATTTACGTTTTTACTGCTCTAAAAGATATCTTTTAAAGTTCCAAATCTAAACACCTTTTATAAAGGTCAATTGGTTAATTTGTTGCTGAGATATTGTTATTTGTTTATCCCAAGACGCATAATGTTCATTGCTGTTTCGTCTTTTTGGATAAACATTTGGAGATGTACAAAGGCTTATTCTCTTCATAAACACCCTTATTTTCATATGCCGTTTAGAAAATATGATAAAAACAATTGTCAACACCTTATTTATCGCTTTAAAAAAGGGGGTAATTTTTTTTATAAATAAATAGAACTGGAGCCATTTTCATAACTTGCACAAATTTCTGACTTACAAATGCGGATAGCTGGATTCATAACGGAGAATTGAAAGAAACCAACAACTTTTTTCGACCATTAGGAGCCGAGATAGGAATTTTTTTTTCAAAAATTCGCAGTCCTTTTATTTGTAACAATTAAGAAATGAATTTTGCCCTATTCGATAGCTTAAAATTCATGTTTTTATAAATGTTTATTATAAAAGAAAAAAACCGATTGTTATTGTTAAAAAAGCTGTATTATGCAGTATATGCAGAATAAAGGTGTATAGGTACTCTCGGAGCTACGCGAGAAGGCGTGTGGTGGGGATGGCAATGGTATCCGCTCGCGCCGAGAGAACCGAATTGAAGCGTTTAAGAGCCAAAACACACAAGGCGGTTTTCGCCGAGCGGCAGCAGCTCGGCAGCCGCTCGCTGCACATCTTTCAATGTAAATAAATGGATCAAAACACACGTGCCGAGCGGTATTAAAGCGCCGAGCTGCCGCCGCTCGTTCCCTGGTCAGAACGACCTGCAGCCGCGTTTTTATTACTTTCGGCGTTGCTTCGTACC
Organism: Cryptocephalus moraei; assembly: GCA_946251905.1. Lineage (NCBI taxonomy): Eukaryota > Metazoa > Arthropoda > Insecta > Coleoptera > Chrysomelidae > Cryptocephalus > Cryptocephalus moraei. The sequence continues at coordinate 37,370,001 of OX276455.1, forward strand.
ACGTTATCTTATGAAGCAAAACACACATAGCGGTTTGTAATCGGCAAAAGACGAAACAGTGTTGCAGTATTGCTTTGTTGTTTGAATTTTAAATTTGGCTTCACACTCTAGATAGATCAACGGCGTTCTAGTTGATGTTTGGTGAAAACTGGCATCATGAAACTGCAGCCGAGCTGCTGCCGCTCGGCGAAAACCGCTATATGTGTTTTGCAACGAGCGGCAGCCGCGCTGCTGCAGCTCGGCGAAAACCGCTATGTGTGTTTTAAGCCTAAGTCCGCAGAGCGCGGACAAAATATCCGTATCTCAGTCTCAAAAAAAATTCCTATCTCGGCTCCTAATGGTCGAAAAAAGTCGTTATTTCTTTTCAGTTCTCAGGTTTGAATCCAGCTATCCGAATTTGTAAGTCAGAAATTTGTGCAAGTTATGAAAATGGCTCCAGTTCTATTTATTTATAAAAAAAATTACCCCCTTTTTTAAAGCGATAAATAAGGTGTTGACAATTGTTTTTATCATATTTTCTAAACGGCATATGAAAATAAGGGTGTTTATGAAGAGAATAAGCCTTTGTACATCTCCAAATGTTTATCCAAAAAGACGAAACAGCAATGAACATTATGCGTCTTGGGATAAACAAATAGCAATATCTCAGCAACAAATTAACCAATTGACTTTTATAAAAGGTGTTTAGATTTGGAACTTTAAAAGCTATCTTTTAGAGCAGTAAAAACGTAAATCATATCATTTTTGCAGTAAATAATCAATATTCAAAAAATGACCATTTTCAGTGGTTTTTTGACATTTTTGCAATAAATGTTTAACAAAATTAATCATGCTATAGCTCAAATTATAGGTTTTTCAATTCCCTACAACTCATATTTGAAACTTTTCTCCACAAAATGCATACTTTGGCTTGTAGAATCAAAAAACCTGTTTTTACTAACTTTGGACCCCTCCCATTTGTTAATGCACACTTTTTGAATGTTTAAAACTATATAGGCATGATCATCTAATCAGAGTCTACAACATTTGACCACTCCCGTCCGGTACTGAATTAATGTCGTGAAAAATCTACACAGACTGGGCTATATACTTCGTGTGGGCGACTGTCCAAATTATCAAAAAATCAAATTATAAAATAAATAATAAAATCAAATACAAAGTATTGTAAGTAAACAGTATACTTTGGTACAGGAAACACATTTTTTAAATGCGCTCGTTATATGGACATTTTCCTCTGCATCCCAAATAACTTATTGTACACTGTATTTTATGAAATAGAAAATTATTAGAAATAATAAATTTAATTGTACTCAAATAACAAATTTCAAAATTAATTATAATGATTCTATTATTTTTATGTTTAGCCATACGTAGTATGTAAACGAAAGTGTTTCAATCACTAAAGTACCCGTAATATTACCAAAGTAATATTCGACCTTAGGTATCATATGGAACAAAATTATCAGAAACTATATATTTTATTTAACTGGTCCTCTCACTAAATCCTAAACAAATAAAAACAATAAAACGATTTAAAAACACCTTCTTTATTTTCAGTTTGTTAAATTTTAACATTTTGAAGTTATTTTACATTTTATTCGGTATTCGTGAACACTCTTCGGTATTCGAAGGGTGAGTTTGGTAGACGCGAAGGACGATAAATTATTTACGTTTCCGGTATCTCAACCTCTAATAAAACAGGTAGCATTCAACTCAGATCAAAGAAGTGCCGTAACGATAGCCTTAACGCTCCTCTAGGCTTTGGTCCAATGCGTTCGGCAACCTAAGTTGGGCCCATGTGTGGAGGGCGTTGTGGCGCTGGATGGCTGTTGGCGGGATGGGTTGGCCTGCGACGGCTTCGGTGTGGATTATCTGTCCGCACATCAAAGGATAGTGAGCCAGGGCTGACATACGCCACTACAGGTGGCCCAACCCTCAATGTCCGTTTGTTTTTTAACAATGGCGGTTATTTGAACCAGTGAAGAAGCGAAATTTCCCAAAATATTTCCTGATGGATGATTGTGCCATATCAAATCAAAACACAAATATTGTGAAGATGAAAATAAGAAAGTGAGGTTCATGAGTACACTGGCAGAAATAATTCTAAACGTTTTATGAAGATACAAATCTTACTTTACTTCAGATAAATTAAAAATTTTCATAACATTGCGTGTAGAACGATGTTTCTATCTTATTTTAATATGTCTCAAATATTGTATTGAGTCAGAATGTTTTTCCTATTGATGCAAATTCTGTAGTAAGCCTTTTACCAAACTATTAATAAAAAAAATAAATTCCGGAAAAGAACAATACCTTAAAAACCAAACATCAGATAAAAATCTTTCCATATGGTTTGTGATGATTCAAATAGAACTGAAGGAATAAGAAAACTACATGGCATAAAAAATAATAAAAATACGTTGTATAAGATAATAATGACAATGATAATATGTTATACGGGGTGACTAAAGACTAATACATTAGTTTATTTATTTCTCATGCGACTTTGCATAAGAATAAGCTATTTCTTCAGATCAGATCTGTAGTCAGACCTTTCCAGGGGGTTGGAAACTCATGTTTTGTTATTAATTAAAACGTGGGTTAACGTCCGGAAAATTCATTGACAATTACTGAGACCGTACCTCTTCACGAGTAAAATGTAATGTACAAGAGGGATTTTTAACGTTACGTACACGATACGTACAATAACGTACACTTTATTAGATTAGTAATAATTTCATAATGCGTTAAAATACATCTTGGAATTCGGGATCCTTCGAGGCGACGCGAATATTACTGAAGCGATATGCAGTAGTAGACATAAAAAAGACCGCTAGCTTCAGAGCGAGTCATAAACAACGAACGTGACGAGCCATCGACCTGAGGCACCGGGCGCGAAAGATAAATAGAACAAGCTGTGAAAATATAAATTAGATAATAAGTTTAATAGTTAGTGTTAAATAAATTAGTTAAACATTTAATAAGTGGCGTGTAGTTATTTTGAACAGTAAAAACGTTACAATATAAACGTCGATCAACGAATTATTGTCTGTAATCGGTCCCAAACACACCTTATTAAGATATTGCTAAATCATGGAAATGTTGAAATATGCAATGTGGTTTTCTGATATTAATAAAAGAACGATTTCTGTAAGGCAATTGAACAACCTGTATCTCGGAAACAAGAGTTTACGGGCAACATATCAGTAACAACCTCTTTTGATATTTCGATTCAACGATCCTGATCTTCAATTTTCATACAATATTAACCAATCACTGTATATTGTCACTGTGGTTATACTTATATCTTCTTTAATAAAAAAAGATAATTGTATTTGAAATAGTTTATTCGTAAAATTCAAAGAAAGTTCGACTTACCATATTAGTGATCAGTGATCAGTATTAGATTGATTGAACTGTGACGATTTCTATAGTCGACTGGAAAAATAAAATTGGACCAAATTGAAACCATCATCTGCTTACCTTCAGTTTTTCATCTGTGCTAAGTACGATAGTTCGTTACATAAAATATTTATTAATTCTTCAATCAACGGTTTTAGGCAGCGTTAACAATAGAACAGTAAATATAGGGATAATGAGTGGAAAACAGACCCGTGGCAGAATTTTAATTCGTCGAGATTTTGTTTGGTCGAGATTCCAAACGGATCCCGTTAAATTTAGTGACTCGAAGAACAAGAAAGCTAGAAAAAAGCATTGGGGATTTCTAAAATTTATGATTTGTTGTGTGGTCGGATCCGTGATATTCCCATGTACGCGAAAGTTAATTAACTCGTTACTGAAACTACGTATGCGAACGAAAACCGGTGAAGTTTTCTTTTATAATTCTGTTTGTCGACTTTATATGGCGAAAGAAAAAAAGGGGAGCGAAACCGAGAGCTCGTAGCCGCAGCCGCCTCCGCCGCCATATTATTCAGCTTAATTGGATACTTTATTTCAAGTACCTTGATTTTATTTGCATTGGCAGACATCGTTTTTAGCCTTTCTCTTTCTCTTTTTATCCCTACCCCCCTGTCTCCCATTCCACCACTCACATTCTAATTGACAATCGTCGGTATGCAAGGAATTTCTAAATCTGAGGCGACTTTAATACACTAAAGGCTATGTTAGTGTATGGTTTGTACACAGTTTAAGGATTAACCTCGGTGTACAGTGTACACGATGCAATATTTCATGTCAATTTTCTCCCAGGTTTTTTTTACGAACACTAACACTTATTATCGAATTTATATTTCACTTCACACAGCTGTTTATTTTATCTGTCGCGCATGGCCGCTAGGTCAATGGTTTGTCGCCTCGATGTTTTATGACTTCTAGTCTCGGTCGGCGGTGTCGGTTTTTATCTTGCCGCTTCGCAGTTTTTGGTCGTCTCTCGAAGGATATCAAACTTTCGAGAGAAAATTCCAGGAAATACGGTCTAGGACAGCGAAATCCGCGAGGTGGTGCAATTCTGCCAGGAAAAAAATCTAGTGGTAACCAATACCTGGTTTCAGCTGCGCTCTCGTCGGCTATGCGCCTGGCAATCACCTCAGAACAATAAAAACAACATTGTCCGGAGCCAAATAGACTTTATTCTAATAAATCATAGACACTGACATGGCATACAGGGAGTAAGAGCATATCCCGGAGCTGACATAAACAGAGACTATAATCCCTTAATTGGTAATTTACATGTAAAGCTGAATAGTCTTCGTAAATCCGCCACCACTTCCGTTGACATTCAGAACCTGAAAAATCCTTTCACACTTGAAAGAGTCAGACTTATAAATAAAGAATTTTCTCAAATAAATAACAACTCCGTGAGTGATGCACATAAACAATGAAATGAAAATACAATATACTGAGCAACATAGAAATAGAGGAAACTGGAACCAGGGACAGAAAAACGAGGAAAGCGTGGATAACAGACGAAATACTACAAAGGATGGAAGAACGAAGAAAACACAAAAATAAAAACTTAGAGAAGTACAGGGAAATTAACAAGGACATACAAAGGTTAGAAAGGCCAAAGAACAATGGATGAATGAAAAATGTGAGGAAATCGAACTGTTGGAATGAAAGAACTATCATTTTGCAGTACATAAGAAAATAAGAGAAGTGATAGGGAGAAAGAGGAAATCTAGCACGTATGCCTTACTTGACAATAACATGGCAGTTATGAACATCGAAGATCTCAAGCGATACTGGAAATGCTATATAGAGCAGTTGTTCAAAAGTATAGAACTGCGGAGTTTAGAATTAACAAGAAACCTGGACAGCTCTTCTAAAACACTCAAACGGGAAGTTGTAAAAGCAATAAAGAACAGCAAAATCTCCTGCGCCGGACCAAGTTCACATAGAAATAATAAAACTTTTAGAAGAAAACCATATAGATAAGCTGGTTCGACTGTCCAACAATTTTTTTCCACCGGTGTGATACTCCGAGAGTGGCTAAAGTAAGAATTCATCCCGATTCCGAAAAAAGCAAGCGCAAAAAGATGCCATGAATATAGGCTTACGAGTATAAGCTTAATGAGCCATCTCCTCAAACTGTTCCCCAAAATCATTTATTCGAAGATATTTAGAAAATGCGAGCAGGATATCAGTCACTCACAGTCTGGATTTCGTGAGGGAATGGGAACTCGAGAAGCGCTGTTTGGCTTGAACGTTTCATTTCAGAAGTGTGGAGACCAACAAAAGAAGGTATATTATGCTTTATAGATCATGAGAAGGCATTCGACCGAATAGACCATGTGGAACTCTTAAAAATATTGGAGTCAGAGACTCGATAAAATCGATATTACAATAAAATTATATAAAATTTGCAGTGTGAACCAGCAGCCATACAAAAAGCTGTCCGACAAGGCTGTATTTTATCTCCAATGTTGTTTAATCTATACTCAGAACGTATTTTTGAAAAGACAATAAAATACACCAGTGATGGGATTAAAATCAACGGCAAAACGCTCAACAACCTCAGGTTTGCTGATGACACCGCGATATTAGCGGATAGCACAGAAGCCCTCCAACGCTTGTTAAATCACTCATTATAGTCGAAGAAAGTTACGGCCTTAAAATTAATACCACTAAAACAAACATACTTATATGTAATATCAAAAATTCCAGAGCCACCAATACAATAGATATAAGAATTTATGGATCAGAGGCTAGACAGGTATGGATGCTCACTCCCTACTTCGAACTGCTCAAGAACGTCAGACGTTCGCCGAGATTGTTCCCAACCCTCAATGATGAAGACGACACTCTAAGAAGAAGAAAAATAAGGGGCTCACCTCGTTTCATAGCACAATCGGACCACACACGATTGCAAGCAGACAAAACACGTAGACGCCCAAGTTTACTTAAGGTGATCAACGCCCCAACGTAACAATAAAATAAATTTCCATTAGTCGCAGCTCGAGAAAATGTTTTTATCTTGAAATTTACTATTTACGCTCCTGGCATTGTCTTATCTTCCTTTTCCGAAATCATATTCTATTTTTATTCAAGCCAGCCCGAGCCACAGAAAAAAATACTTTTTATAGAGAAGCTTATCTGTTGACGGCACACCCCAGAAGGCCAGAGGCACTTTAATCGTTTTAACTGTATTTTTAATCATCTTAACTTAACGTCTGAGGTGCCTCTTTTTTTACCGAACTATTATTAGAAAGAACTCCATACTATGCACACATGTACAAAAAAGTAAAATAAATTTCGAAGTACAATACAAAGTGACGTCATATATAGATCACAGCAACGTGAGTAGTATATGAAGGTTCATATTCGTAGTTTTTAACTTTATGGTTTGCGCTAAATGCTAAATACGATTTAACAAATACAATTCAACAATTTTAAATGAAACAAATTCCGGAAAAAGTTTTTAAATTAATAACCATGGACAGTCATCAAGAATATACCAACGCTCATCGTCATAATTGTATGCAAAGAAACCTTCAATTTCCAACATATAAAATGGAGCGTTCACGAAAAAATAAGTGTTAGAATAGTAGAGAATGTAGTGGATGACTGTATGAGTGAAAGAGTGGTTGTGAATGACTAGTATTCAATAGATTACTGATGTATTCATATAGAGTTTTAACAATGCAAATAAACAGCTACCTATTGCTTTTACGTGCACAAACACACTTTGCAGTATGATAACATATTGTTCAAACTTTAAACGTTATTTACAAAGCGTATACGCATAACTGGAGCATCGGTCGATGAAACGCAATCGACAGTCCAAATATACAGTTTAATACCTTGGTCCCACAATAATGAGAGATGCCAGCGCAAAGTACTGTTGCATGAAGCTACACTTTTTAGTCATGTAACGTGTACTGAGAAAAAAAAGTGTAACGGGTTTATTTAATTTAACAAAATTGTTAAATTACGACGATGGGCGACTTAATGATAAGCCCACTTCTTTATTAAAGGCCATAGATAAAAAGTGGCTCAAAGTTAAACCGCAAATGCCTATAACATAAACGAGAATGTCCTTATTGTAACGTTTTGACTACGCAAAAATCACTACACTACACGAGTTGTCTTAATTTATTTTAACCACTTACACCAATACTTATCTACTAATACTTAATACTTTTTTTTTTTTTTATTATCCCATATCTATACAATCTGCCCGTGGGCAATAAGTATGTGATCTATCGTCTAATTTAACATGTAGGTTCATGCCCATTGGCATTCACCTGTTTAAGGTAAATATTTACATTAATAAATATATCTTTTTAATCTATATACATTTCAGATTTATACACTTTATCGGAATCTCGAAGAATCAAGTGGTCTGTGTCGTTTCAGTCTTCTTTGGTCTCTCTCTTCACTCAGAAGTTGTTCTGCCAGATGATTTGGATGTATGGCGAGCTTGTTTTTATATTTAGCCCCATAGTTGGCTATCTCTTTCTTGACTGATTGCATCTGTAGATCGTCGGATATTACTTTATTTGGTACAAACCAGGGAGCATCGGTAATCATTCGCAGTATTTTTGCTTGCCATCTTTCTAGGATCTCAATGTTTGAGTTTGCTGTGGACCCCCAGAGCTGTATCCCGTAGGTCCAGACAGGTTTCAAAATTGCTTTATATACTCGCAATTTGTTTTCTAGAGACAGCTGTGAGTTTCGACCAATAAGCCAGTACATTTTTTGGACTTTATGTTCCAGTTGCTTTCTCTTAGTCCAGACGTGTGTCTTCCAAGTCAGCCTGCGATCCAAGTGCATGCCTAGGTATTTTACAGATTCGGCCTGCGGTATTTGCTTCCCGTTTAGCGTCAGAGCCGGACATGTTTTCCGTCGTAGCGTAAATGTGACATGAGTAGATTTTTGTTCATTAACCTTAATACGCCACTTTTTAAGCCATTCTTGAATCACATTCAGGTTCTTTTGTACTTGAGCGGAGGCAATCACTGGATCTTTATGTGAAGCCAGAATTGCCGTATCATCAGCAAAAGTTGATGTCTGGGTTTCGTTGTTTGTTGGCAGGTCGCACGTGTATAACAAGTAGAGTAGTGGCCCCAAGACGCTTCCTTGTGGAACCCCTGATCTTATCTGGTAAAGGCCTACTTGTTGCCCATGATGTCTTACCAGAAAATATCTGTCGCTGAGATATGATTTCAGGATCTGAAAAAAATTGGAAGGAAGGAACTTCCTAATTTTGTAGAGTAGCCCTTTGTGCCAGACTTTGTCAAACGCTTGTGAGACGTCTAGGAAAACAGCCGAACAGTAATTCTTACTTTCCAGATCATTATTTATTTTCCTGACTATTCTATGAACTTGTTCGATAGTGGTGTGTCGTTCACGAAACCCAAATTGATGGTGAGGTAATATGTTTTTCAGTTCTGGGTGTATTCTTGTAGCAAGAAGCTTCTCCAGTATTTTGGATAGTACTGGCAATAAACTTATAGGCCGATATGAGGTTGGAATAGACGGGTCCTTTCCTGGCTTTTGTAGAAGTATAATTTGAGAGACCTTCCAGAGCGATGGGAAATAGCCAATTCTTATAGTTGCGTTGTAGATGATGGTCAAAAGTCTTATTACCTTTTCTGGCAGTTCAAAAATACTTAATACTTAATTCAAATTAATTATTATTTGATTCATATTAGCACCATTTTTTTCTGTTTGTTTACTGCCGCTCTGGTCGACGTGGCCGACCGGATTTTATGACTCCCTTCCCACTGTCTGCCTCGCTAGGTGGCTTGCTATTTATCTTGCACAATGGAAATTCCAAAAGGATCGACGACGCTCTGGTCCTTTCTTGAATATTCTGCGGCTTCCAGGAAATATATCAGTTCACCAAATTCTCGTCGCTTCGAAGTTTCCAGAAACGACACTTACGGACGGGTGCTTATGTTTATGGCCAGCCGTTTTGTTACATTATGTATGTGTGAATAGGTCAAGTAAGATAAAATGGTTGCACGTATCCTGGTGACATCATAGTACACCAACTGTAGAGGACAATAGGTATACAACCTATGAGAATTCTAATTCGCCAACATCTTTTATGTTGGCGACAATGTGCAATGTTGTCGTTACTATCTTGGATTCAACTGGAATGTAATTTGTTGTTGCTTTTTCTGTAGTATATATAGAATAGCATATATCTTCTTCTTTATGTGCCGTCTTCAATGAAGGTTGGCGATCACGTCGGCAAATGCTGTCTATCTTGCGCGATTCTGAGGACCTGCTCGAAATTTAGGCCGGTCCAGTTCCTGATGTTCCGCATCCAGGAGAGCCGCTTTCTTCCTAAACCTCGTTTACCTTCCAGCTTTCCCTCAATTATTAGCTGAGGCAACTCGTATTTTTCGTGCCTGAGTAGGTGGCCTAAATATGTAGTTTTCCTTATTTTTATTATATGCAGCAGCTCCCGCTCACCACCTATTCTCTGAAGTACTTCATCGTTCGTAATTTTCGCTGTCCAAGGAATCCTCAGCATCCTCCTGTAGCACCAAAGTTCGAACGCTTCCAGTTTGTTTATCATGCCAGCTTTCAACGTCCATGACTCAACCCCGTACAGTAGAATAGACCAGACGTAACATTTTACCAGTCTCAGACGCAGATTCAGGTGCAAGTACAGATCAGAGAGGAGTCGTTTATATCGTAGAAATCCCTGACGTGCTCTCTCGATTTTAGCCCTTATTTCGTTATCAGGGTTTGTGTCCCTTTCACTCCAGGAACCCAAATACTTAAAACGGTCTACCAATTCTAGGACTTCACCGTTGATATGGAATGGAATCGGGATATTCTGATTTTTGCTAATTACCATGGTCTTAGTTTTCTTAACGTTGATCTTCATACCATAGTCCGAGCATGCTCTTTGTACGCTATCTATAATATTCTGAAGCCCAATGTCAGTATCGGCCATGAGCACCGTATCGTCAGCATATCTTAGGCTGTTAATGATTTCCCCATTTACTTTGATCCCATCTGAAATATTTTCCATTGCGAATTTAAACAACTCCTCTGAAAAGACGTTGAAAAGGCTTGGTGATAATATGCATTCTTGACGCATCCCTTTACGAATTTCTGTTTCCGTAGAGGTGGTATTTTTTATTCTTATTTTTGCCACTTGATGCCAATAAAGACTCTTTATTAACTGGATGTCCTTCTCATCGATTCCTAAGTTGATGAAGGAATTTATGAGTCTTACATGCGACTTTGTCAAATGCTTATTCAAAGTCGACGAAGCATATGTATAGGCTCTTTTGCTGGTCCATGCATTTCTGAGCTAAAACTTGAAGGCTAAATAATGCTTCACGAGTGCCCATGCCCCTCCTAAATCCAAACTGTTCTCTCGAGATTACCTGCTCGCACCTATTCTGGATCCTATTGTGGATAATTCTAAGAAGAATCTTTAAGGCGTTGCTCATGAAACTAATCAACCTGAAGTCATTGTATTGGCGAGGGTTCGGCTTTTTGGGAATGGGAATGAACGTAGATTCTAGCCAGTCTTTTGGAATTTTACCAGAGTCATAAATTTGGTTTAGTAGCTTTAGGAAAAGATCCAGATTACTTTCACCAATTAATTTAATAGTTTCTGAATAAATATTGTCACACGCACACATAAATATTGGGACCGCATCGCGACAATATTGTCAGGTCCTGGGCTCTTGTTGTTCTTGAGTTGGTAAATAGCTCGTTCTAGCTCACACGTAATTATGGTGGGACCTTCGTTGTTGTTGCTGGTATATGTCATTCCTCTTAAGTCGGCAAATAAGTCTCGAATATAATTTTCCCATATGACTATCTGTTCCGAGGCGTCTTTTGCTGGTTTATGATTATTATCGAGCAGTCTATATGGTGCTTTTCACTTATTTGCTCCAGATATTTCCTTTATTTTCTTGTGTAGGCTGAAACCGTCATGTCTTCGCTGTAAGTCCTCCAGTTCTTCACATCTTTCCCTCATCCAATCCTCTTTTGCTTTTCTGATTTTTCGCTGAATAATTGCATGGATGCGTCTATATTCCGTTGGGTTTTTGTTTTTACATTTTCTACGCTTGTCCATTAATTCCAGGTTTTCTGTGGTCATCCAATCTTTCTTTTTCTTAATTTCTGACTTAAGGTGTTTAGTCGTGACCTCTTTGAGTATGCTACTTATTTCAGTCCAGGTTGCGTCGATGCTATCCACTGTTACTTGGCTTCGATCCACTTGGTGGAGGTTGGCGTTAAGCTCGATCTGTAAAGAGTTTTTCTTCGCCTCTTGTTTTAATTGCTGCACGTCAATTTGTGGTGTTGGGGGTTCTTTTCTTCGTGAGCTTAAGTGTCAGTGAAAAATTAATTACCACAGGATTATATAGCATATATATATGCTATTCGCAATAGCCGAATTCGACCACTGCCAGGAATTTTTACCCACAACGCGTTGTGGGTATAGTAGTTTACCCACGATGAGAATGGAAACGTTTTTTCTGAACAGTGGGTAGAACGAATTAATCAGAACGCGTTGTGGGTAAACTAATACACCCATAACGCGTTGTAGGCAAAAACTTCTGGCAGTGGACGATTTAACCTTGCCCTTTTGCAAATACATCGCACGTTCCGCATGCAAAACAAAAGCGCATCAAACGATATTTCGTGTTATGGGTAGCATACTTTTCCCACAACGCGTTCTTGCTAATGTATTCTACCCACTGTTCGGAAAAAAACGTTTCCATTCGCATCATGGATAAACTACTATACCCACAACGCGTTGTGGGTAAAAATTTCGAGCAGTGGCCGATTTCGATATATAGGCATAATATGAGCAGTCGAGTAAAGGTCGGGGTCTCAATTATCCCAAAAATTTCTCGTGACTAAAGTTCTACGTCAAGGATGTTCTATCCCTCCCACATTGTTTAAGATATACCTCATGTCGGTCCTCAAAAACTGGAGACGACAGTGCAACACGTTGGGGATCTCTATCGGCGAAAATAAGTTGTTTACCCTTCATTTCGCCGATGACTAAGTCGTAATAGCTGAACACGAAGATGACATAAGCTGAAGAAATTGGAGGATGAGTATCATAAATGAGGTCCCACCATCAACGTTCACAAAACTGAGTATTTAGTCGTCGCCGAAAATACAACAGATCTCCCCCTTAATATGTAATAGAAGCGTAAAAGGTGTAAACTCATACAACTATCTGGGAGTAACCTTTGGTAAAGATGGATCTAGTGAAACGGAAATAAGAAAGAGAATTTTTCAAGGAAGACAAATAACTATAGAGTTGCATTCCGTGCTATGGAGTAAAAGCCTACGAAAAAAACGAAAACAAGAATTTATAAAAATATAGTGGAAAGCATAACTACCTCCGGAGCTGAGGTCTGGGAAACTACCGCATCGCTTAAAAAACAACTCAAAGCTAGGAGATGACATTTTTGAGTAGCAGTTGGGGTTTGACATCGAGGGACCATGTATGAAATGAGAGATCAGAGAAAGAATGGGCATTGGGACCAGTATTGTAGACAATATTAAAGTCAAGCAGAATGAGAGAAAGTTACAGATTGCAGTTACAGAAAAACGGAGATTGGTATAACCGTCACCGTTGGAAGTTGAGAAAAAAGTTGCGAAAAACGACTATAAAAAATGGGAGAATGTTCTCGGGGAGCTGAGACGAATAGTCAGGAACGCGCTTGATAATTCCCAAATATAAAAAAACAACTAATTCTTGAGATATAGCAAACTGCCGACTTTTCTTTCAATATTATGAACATAATCATGGCTCTAAAAATGTCATCAAGATAAAAAAAACATGCCAAATTTTTTATCTTGACATTTTTAGAGCCATTATTATGTTCATAATAATGAACGAAACATCGGCAGTTTGATATATCTCAAGAATTAGTTGTTTTTTATATTTGGGGATTATCAACAACGTTCTTGACTAACGACTATAAAAGTTGAATAAATTTCTATTCATATATAGTTTGTAATATAGTTTGCATTCAATTGTTGAGAAATATAATTGGCCGGCTTGGTCATGATTTACATTGAATCATATGTATGTTTGTTCTACTACAAAATGGTGGCACTTTATCCTGCCCTGTAGCTAAGACAGCGACTTGCTGTTTACATGGAATTTCAGCCGTGGGGAAATTAGATACGTATAATGGGAATAATCTACCTTGAATTACCCGGCGGCGGTCAACTCATAAGGAATTATAATGCCCTACCCTAAGATCGGTCATCTCGTAAGCGAACCGGCAGGTAAATTTTTAAAGGGTAGTTTTGGATGAGTCAGCTCGTAAGAGGATTCTCAGAAATAATCGAGGGGATGATGATTGCAACGAAGTAGTTCTGATATTTGTTGAAACTAAGAATATGATATAAGGGGGTGGTTTGTTACGTTCCAACTAAACGGTGACGAGCACCGAGATAGTTGTGGATTTTATTAAAAGTCAACGCGACAAAAACTTGCTTGTTGTTAATAACGGCGGGGTCCGCAGGGTTTTCCTTGCCCTCTTGCAAGGAATACGATAATCCCCCTTTGGGATTTTTCAGGTCAACTCTTAGGAGTTGACCGATCTGAGAACCATATTCTTACGAGTTGACCGATCTCGGCGAAGGTCCAATGCGGACCGGGATTAATTCTTACGAGATGACCCGTGCCCGAATTACCACCAGTAATAAGGACAGTTTAGATTCGTTCTACCCCAGTGGCGGTAAATCTTCGACGTATGTAAAAGACGGCGTATCTCTTTGTACATCTCTTGTTAATAATCTCTAATAATTAAATCTCTAATACCAAATTACACATATTAATGTTTCCAGAATTATTAGAAACGAGAATGACAAACATTAATAGGAAATCGAAACGAAACATTGAAACGAGCCAAACAGAGCATATGCGTCCCCTTTCCCGCATCTCACAGATAATAAATTGAATTTAGTAATAAGTCCCATTACATAATCAGTTTAGTCCGTTTTTAATCTCGACATGAGAGTTCGGGCAATAAATAACTATTAATTCACGCCATCGAATTGAGCAATTATCGAGCGTTTACATGAATGGATCTATGTGGGTCAGATATATATATTGACATTGAAGAAAATAGTCTCTTTTCTGAAGCAAGTACCCAATTTAATACAAGTCTAAATTCACAGTTGGAACCGTTGGTAGTTTTTAATTTCGGAGAAAAACGTATCACAGAGTCACATATATAGACATTTGTTCAAAAATAAAATCGAAAAATCGACTCGATTACAATGCTTCTCATATACGAGTGCCTCCATATGGGAAAGTAAAAACCAATTTCGCAAATTTATAATTTTAATGAGAAAGTATTTCTGGAAAAACTACTAATTCACTTACAAAAGAAAGATGTATGAGTGGGATTTTGGATTAAATGTTAAGTAGTTTTCTGAAAAATTGACGAATTCATCAGTTTCTTGGTTAAACCGTTGATTGAAGATATAGAAGATGCGCAGCCTTATAGGCACAAGTGTTACCGTATTGTTCTCTGGATTCCTCTTACCCCCCATCCCCTCTCGCCCATGTTTGCCTTGGCAGGTAACTAGTGCCACCACAAATTTTGACGGATTAGGGATGAAACTTAAAGCTTCGGAGAGGTGGATATGTATTTATCCCCTTCGGTGTTGCCGCTCCGTACCTACGTATAAAGTACCGCACTCGGTGTCCTTCCAGTTTCGAATTTTAACCCCAGGTAACCTCGAGATCCTCCCGCGGTAGATAAAGATTTTGGCCTGCGAACTCACCTTTTCATCGTCACTTTTACCGCTATTACCTTTCAGGACGACTAATATTTGTGAATATTTTAATTCGAGATTTAATTCAAAATATTATAATTCCAACACTATAACATCTATTTTATTATTCCGTTAATAGACGTTCAAATTAAAATTTATACCAATTGCGGAGTTAAAATCGGAGATGTAAAATATTATGAGAGAAGAAGAAATATCTTTGCGGACAAGTTCTTTTCTTAAGCATAAGCACATCGGGCGATTAGATTTTAGTAGTACTTACCTTACGTTATCAACAAATTTCTTTCGCTTACTTATTTGATTTTATATATCTATTTCTTGACAGGGCTAAATATATTAGTCATTTTCACACACTCGGGAAGGATCTCGTGAGTTTTTCTGACCGCTGGAAGAAACTCGGACGCACCGAAATTGTTCATTGTAAACTTGGACAATTACCGTCACAATAAAAAAAGAATAACTTAAATTAAATTATCTCTAACAACTTCAGGTTTCAGGGAATTGTATATTATTGTTCTAAAAATATTAGTAAAATACAAATTGTAATATCGTCAAAATTATTATTTAAAAAACAACAACGTTAATGTTATTACTTGTAATACCGTTGATATCACATATAATGTCGTCATTATAATTCAATTTGCAATATTTTTTTGAATATTATAATTATTTTGTTCGAGTTAAAATCCTTTAGTATGTTATTAGGTCATAAATTAGTTCAATATTTTATAAATATTAGACTTTCGCTTGTAACTACTGTACTTACGGAAAAATAAATGTTTTTCATAAAAAGTACGTCAACAAAGGAAAAAAAACGTTGCAGAATCAAAACTTTAATTGGTGAATTAATTACTCAACATTTGGTCGTTAATTAATTGAGAAAAAATTGAATGTGACGTTTTCATTTTTACGAAACTAGACGATGTTTTACTACGTTGACATCAAGTCGGTCATAATTAGCCGTTATTCAGTCGAAAAATTAATATTGTCGTTTTCATTTATACGATTTTGTGACTTTTTGCTAAGTTGACGTCTAATGAATTTGAAATTGACTTGAGCCACAATTAGTCGTCATTTATTATATTATTACTACAATGAACTTTATATTTCTATGTATATTACATTAAAAGAGGTAATGTGCTACGTAGGTACTACGTACAATAAGTTTTAGTACACACAAAAATGTACAAATTTTTTAACCGAAAGTTGTGACCTTTTTTATTTGCGAAACATCGCATAAGTGTGGAAAATTAAAAGCAACAAAATAAATTTTTAGAACAATTTATTAATGAGCAAATAACGCTTAAGAATTGTTTAATTTATTTTTTAGAATATGCAATGTTTTTTTTTGATAAGTTGCATTGCAAATGCATTGATGCATTTTATTCTTACCCTCGTCTTCATATTTTTTTATGAACGTCGATAAACAAGTTTCAAAAGATTACAAGAGAAAATGCATCTTCAATCTCGTTAATTATTGAAATTCTTGAAATTATTTTTCATGACTCGATACCTACTTAGGTCTAGAGTGTTGGACTAATCCCGTTATACGTAACAAACAAAACTATTAATAGTAAATTAATGGAAACCTTAAAATTCCAAGTAAAATTTTGTGAATAATCCTTCATGATCATCCCCGCAACGAGGGGCACCGAGAATCTAGGTATAAGAAGAGAATTAGTTCATAATCTGGTCAGTCACAGCACCGAATTCAATTTATGCAAGAAAATCAGTCAAAACCTTCTTCATATTTCAGACATGTTCAATCTCTTTCCAGCTCCTTGTACAGAACACAGGGATATTGTTCTCAATCAATTAATTAAAATGAAATTATTTACATCTACCCGTTGGTTAATACAATCCGCTCAGTCTTCGAAAACACGGTCCATAAAAACTTTCCTCACCGTAAAATGAAACTTTTAGCATTTTAAGACCGTGTACATAATTTGCAAGAAATACTATTTGCATTTATAATAATAAATAAGAATAAAAAAAAATCAAACAATAAAAATAAAAAAAATATTAAAAGTAAAAAAAAAATATATTTTTTGGTTTTCGGAATAGAAATCCTTCTAAATTTATTTTATTTTATTAATGAGATTATTACCCTTATGGGAATGAGTTTACTGATAAGGGGGAAAAGGTCTTATGGAAATTAAGCTTTATAGTATTCAATTTTTAAACCCTTTTTTCAAAATCATAACTACCATCATTAATAGCTACCTAAACTTTAAACTTTTTATTACAGCCATTTTTTTTAAACTGTAATAACAAAACTGAACATTTAAAATGCAGATGTACAATGAGAGTGAAAGAAAAATCGGTTTTTAGAATTCATTTTTATATCGCACCTGTTTTTAGATAAATATTGCAGATAAGATGCAACGTATGTACGAATTTAAAAAGTTTACTATTTAAAAGTACTGCATACAAGAATGCACGCTAATCTACTATTTCTGGGTAAAGAATATTCCTATCCAAGATTATAAACTATATCATTTGATTGAAAGAATTTTTTAAAACAGTGGAATAAAAAATAACACTCAAAATGCTGAAAATTGACACATATCTATTTTGTTTCACTTCAAGGAATTCATTCTTGGCTGAAATATTTTTTTTCTCAAAAATATACAGAAAAAACTTCATTCTCAAAACCCAATAACAATTCATTCTCATAATTCTATAGGCGACAACAATGCATGTCTTTTTTAATTTGACCGGTTGCTATTTTGAAACCGTTATACCGATTTCGAACGACATGCTAATGTTTTTTCATGTTGAAATATACTCGTTTGATTTTTTTTTTGATTTCTGGCGCTTATAAATTTTGTTGAGAAAAAGTAAAAACTGTTTTTTTACACAAACCCTTAATAATATGCGGAATTAATTTAACTCGTTATATCAAGATATAAATCATTGTTCTCAGAAATTCCTTGTACCGTTCTGATTTATCCTGAAATACAATACTTTATTCATGAATCGACAACGCTGGTACTATGTATTGAAGCGTTGACTAGAAACCTACGAAACAATAACTTTCTGTACCAGTAGATAGGTGGCGATAGTCGAGCTGGTACAAAATCTGGTAAACAATAATTTGTATGGGGTTGCGTATCTTCTTAACCTCTTCAATCAACGGTTAAACTGAGGGATTAACCCAGATTCATGGATAAATTGTTTAGTTAAAATATCAGTTGTCGGGTACCGTGAGGTTGAATTCCTTCCCGTGGTCAGGTAAATGTACCAGTTCCTTCCCGAGTCATTAACGTTGGGGTTGAATTCCTTCCCGCGGTCAAATTATGGACAGGTAAAGAATAGTGGAAGATGTATAATGTTATTAGTATTATTATTTAAAATTAATAAAATATTTCTTGCTATTCTCCATCTTTCCCCTTCACAATTTTTCCAAGCTGAGGACTGGCAGAAAAGACTAATACATTCTTAACTGGCGTGATTAAAAAAGGTTTATGACTTACTTAGTCCGTGTCAAATATGTACATACAATTTAAAAAGTGAGAGCTAAGTTAAGCTCTGGTCAATTAAACTAAACGAAATATAGTTAAACAAATACAAACAATTAAGTCAGCGAAAGAAATTTATCCGAGACTTTAGTATAGTCGGTGGAACCGATATAAGAGAATGAATTATGCATAACACCTTAACCGTAAAGGGCCAGGTAGCAATAAGCTTGGTTGTAAAACTTTGAAGAAGAAGTGCCGCTAAGAATGAATGTCGTTGAAAAAGGGGTCGGACTAGGATTTTTTTTTAAATATCCAGTTTATAAGAGATGTAAAGTTAAATAATGGAATTCGCAGCCGTGATTAGTTGAAAAGTGTTGAATTATAAACTATTCAACGGTAGCAAATTCTAGCTATTATTTTTCATAACGGAAAAAATGGTAATGATAAAAATGTCACTATAAATGAATGCTAATATTAGATACATAATTATAAAAGATATGAAAACATGAATGGTGTAAGTAAGTTAAGTAATCGTTTATTTAGCATAATTGGCTACCTCGATATACATTTGTAAATTAGTATTGAACAGTAATTTTACAGGTTGCCCTAAAAGTGTGTGATAATTATTTTTAATAGATACGTAATAATATAGTACTTGTAAAATTCAAAACAAAACCATGGAATTCATGCAATAGATAATTGCTGCAAAAATGGTAACCGACAATTATATTGCAATAATACCAATCATTGTCAGTACAAACGATAACATTATTTATTATCTATTGTATCTATTGCATGCTTCCCAAGTTTTTTTTTTTAAATTTTACAAAGTACCTATATTAATATCTACTAAAAATCACTATCACAAATGTTTAGGAGAATCTATAGTGGATTATGAATATATATGGAGTCGCACTTTGCATATTATCGAATCCCTTATTATCGAATCTTTATAATAGACATTCTTAATGCTAGCTACTGTCATTAATACTGATACATTTTTTTAAATATATCTCATATACATTACAAATATGTATACCTGTATTTTTTCTTCGCCTTGTATATATTGGATAATCTAACAATTAATTCTACAATCTGTAAAATTAGTGTTGATTTCTCTTTATAAATTAATCGATTGCAAAATTCCACCAGGACAACCACAACAAGGAAGCGAGTTAATGAAAACCTTCTAATAATAACAATACAATAAGAAATACAAAAAATCTGAGTACGGACCACCGAATCAGCGAACTAATCATCATATTTATAACTATTCACAAATGCGTATTTTATGGTATCCCTTGTTGAAAAGCTGGCAGGGGGTAGGCCTCCTCTGCGATAATGAGTCTCTTAGATCTCTTCCAGGCCAGGGGGTGGGAACTGATATAGGCGCACTTGGTCGGTACAGTGACTATACTACGAACAGTGGCGACAATCAATGTCTCGATTTTTATTGGCCAGACTAGTCACGTGGTATACGGCCGCCATTAAGAGGCAAATTTTCTTTGTTTACATTGTTTTGGATTTGAGTTGTAACGTTTTTGCGTTATTAAAGGTGGATTTATACAGCTTTTATTTAAAGCAACATTAGTCGTAGTCGTAACTTAAAAGTGGAATCACCTAGTAATAGATGTGGCTGTTTACACAGTCTCTAATTTAGTATTAGTCGTAAGTCGTAACCCCCTTAATGCCGTAACCTTGAAAGTTCGTAAAACTGAACTTTGCCGTAATTTAGCATTAGCATTGGGAGCTTGAAACACATGGAAAAGAATTCTGGAGATATTGGATTTTGAGTTAGATACATCTTTTTGTAAGGCAGGTCCAACTATTTTGACTAAGGAGTGTGGGGGTCGTCCCAGTATATTTAAGATGATGAAAAATTCCCGAATTAAATCATAGAAGATATGCGTAACAAATGTAAGAGATATCGAAAAAGGTATTTGTAGCACTGACCACCAAACTACTGAGATAGGTTGATAGGTACGTACCAAGTACCAATTTCATTTTCGATGTTCTACGCAACACGCAACACACCACACCTCCTCTCACGTTAGTCATGTGATCTCTTACGGGTTCTCATTTATAAATGCAAATGTGTGAGAAGATGAAAAATTCCCGGATTAAATCATAGAAGATATGCGTAACAAACGTAAGAGATATTGAAAAAGGTATTTGTAGTTCAAATACCAAAATAAATAAACAGCTACAAATTTGAATTTTGAATTTCCGCGCCAAAAATTTTGCCTCTTAATGGCGGATGGACGAGCTTGTCGCCACTGTTTGTAGTATAGTCACTGTATTGGTCGGCAATTTACTGCGCCATCTGGCGTAAATGACCGAAAATAAATGCGAAAGTTAGAATTTTATGTCAAGAGGTGGCACCACGTACGATATTTAATCCGTGTACACAGTACACAATCACATGACACGACAGATTCGTGAATTGTGAGATACGTCGAACGTCGAAGAAGCGTCCTGTGATGGCGTCAGCGTTCAGCGTTGAGCGTCAGGTGTGAGATTTAGGAGGGGCAGCGGTGGCCGAATGGTTTAAGGCGCTAGCTTTGAATCAGGCGGTCATCGTCGTTGTGGGTTCGAGTCCCACGTAATCCATGGGTGTTGTGTGTGTTGCGGGAAGTGTGTAAAATGTATCCAAAATCCCGTTCCTATTCACGCCGGTAGCCAGGCCGGATAGGATCGGATATCCTGTAGGAGGGCGGGACTAGGATACACACACCCTGAGTCGGTAGAGCACGGAGTGGGTCAACTGGGGTGAGAGCCTTAAGGGGGTACAACCGTGCTCGAGGACCGTGGTTCGGAGCCCACGTTAAACTGTAGGTCCCGTCCAAATTGGCCCTGGCAGCGTGAAAGAGACGTTAACTTAATAAGACAAGACAGACAAGGTGTGAGATTTATTTTATCGAGAATTTGTGCAACTACGTATAAACACATAAACAGTATAAACCTATAAACTATATTTTGTGAGAATAGACAACGTGCCGAAGAATTGGTCAGTTCCTGGATGTGACGATAAAGATACCACAAGGTAGGAGCATTTCAAATTATGAGTTCTAAAGGAGTTAATTAAGAACTTGTTACATATGGATTATAATAGGATGTGATTTGGGCTTATAGGCTATCATTTCCTGTGGATTCTCACACTCTGAAGATATGGCTGGAACGCATCCACGACCCAAGACTGTCGGTAATGAACCCGATCCAGCTGTGCCAGGAGTACAGGGTGTGTTCCAGCCATTTTGAATCGGATTGTTTCACATGAGTAGCCGGCCGCCTGCGGCTATCGAGTGTGGCCCTACCTACAAGAAACTTAACAGGTATGATTATTTTCGTTTCAATTTATCTACAGTGATTACGTTTCGTCTTTTTTGTTCAGGTTATACTGTTTGATCTCCTGACGATTGTTTTTTCAAACGTACCTCGCCAAGGAGAGCTGCACCACATAGCATTACTGGTAATCCTTTGATACCCTATATTATCACATAGCTTATTTTCATTGAATTGAATTTCTATTCTAGGAAATGTTGATGGAACTCCGCAGAGCAGACTCTCTCCAGGGAAACTGTCTGTCATATATACCGACAGGGTATACGGAAGGAAGAGGCTGTTCAGCATTACCCTGGGCCATCATCAATAATTGAACAACGAACGAGTGCGTATACCGCAATCAATTTTACATGATACATTTGTATTTTTCAAGCAATTCAGAAGCTATTCATTCGTAAAATGTATCTTTCAGTACACGACATAGCTTATTTTAATTTAATCGAATTTCTATATAGGAAACGTTGATGGAACACCCCTGAGCAGCCTCTCTCCAGGGAAATTGTCTGTTATACCCCCTGACAGGGAATATGGAAGAGAGAGGCTGTTCAGCATTGAAGAAGACCCTTCTGTTACATATATTCTTCTGTTACATAGGCACTGTAACAGAATGGATCTGTAAGCTGTAATATATAATAGTATCCATAGATTAACTGAAAATTTTTGAAATGAAAAGAAAAAGGTCATTCTAAAGTGGTTTTTTTCTTCTTGTAAGAACGCTAAAAGTACATAGTACAAAGACACCCTAGGACCCTAGTCCGTTATAGAATAAACTGAAATAAATCATCGATTAACATTGTCATGAAAAATCCTTCTTTTATGATATGTGCATTTTAGAGGAGACGTAGCTGGCTGGAAGAGCCGGAGACGGATCATTCTTTGTAACACCTTGCTGTCGACACATACTATCGAAATACATTTTGTTAAAAACTTGATTTATGTTTTCATCGATAGTTGATTACAATGGTTAACTACATTTTATAGGGTCTGCCAACTGTTCCAGGGTCTATCATTAGTCGTTACATATATGATTTTATGTGCATGTCGTTCATCCAGCAGAAATTATAATTACATCTCAAAATGTAACATTTACCAGTTTTATGTATAGCTCACTAGCTAAATGTTTAATATTATGGGCATGATATAAAGTGAAACCATTATTTCTTTTCGAACGAACACATATTTAACATTTCTATAAGCTTTTGTAAGGGTTCTAACAAATCGTGTTTCTTATTTTGTCTTTCTGGGTGAATGATATAATAAATTATGTTTCAGTGATAATATATTCTAATAGTTGGGTAGTTACTTTTTTGTATGCATTTTGTCAGGTTCATTTCTTAATATAGATTACCTTATACTTATTGTTACTATTATTTTCATGATAGGTAAGGCTTCAGTTGACTATTGTCTCTTTCTAAATGAAGCAATTTCAACATGAAAAATGTTTAATCGTAATCGAAATAATGGACGATCGGAGGACTCATTTTCAAACAATTAAGATTTGTGCTTATCTCGATTACAGTTAAATATTTTTCGTTTAGAAATTGCTTTGTTTATAGACCGTGGGCCCATGACACCAAACGTGTCGATAAGGTATGTTCGTCCGTCCAAGGGACATACGAACATACATTATCGACACTTTTGGTGTCATGGGTCCACGGTCTGCTATGCAATAAATAAAAACATTTTAATTTCAAAGTTCCCGCGCATTTCTATATAAGGATTACAGGTTTCTTTTTACCAATCTAGCCTTTAACGCGGTTTTTTACGCTAAATGGCGTTGACACTCGTGGACCAACTTCCCAGTATGGGAGTAGGACATCTAGAACTATATGGGTGATCTGTGTTCCAGGCACTATAACGAAATCTATTCGACTGATATGCCCATGTTGCAAGAGAAGCATTTTTTCGCGAAGATATTCTTCTGGGCGGAAGAAGTTTCTACGCGACCAGGTGTTTTACGATGGGTTGATGGGCATTTTCGACGACATCACCGAAAAGGTGGTTTTATTGTACAGGTATTTACGACGATAAAGGAATTTAACAAACCCGTGTATTGGGTTGAATTAGCAATGAAAATAAGGGGATATATACGTCAAACGAGTTTATTTGTTACTAGGTTTGGGAACAATATGACATTTCTTGTCCAGTTTTTTCTAAATGCATAATGTACTACAATTTTTATTATTTTAAAATAGGAATTAGTATCTAAATAATACATAATAGGTATACAAACTATTACCATAAATGTTACATCTTATTATATAAAAAAACGTTAATTTACTAACACAACACAATTCAATTGGTATAAGAATTATACGATATAGATTTTATAAAATTTAACCCACTTATTTGTTGTGACTGAAATTGGTGTATCATTCTCTTCAAAAATTCCAATTTAGAACCAATCCAACTTGAACCGATCCTACCTACCTGTCTTAAGCCGTCGTCGAAATTTTTTGTAAGCTTATGTGACCCTTCGATTAAAGCAGGTACCCTCACTATTTGTCGTCGAAAGTTCGCCCGCCGATTCTTCTTTTTCCAACATTTTTTTACATCTCTGATTTTGACTTCTCATTTTGATGTAAATTTCAACTTGAACATCTAATAACGCCTCGACAAACAAATAAATATTAGGATTGGACCTATAAAATTTGGCATTAAATTTCGCATGAAAAGATTCACAACCGTTAGTTGTTCGTACAAGTGAAGAAGAAAAATTCGCCCAAACAATAGGTGGAAATTGTGCATCAAATGTTATATACCGTTCTAGAATATAATCACAAAAATCCTCTACTTTCGGGTCTCTTGGCTGAATAGTCATTAAATCTTCTGTAAAACAGTCATCTACATCCGATGGTTCTAAAAACGCAAGACCAAAAAATTTCTCACCACAACGACCAAACGAAAAATGACCCATACATGTTAAAACAAAATAAAATATAATTCATTTACCGTGCCCATTCCTTTATTCCAAGAAAAAGGGGCAGTAGATAGGTAGAAAAAGGTAATCCTGTTAATCCTTCGCGGGAAGGAATTGGTATATTACCTGGACTCATAATCAGGGATGGGAAGGAACTCGACCCCGTCCGTCGGGTAACCGTCAGTTTCTTGGACAGGAACTAAATGGATTTTTCTACAATTGACAAGATTTCACAACATTGTTGAAAAACTATTGAAAAGTTAGTTAAAACTGGAAAATTAATTAGAAGGTTAGTTAATCTCGACTTGTGGGAAATATAACAGGAAAATAGAAAACTGTAAAATACAAAATATATTTGAAAAGTAAGTTCTAAAGGGTCTAAGTGCCAAAATATGATATTTTGAGTTATGAATCTATGTACTGTGCCCAAAACTATTGCAAATGTCAGTGGAAGCGATATATTTAAGTGTTTATCTAGTCTCTGAAAGGTGCCGCGTACAGAATGTGACAAAATATATTACTATTGCAAAAGCCTTGTTTGTTTCATGATTTCCATAAAATTTGGAATAATATTAAATAGAAGACTTATTTACTCGGATTAATACATATTGATAAAATCAATCGAAGAAGCCGTGAAAAGTATGATAATCCTGAACAAAGCTGACGTCAAGTTGATGATTTATGCTGTACCTATTGACCAAGGTATGTCCTAATACGTTTAAAAAAATATTTTTGAACAGTTTAAGAAGGTGGAGGTTTTGATAAAAAAAAGATCAGGCAGCAGTATTTCGGTTGACAATAGGGACAAAGAAAGTAAACCAAGAAAATATACCGAGTATATTAAGCAGATAGTGATGAAGCACGTTAGCAGTTTTCCGAGAGACAAAAATCTCAGAGTGCTTTTTAGTCCAGATTTAAATATTAATTGTCCTTATATCAAAAAATCATTATCGTTACCAAAAAAGAAACTTTACTCTTCGGTAAATTACATATTTTATCCCGATACATTTCACAAACATTTTCCATATCTTCGATTTGGAAAACCAAGGTCTAATACCTGTTTAAAATGTGATTTATTCAATGCCAAAATAAAGGCAAGCACTGCTAAAGAATAGAGGTTATTCAAAACTAATCTGGAATACACCAGAGAAAAGCTGATCAAGCCAGGCAAGTACTAAAGAATGACATTATCGAATTAAAACAAGCAATTTCTAATAACATGGTGATTTCCATTGATTGGAGCAAGTGATATTTATATCAACCTTTACTCATAACATGTTCTACAGCCGACATCACTCGTTATAACTGGGCATACATTTAGTAGATAGTGCGTATATCAGTTTAGAATGAGTTGTTATCAGAAAGTGAAGAATGTGAAATCGGATCTGCAATCTTGAAAGTTCTTTCAGAAAATAAATTCGCATCAAAAACTAAATTGGTCATATGGAGTGACAACTGCATTGGGCAAAATAATCGTAGCTCGAAGCTGAAACAGCTGAAACAGCTTCGAAAAGCTCATCATTGAATTTTAGGAGCTTAAGTTATTTTGGTTCCCTTTCATCAAGGATAGCAAAAGTTTTCAAAAAAGTAGACATCACGATTGCTTTCAAAACCACCCTCAAGTTAGGATCCTTGATTTGTAACACAAAAGATCCAATTCCTTCAGTTTTAAAGTCTGGGGTTTATAAAATATCTTGTAGTTCTTGTGATTCGTTTTATATAGGTCAAACGAGACGACAATTTTTGATCAGGTTAAAAGAACATGAGAAATGGGTTAAAAAGGGTCTGTCTACGGATAGCATTCATACTCCTTCGTCATTGGCTAACCATATCCTTACACAGAAGCATAGTTTAACTATAGACACTAGTCTTACTCCCCTGCATTTCGAAGACCGCTTTAGAAATTTGAATTTGCTAGAAACTTTAGAGATTCTCATTCATTCTGAAGTAGAGGGCTTCCTCAATGACCAAAAAAACTTCTTTGCTAGCCCGTTAATGGCTTTCACAGTTAATTATATTAAGAATTCCTAATAATAAAGTTGATTTTTGTGTTACAAAGTTTTAACAACAATTTTAATTCATGGCTCAATTCATTAGTTTCGTGATGTTAGGTAAGTTGTTGTCCCGTCCGTACCCGTATTAGTTGTTGGTTGATAGTTGGTAATGCTTATTTATAGGTTATGTCACACATTTGACACGCTTTCCGCTGTATACGATTGATTTTTATTGAACATCGTTTAAGAGAAGAGTATTGAGTGGTTTTTCCTCATGATCTCAATTTCCTGGCAACATCATTGGTTTAATATATATTTCATCACTACTTCTATGAAGGTTTCTACCTTTGGGCCGGAATGCGACATGTATTTATGGTTAGTGTTGTTGGTTTTATGGATTTAATCTGGTCTATGTTCTTTATTATATTTGTTCGTATGTTTTATTAGGTCTGATGATGGCTTGTAGCCGAAACCGGTCACCGTTCTGTTATTGAATACATTACATCTATACGTGGTTGAGACATTTTCTTTTTCTACCCATAATATGTTGTGTTGATGTTTATTAGTAGGCCAACGTTTCATCCGCCACCGCGAACATACTCGGCGGTGTAATCGTTGTGGAGTATATATGATGTGTACATTTCTTAACACTTTCATTTAATTTCAGATCATTAGTCAACGATAACGAAAACATATAATCATCAATCACCTATCAATGAAGGAGAAAAAAGATCAAACAAAAAACAGTGAAATACGGTTACAAACCGGATATTTCAACTTATGGGTGTTCCAAGTGTTCTTCGGAGGGTCGTTATTCGCGGGATGGGACGTTTGGCAGTCGGGACGTTTGGACGTTGGGATATTTGGCCGTGGCAAATTTGGTCGTTTATTGCAAACATCTTAAACACAATGTTAAGGGGTAAGGGTAAAAAGGGAAAATGCATAAATGATAAAATTGAATTAAATATCTATCACATACTTTTTGGGGAAAATGTACATTTTTATATTCATATTTGTGGGTTAAATAATATAGGTAAAACCAATTGTATCGTGAGATATAATAATTGTCATTTAATTATAAACAGAATCCACGAAAAAGTATTACCCTTACTCTTACCCCTTAACATAGTGTTAAGGTGTTTGCAATAAACGACCAAATTTGCCACGGCCAAATGTCCTGACGGCCAAACGTCCCTACGTCCAAACGGCGACGGCAAAACGGCGGCGGCCAAACGACGGCGGCCAAACGACGGCGGCCAAACGACGGCCGCCAAACGTCCTGGACCCCGTTGTTCGATGAAACAAATAGAAATCACTCTAAATATAATAATAAAAGCGGATTGTTGGATATCTTTATTGTATTAATAGTGAAGATCGACTGATGTGAAGGAGACATTTTGTACAATTGCAAATTTCTTTTGTAGGACAATTCCTTACATTTTACAAATTATTATGAAATGATATTTATTTAGGTGCCACATGTATTGTGTTTAATAACAAGAAATTGAAGTTGCATTTTAAAGTGGTAATTATATCAGATTATATTACGAGGGCGGGTCAATAAGTCCGTGACTTTTTGAACTTCCCGCCTATAACTGAAAGGGCAACACTACTCTTGTCAACAGGCAACTGTCAGTTGACTCCTGTTAAAATTTGAACAAGCTGTATCATTTAGTTTGTGTTTGACAGCCTTTGATAACAGACTACCGCGTGATTTGAGAAGAAAATGGAAAATAGTGAATTTCGTGTGCTAATTAAGCATTATTTTTTTACACATTTCTTTCCGTGTAAAAAGTATGCTACTGCGGTGGGCGCGTGCGAGTTCGGACCCGATACCCTTTCACACAGCGGGGTTTCATACGAGTTCGGACCCAGCCTACCTGCTCGAAGTGAGTCCCAATTCGGATTCGAATTATAAGTAGAATGAAATATTTTCAAGGGGGCAAGGAAAAAAGGGCAAGGAAACTGATTTTGGGGATCATAGGGGGATGTTTTATAGGGCGAAAATATATCTTTCCTAGGAAACTTACGAAAAACCGAAGATAGTACCCTCACTTTCCTGAAATTGATCAGTATGAATCGCACCTGTGTGGGTTCGAATTCGCCCCTATAGCGGGTCTGAATCCATGACTACCTGAGCTCAATGGGTCCGAACTCGCATTCTCCGACTGCGCGGTACACAACATCTGGTGAAAATTTCAGAAAGATCCATCAAATAGTTTTTGCAAAAATGAATTTGTTTATCCCAGGCTGCTTTATTTTGCGACAACATTAGTCATG
The DNA here is from genome assembly GCA_946251905.1 of Cryptocephalus moraei. Taxonomy (NCBI): domain Eukaryota; kingdom Metazoa; phylum Arthropoda; class Insecta; order Coleoptera; family Chrysomelidae; genus Cryptocephalus; species Cryptocephalus moraei. The sequence goes on from OX276455.1 coordinate 37,399,208, forward strand.
AAATGGTAATGATAGAGCAATTGTACGGGGTGCATATTGAAGAAGAAGAGTTATTCTATAATTGTGTATCGTTAAATGACCTGAAATTTAGTAGACATAGTGAATTTTTTGCTTATAAACAAATAGAATAACTTTTTTGTAATAACGTTTAGAATTATGTTTTATTCTTGCATTTTTCAACGAATTAAAAAAAAAGTTGCCCTATGACCCTTTGGACCGAAGTTAGCCGTTTTTAAAAAAAAAATCACCACGGCTTTATTTACGCAAATTAAGGAACAAATAAAAGGTTATTTTGAAGTCCAAGAGTTAAAGTTTAGGTGTAAAAAGTTTCAAAATGATTCCTTTAAAAATGAGTTTTTGGCAAAGCTTTATAACGAAGGGTTTTTCATGCGAGTTGAAATTCATTCAGTTGAAATTAAGGATGCGAGCATTTCTTTTTTCCCCCGGTCCCCTTTTCTCCAAAACAATGATATTTATAATAATTCTATTTGTAACATTTGTAATTGTATTTCAAGAACCAACTCTTCACTATTTTATTACTCAACAATACCAGTTAAAACAAAAATTTGTTTATAATTTTGAGATTTATAAATTGAGATTAAAAAAATAAACATCCAAGGTCTAAATAGACTGTTTAAACGTGTTAATGCTTGTAGCATAGCGATAAATGACCACATATGAAATGTGCCACACACACACACACACACACACACACACACACACACACACACACACACACACACACACACACCCACACACACACACACACACACACACACACACACACACACACACACACACACACACACACACACACACACACACACACACACACACACACCACACACACACACACACACACACACACACACACACACACACACACACACACACACCACACACACACACACACACACACACACCACACACCACACACACACACACACACACACACACACACACACACACACACACACACACACACACACACACACACACACACACACACACACACACACACACACACACACACACACACACACACACACACACACACACACACACACACACACACACACACACACACACACACACACACACACACACACACACACACACACACACACACACACACACACACACACACACACACACACACACACACACACACACACACACACACACACACACACACACACACACACACACACACACACACACACACACACACACACACACACACACACACACACACACACACACACACACACACACACACACACACACACACACACACACACACACACACACACCCACACACACACACACACACACACACACACACACACACACACACACCACACACACACACACACACACACACACACACACACACACACACACACACACACACACACACACACACACACACACACACACACACACACACACACACACACACACACACACACACACACACACACACACACACACACACACACACACACACACACACACACACACACACACACACACACACACACACACACACACACACACCACACACACACACACACACACACACACACACACACACACACACACACACACACACACACACACACACACACACACACACACACACACACACACACACACACACACACACACACACACACACACACACACACACACACACACACACACACACACACACACACACACACACACACACACACACACACACACACACACACACACACACACACACACACACACACACACACACACACACACACACACACACACACACACACACACACACACACACACACACACACACACACACACACACACACACACACACACACACACACACACACACACACACACACACACACACACACACACACACACACACACACACACACACACACACACACACACACACACACACACACACACACACACACACACACACACACACACACACACACACACACACACACACACACACACACACACACACACACACACACACACACACACACACACACACACACACACACACACACACACACACACACACACACACACACACACACACACACACCACACACACACACACACACACACACACACACACACACACACACACACACACACACACACACACACACACACACACACACACACACACACACACACACACACACACACACACACACACACACACACACACACACACACACACACACACACACACACACACACCACACACACACACACACACACACACACACACACACACACACACACACACACACACACACACACACACACACACACACACACACACACACACACACACACACACACACACACACACACACACACACACACACACACACACACACACACACACACACACACACACACACACACACACACACACACACACACACACACACACACACACACACACACACACACACACACACACACACACACACACACACACACACACACACACACACACACACACACACACACACACACACACACACACACACACACACACACACACACACACACACACACACACACACACACACACACACACACACACACACACACACACACACACACACACACACACACACACACACACACACACACACACACACACACACACACACACACACACACACACACACACACACACACACACACACACACACACACACACACACACACACACACACACACACACACACACACACACACACACACACACACACACACACACACACACACACACACACACACACACACACACACACACACACACACACACACACACACACACACACACACACACACACACACACACACACACACACACACACACACACACACACACACACACACACACACACACACACACACACACACACACACACACACACACACACACACACACACACACACACACACACACACACACACACACACACACACACACACACACACACACACACACACACACACACACACACACACACACACACACACACACACACACACACACACACACACACACACACACACACACACACACACACACACACACACACACACACACACACACACACACACACACACACACACACACACACACACACACACACACACACACACACACACACACACACACACACACACACACACACACACACACACACACACACACACACACACACACACACACACACACACACACACACACACACACACACACACACACACACACACACACACACACACACACACACACACACACACACACACACACACACACACACACACACACACACACACACACACACACACACACACACACACACACACACACACACACACACACACACACACACACACACACACACACACACACACACACACACACACACACACACACACACACACAGGCCGTCTGTCTTGAATCGACTGATGGACAGATGGACGGATTTCGGATTATCGTGCCGGGAAGCCACATGGAATTTGTGCTGAGCCTTGAGGAATTAGGCGGGTAAATAAAATTGTTTCGGCAACGAGTACAAAGTAATTAAAAGACTAATTAGGCAAAACTGACGAGGAAGTAAGGACTGCAATAGCAGAATAAAAATGTTTCGAAAGAAACAAAAACAAACGGTTATGTATGTACGTCTCTACGGGCGTGTACATTTAGCACCAGCGGATTAGAGGGGTAAAGTAATAAACGATAAGAAGGGACCGGCTGGTCGGTGGGCTTGCGATCGGTGCCTTTACCTGCTTGTATGAGAATTTTAAAGAATTAATTTACTGTAATAATGTACAACTATTTAATTATGATTTACATGAAAATATTTTTACTGAAATCGTCGTGTTTTCCCCTACATTTTGATATCAAACTCGAAGTATTTCAAATAGATTCGTAAATTTTCTACGAACCATACCCTTCAAACTCGCAAATCGCTCTAAATGGTGATCCGCTCTAAATACCGGTTAAGGGTATATTCTAATATTCTAGGTAAAATAAATTCTTGTGAACAAATAACACCAGCAGTTTAAATTTGGTAAAAATTATATTGTTACTGGTAATAATTCGACGCATCTAATTCGGTTTTTAAGTTACTTGTATAATACCGATATGTACATTTCACCAGCCAGCGCCTGGATTAATAATGAGTTGGAATCTCCTCGTTGATTATATAATTTATGCTAAAATTTATTGCTTTTGAAATACTTCGAGTTTGATATCAAAATGTAGGGGAAAACACGACGATTTCAGTAAAAATATTTTCATGTAAATCATAATTAAATAGTTGTACATTATTACAGTAAACTAATTCTTTAGAATTCTCATACAAGCAGGTACAGCCCGTTCAATATTTGTTGAGTGAGAATTCCAAGAAACTATTAAACCAATAAACCCCTTCTTATCGGAACTACTGTAACAATATACCGCGACAGAGGCGTGCCTTAAAAATTTCGACATTATTGTCAATGTCGAATGCACGCACAAGCTGATATGGTAAGTGCTACGACCGCGCCGTTAATGACTTTCTACCGCAACTCATTGTCGGAATTCTATCTCAACAAATATTGAACGGGCTGTAAAGGCACCGATCGCAAGCCCACCGACCAGCCGGTCCCTTCTTAGTTTACGTAGTTTACCCTTCGTAGTTTACCCACGATGCGAATGGAAACGTTTTTCCGAACAGTGGGTAGAATGAATTACCCACAACGCGTTGTGGGTAAACTATGCTACCCATGACACGAAATAACGTTCCACGCGCATTTGTTTTGGATTGTGGAGCATTTCGTTTGCACACGTCGCGTTCTCTGGCTATTGTGGTTTACTAAGAACGCGTTTTAAATAAAACCGAATAAGAATAAAAATTAAATATTTATTTAAACGCATATAACATAAATTACATGTTACTATATCTTAAAAAAACACAAAGAAAATTTAAAAAACAACACAAATAAAACTAGAAACAGAGGAACGAGCTTAAAAAACAAACATCACTTATTTTTACACGAAGAGCTGCTATGACATTTTGAATTAGTACATTTTATATTTACTTTGATGCACCTACATGCCTTCGTTTGACATCCTTTCAGGCTAGTATATCGTACCTAGGGCCTTGCTATGGGCCCTATCGTATGGGCCTTGCTTAGACCCAGAAGACAACTTGGCTTCTTGCACGTTTACAGAATGACCTGAAGGGATGTCAGATAATGATAAAAATACCGAAGGCGACAATTGAAACTCATTTCGGGTGTATAACCGTTTCAATTTTCCATTTTTAGTGCCGAAAATATACAAACCTTGATCAGTTTTTTCCCTAATGATTGCTAATACATTTCAAGGAGCTAGACGTCCACGATCTACCTCTGGTATGTTTATCACAACGTTTTCACCTATGTTAACAGATGGGAATTTGCAATGCGATTAGGGGTAAGCATTTTATCAGCTTGTTTTTCAAGCCCCTGTTGGCAACCTAAATAAATAAAATTATAAAATATAAATAAAAAAGAAATAAATAATGTGGTTTAGTGCCGTACAAATATCAATTTTCGAATGCGCCCGGTACGTCGGCATTTTTTAAATATTTTATTGCTTGGAAGGAATTTTTAATATCTTCGGCGGTACTTTACGCTTCTTTAGGACCTTTCATACACCTGGAATTTGTCTACTATATAGGGTGTCTATTAAGCCGATTTATTCACAGAATTCACAAATATTTGATCTATGTATTTGTAGATTCTCTGTGTGCATGCACACATACAGAACGCTACAGGCGTGCTTGTGTAGTATAGCTGCGTTGCTCGTGGCACGTCGCTCTTTAAACACCTGAATAATCGTCATTTTCAAACCAAAATTTTTTGATACCACTTCTCTAAAATTTGTTACTCTGCCTTCTAGCCAGAAACTTCTAAAACTTTAAACACGCGCGTTAGTGAAAGTTGCATTTACAAGCATTGCGGCCTACTTTAAGTAAGCAAAATAGGTTACCAATAAAAAAAAAATGCTTCTTAGCCCAAGAGGGATGTGTAAATTTTTAGAGTTGCTGCTCTTGCGATCTGTTACAAGATTAAGATAAATAGATATCACCTCATAAAGGAATCATTGAAAAACATGTCTTACCAAATGTTTTTCGAAATTTTCTTTGAAAAATTATGTACAAGGTGATTTCTGCATTCAATTTTGTGAACCAAACGATTCCCATATGGTAAATCTTGCATTTAGGACTTACTCGCATGATGTCATTCATAGCATTTGAAAAGCCAATGTCACTGTTACATACAAGGAGTGTTCGACCACTGGAAGTCTACATGTTGTGCCTCCAGGACATGATGCAGTTATTGGACGAAACTGGATTCGACCCCTTGAATTGAACTATAAAACGCATAGAGGACGTTCATTTTAATCTGCGGAACTCTAGATTCTTTTGCAAACTGGATCTATACAAAGTTTATCTAAATCTCCAAGTGGACGAGGAAAGCAGTAACATACAAGCAATAACTGCACACAAAGGTACATTTAGAATAAATTGACTGAGTTTCGGTATAAAGACTGCACCGGCAGAATTTAATAGAATTATGTAACAAGTTTTCCAAGGCATTTAAATGTGAAATCTATTTCGATGATATTTTGATACATGGATCAACATACAATGAATGTGAAAACAACCTCCGACAGTGCTTGGAGAGAATGGCACAAAATGATTTACATTTGAACAGAAACAAATGTTCATTCTTCAAGACTTTAATTGAATACCTAGGACACATAATAGAGTACAATCAAGTGAAAAAAGCTCCAAGTAAAGTTCGTGCGGTCCTAGACATACCTCGCCCAACCTGTACAGCTGAAGTTCGAAGATTTTTAGGACTTATTACATACTATTCTAGATTCATGCCTAATTTTTCAACTGTATCAGCTCCTATTCAAAGATTACTTTGTAAGAATCAACCCTTTACATGGACATCAGCTTGCGAAGCAGCATTTTTGAAACTGAAACGAGTGATGTGAAGCAAACAAGTACTTGTACCGTATGACCCTCCATTACGTCTAATTCTAACTTCAGATGCTAGTCCAGTGGGAATTGCTGCTGTATTAAGTCACCAAGTCGATGGCCAAGAAACACCTATTGCATACGCTTCCAGATCGTTGACCAACTCTGAAAAGAATTACAGTCAACTGGATAGAGAAGCACTGGCAATAATATTCGCTGTCTCACATTTCTACAATTACCTTTTTGGTCAAAGATTTTTTATGGTTACAGACAACGAACCACTGTACAGAATTTTTACACAAAACCGAGCATTACCACAGATGACATCAGCTCGCCTGTTACGTTATGCATCCTTTCTATCAGGATTCGACTACACCATTAAGTGCAAGAGGGGATCAGAAACGAGAATGTGGACTGCTTGTAAAGGGCTCCTGTTAGTATGAGAATAAAAACAGGTGACATACAAATTAACGAAGAAGTATTCTGGCTTTCTTCCGAAGCACTATTTCAAATTTCCAATGAAACCACTACATTAAGATTGATCTCAGAGGAAATATGAAAAGACCGAAACTTGCAGAAAATCATCACCGACCTACAGTCACAGTCACAACATTCACCATTTACCATCGTTGATGGATTACTATTCAGAGGAGAACGTGTTGTCATCCCAGAAAGACTTAGAACAACTATGCTGAACGAATTATATGCAACCCATACAGGCATCACGAAAACGAAGCAGTTAGCAAGAAGATACATTTACTGGAACGGAAGCGATAAGGATATAGAACTCCTCGTAAAAAGCTGCGAAGAATGTGCAAAGTTACGAAGCAATCCACCAAGGTTCCACTACATCCATGGGATGAACCGACCAAAAATTGGGAACGGATTCACATCGATCATGCCGGACCTTTTCAAAATTACTATCTTTTGATTTGCATTGAGGCAAAATCAAAATGGGCAGAAATACGCGCACAAAAATTACCACCAACTACGCAATCCACCATCAATATTTTACAGGACATTTTTTCCTTTCATGGATACCCAAACTTACTTGTATCGGATAATGCAACAATATTTACAAGCAATGACTTCCTGAAATACTGTAAATCGCGTGGGATTGCTCAACGTTTCATTGCACTTGGACATCCACCCACCAATGGACTGGCAGAAAAGAACGTACAGACCTTCAAAAACAAGTTAAAATCAATTACAGTTGAACCAGAATCAATGACTGAAAAAATCCAAAGAATACTACTTAGGTACAGAGCCACACCTCTCGCATCAGGTATGTCACCTGCAGAATTATATTTGAAGAGAGGACTACGCATAGAATTGGACGCATTACTACCAAATGCTACCGAGAAAGCCGGCCGTGACCCAAAACCAGCTAATCGTATACTACAAGTGGGGGAGAGAGTCTAAGCCCGAATGTACAAAGAAAATAAGGAAATATGGGAATTCGGCACAGTGGAAAAATGCCTAGGAACCAGACATTACTTGATCCGTCTGGACTCCGGAAGGATACTGTAGAGACATATTAACCAACTGAATTCAACAGAAGTACATATAATTGACGAAAGGACGCCAAGCCCTCAACTCATTCAACAACCACACCGGAGAGTTGCATTTAATACACCAGATGTTATTCAGAACGACGAGACGATACCTCCCGACGCAGTTCCAGAACCCGAAAGGCCCCATAAACAGATTTAGATCCGGAAATCTACAAGGCCCCGCCGACCACCCAAGTATTTGAATCAATTCCGGATGTACTAACTGCAATTAAGTGGGGGACACTGTGGTGTTCCATGAGACGACGGAACATAACATGACGAGACGACATGAGAGACATGACATGATGAGATGACGGAACATACTTTGTGACACTCATTTAATTATCCCATGGTTCTCAAAATAGCGTGATACGCCAAAACCTGGCACCCTTTGTATTGAACGAAACGGCTTGCCACAAAATAAACACGTCTGGAGCTGCCCGTGTTCGACGAATTAGTTATTGTTTCGAGAATTCCAGAAGCGCCTGGAATGTACTCGAAGAGTCGAGGTGTTTCGATGCGAAACTCCAGAAACCATCGGAGTATTCGGGAAACTTCCAGAAACGCTATACCTGATATATAAGGGGTACACCGGACCCATGGCAGGTTGTTAGAATATCGGCAGCGTAAGCGACGAGCCAGACCGGACGCGAAGATAAATAAACAAATGTGTGTGAATATAAATTAAGTACTAAGTGTTGTGTTTGTAAGATATAAACTAATTAGGACAATTCGCGCAGTGTTCAGTGATTCTCGAATAGTAAAAACGTTACAGTATTGGAAGCTCTAATGCAACTTTTACGTGGCGTAGACTTATTTCTCCCGTATCTTCATCATGGAAAACTTGAATAATTTGGAGGATCGACATGTTTTAATCTTTACTATTCGGTGTGCATGAATGTTTTTCGAATAATTTTTGGCTTGTAGAAAATCGACATGTACAACGGTTCATAAAACTCCATAAATAAACCAGAGGCGCATATAGTAATTCCAGTCGATATAATGATTCCAATGGTCTTTCTTGGTTCGTTTGTTTAACAGCGAGAGCAAGTCCCGTCGGTACGATTTACAAAGAAAAATCGTAACCGGAGGACATTTATTGAGGGGATTCAGACATAACCTACGCGTTGGGTTGTAGTTGGTAACCATTAGATTTCTTAGGATCCGAGACTTTTTTTGATCATATATATCTATTGGAAATACGCTTTACAATATCTAACCTCACAAAACGAAAATATGTAACAAAATCGTGGGCCGTCCAGTTTCTTACGAAGCGATTGTCCAGTTTTAATCATTATCTTAAAGAATACACAGATCGTTTAAATTAACAACAGAAAATAGCTAATAAGTGGAAGAATATTATAAGTTAAAACATTTGAAGAGTCAGAAAAAAGTCCCGAAAAGTACCAAGGCATTACACTACTGAATTATATACTGTAATGCGAGAAGTAAACAACGCGAGACATGTTTACTCGATCCGAGCGAAGCGGCTACTTCAACCGGATTGTTGTTTACGGAAAGTAATTTAAGACCTTCTGAACATTTCCTACGTAAACATTATTAAAAGAACAATCGGATTCCTTCCGGAACTATGGAGAACATACGAGAAGGTTCCGGATCAGAATCAAGGTGTATATATAAGCGGGCTTGTGATCGAGGAGATGATGAGAAGTAGAGAAGCAGACGTGAACGCGACATACGATCCGAAAGCGGAGCAGTGCAAATAAATTAAGTAGTGTCCAGTCTAGTGTACCAGTAGCGAAGTGTGTTAAATAAATTAGTGTACAATTAATGTAAATAAATTATAAAATAAACGTTACATTGGTGTCAGAAGAGCGGATCATGAAGAAGTTACGCGAATTAAAAGTGGCCGAGTTAAAAAAAGAACTCGAGGAACGAGAATTGGAAACAGGAGGGAAGAAGACCGAACTCCAGGACCGACTCTCGGCATTTTTGAAAGAAAATGGCCAGGACCCGGAAGTTTTCGAGTTCGAAGACGACGACATAACGAAGCAGATCGCTGCCCAGAGGGAGGAAATCGCTGCCCAGAGGGGAGAAATCGCCGCCCAGAGGGAAGAAATCGCCGCTCAGAGGGAAGATATTTCTACCCAAATCGCCGCCCAGAGGGAAGATATTTCTACCCAAATCGCCGCCCAGAGGGAAGATATTACTGCACAAATCGCTGCTCAGAGGGAAGAAATCGCCGCCCAGAGGGAAGACATCACTGCTCAAATCGCCGCCCGGAGGAAAGAAATCGCCGCCCAGAGGGAAGAAATCGCCGCCCAGAGGGAAGATATTACTGCTCAAATCGCCGCCCAGAGGGAAGATATTACTGCGCAGATAACCGACCAGATTGAGGCTCAGCGTAAGGAGATTGAAGAGAAGATCAAGCAGTTGGAAGAACGACTAGAACAACTCAGTAGCAGCGAGGGGAAAGAAGACGAAATTGAACAGAAGATGAAGCAGTTGGAAGAACGACTAAAGCGAGTCAGTAGCGGCGAGACGAAGGAAGAAATAAAGGCGGTCGTTCAACAGAACTCGATATCCACCAATCGAGTGACGCTCCCAACGTTCGACGGAAAAATTCCGTGGGCCAGCTACAAGAAGCAGTTTGAGGCAGCAGCGGAGGCTAATGCTTGGTCCCCTCACAAGAAAGCTGTTTCCCTAACGGTAGCCCTACGTGGAGAGGCGTTGGAAGTTCTTCAGACGCTATCCACCGAGGAAGCTGGGAATTACAGGGAGCTGCTGAGGCGACTGGAAATGAGGTTCGGCCAAACACATCTGGAGCAAGTCCATCAATCCCAGAAGTCCAATCGCCGTCAGAGATCGAACGAGACCCTGCAGGAGTTCGAAGCGGACGTAGCCAGACTAGTGAGGTTGGCGTATCCCACGGCGCCGGAACAGATGATGGAGTGCCTCGCAGTGCAGACGTTCGTGAGCGGGCTACGGGACCAGGAACTGCAGAGGGCCCTGAGACTAGCTCGACCGAAAACATTAATGGACGCGCTCGCCATCGCACTGGAGCATGATGCAGCCATGGAAGCCTCCCGTGGTCACGGCCGTGTTCGAGCGGTTACAGAGGAAGTAGACACTGAAAAACTCGTGGAAAGGGTCCTACAGCAGATCATGGAGGTGCTGTCGGCGAAGAAGAAGGTAGTTTGCTGTTGGAACTGTGGCGAAGTGGGCCATGTGAAGAGTTCTTGCAAGCGGCCCAGAACAGCGGCGCCGGCAAAGGCCCAGGAAAACTAATGCGGGTCGATAAGAAAGGGGGAACGTCGACCCGTAGCAGTGGAAACCCCCGGGCCAGTATAGCCTCGTTTTCCCACCAATTGGGGAGCGCGTACGTCGATGGCACTATCGACGGGAGATCCCACGCCATGCTTGTGGACACGGGAGCTACGAAGACGATCGTACGATCGGAAGTTGTGAGGGACCGTAGGAAGATTAGGCCAAGTAGGTGGCAATTAAGAACTGCCACTGGGGAGAAGGCAGTAATACACGGTGAAGCAACGGTTAGCATGACGTTGGGACGAGTAAAGTTTGACCATCCTGTTCTCATAGCCGAAATTGAGGAAGACGTCATACTGGGGATGGACGTCATGAGGAATCATGGATTCCAGTTGGATTTCGGACACCGAGTGTTGAGGATCGGTCAAGAAGAATTACTGCTACACAATCGTGACAACTTTGTGTTAGACGTAATAATGGCAGAAGATGTGATTCTCCCGGAACGAAGCGAAACGATCACCTCTACCTGTCTGAGGGGTGTTGTGGAAGAGGGAATTCCAGCCGTGATCTAACCAGAAAACGATGACAATCGACTGGCTCGGGGGGTACTGGTAGGAAAGGCGCTCGTTACTCTCTCAAGCGAAGTGCCTGTGCGGCTACTCAACATCAATCAGTACCCGGTCACCATCAAGAAGGGTACGAAGCTGGGCACATGTATAGCCGCTTCGGCCATCGTAAGGGGCGTTAGTGAGGAAGAAAGGTCCAGACACACTCCGCAGGACTTGAAACAAATTCTTTCCCAGACCAGTGCGTTTCTCTCGCCCACACAGAAACAAAAGGCCCACGAATTAATAAATAAGTACCAGGACATATTTACCACCGAGAATTGGAAGCTGGCAAAGACTAAGGTCGCGACACATAAAATTGACACGGGCGAGACACGACCGATTCGACAAACAGCAAGACGACTACCCTTGGCCAAACGGGAGGAAGCTGAGAAAATCATCAGGGACTTAGAGCGGGACGGGGTCATCGAGCCGTCAAGCAGTCCATGGGCCTCTCCGGTAGTACTGGTGAAGAAAAAGGATGGGACTAATCGATTCTGTGTAGACTACCGGCAGGTGAACAGTGTCACCAAAAAGGACAGCTACCCGCTACCACGTATCGACGACACACTCGATACCCTTGCTGGATCCACGATATTTTCGACCTTGGATTTAAAAAGCGGCTATTGGCAAGTCGAAATGGACCCTACCGATAAGAAAAAGACGGCATTTACCTTCGGTAACGGCCTGTGGCATTTTACAGTCATGCCATTCGGACTTTGTAATGCCCCAGCAACGTTTGAGAGGCTCATGGAGAGCGTGCTAATGGGTTTGACGTGGAAAACGTGCCTACTCTATTTGGACGATGTCATCGTGATGGGCAAGACCTTCGAAGGACATCTGAAAAACTTAGAGGACGTCTTCCAGAGACTGCGAGGTGCGGGGCTGAAACTGAACCCGAAGAAATGTCAGCTCTTCAGAAGGAAGGTCTCTTACTTAGGGCACGTAGTGAGCAAAGAGGGCGTCGCCATTGATCCGGACAAGACAAATACGGTGAAGGAGTGGCCAATGCCGGCAGATAAACACCAGCTGAGGAGTTTTCTGGGACTCTGCATGTACTACCGACGCTATGTCCGGATATTCTCCGACGTCGCTAAGCCGTTAACAAGGCTCACGGAAGAAGGACGAAACTTCTGTTGGGATGAGGAATGCCAGTCTGCCTTCGACGAGCTGAAGAGGAAGTTGACCAGTGCCCCAGTGCTGAGTTTTCCTCTGCCAGAAGGACAGTTCATCCTGGACACCGACGCGAGCAATGTGGGAATTGGAAGTGTTCTGTCGCAGCGTCAGGAGGGACAAGAACGTGTCCTTGGATACTTCAGCAAGGTACTCTCCAAACTAGAAAGGAATTACTGCGTCACCCGACGTGAATTATTGGCCATCGTCAAGTCCATCGAGCACTTCCATAAATACTTGTGTGGAAGGAGGTTTTTGATCCGGACCGATCATGCTGCTCTTAAATGGCTCCTCCAGTTTAAGAATCCCGAAGGACAGATCGCTCGCTGGATCTAGAGGCTCCAGGAGTATGACTTTGTCATAGAACATCGGCCAGGACAGAGTCATGGAAACGCAGACGCACTCTCGAGAAGACCATGCCCTGATGAGTGTCCTCATTGTCATAGAGCTGAGGAAAAGTCCGAGAACGTCTACCGAACGACCGTGGTCGCCGAGGAATGGACACCATCCTTGTTACGACAAGAGCAAGAAAAAGACCCGGTCCTCAAAGAAATCCTGGTTTGGAAAGAGGGAGGAGAGCGTCCTGAGTGGCAAAAGGTATCACCTGGCTCGCCAAAACTCAAGAGCTATTGCGCACAGTGGGACTCGTTAGTGGTTGAGGATGGACTACTAAAACGCGTACTGGAGAGCCAAGACGGGACGGAGGAAAGACGGCAGTTGGTAATTCCCTCCAGTAAAATCCCGGAGGTCTTGCGGCACCTTCACGACGAATCGTCTGGTGGACATTTAGGAATCAATAAAACGCTGCAGAAGGTACGGGAGCGATTCTACTGGATCAATTGTTCAGACGAAGTGAAGGACTGGTGCAAGAAATGTACTACATGCTTCGCAAGTAATGGGCCACAAAGACGACCGAAAGCTCCCATGAAACAATATAACGTCAGAAGCCCCTTCGAAAGGATCGCTATTGATATAGCAGGACCCTTCCCTGAGACCGAAAAGGGGAATAAATACATCTTGGTCGTGATGGACTACTTTACGAAGAGGGTAGAAGCGTACGCTCTCCCTAATCAGGAGGCAGAGACAGTGGCCGATGTGCTAGTGAAGGAGATGATCTGCCGGTTTGGAGTACCCATGGAATTACACTCGGATCAAGGAAGAAACTTTGAGAGTGGCCTATTCCGGAGGATCTGTGAAAAGTTTGGGGTACGAAAAACAAGAACCACGGCCCTTCACCCTCAGTCTGACGGCATGGTAGAACGAATGAATCGCACCCTCAACCGCTATCTGGCGAAAATGGTCTCGTCACATCAACGAGATTGGGACGAACACGTACCGTTCTTCCTGATGGCCTACCGCTCGGCCGTTCATGAGTCGACAGGACAAACTCCAGCCAAAGTCCTGTTTGGGCGAGAACTTAAACTGCCCTGTGATCTAATCTTTGGCGCTAGACCGGACGAGGACGTTTCGTGGGAAGATTACGTCTCCCGGATGCGGAAAAGGATGACGAGGAAAACGAGATTCACGATCAAGTCCGGTACCAACTAAATATATCGCCAGTGATCGCATCAAAGAGCGCTACGACATCAACGCTAAAGAGGGTGGCTACCAAATGGGAGATCGAGTTTATCTGTACAACCCACAGAAGGAACGTGGTTTGTCCCCTAAGTTACAGACCAATTGGGAAGGTCCCTATGTTGTAAAGAAACGAATCAATGACGTGGTCTACCGGGTAAGCAAACTACCAAACGGCAAGCCGAGAGTGGTGCACTTCAATCGGTTGGCACCCTATGAGGGGTCGCACGATGAGGCGGAGGTTCCCCGAGTAAGAAACACGTTGGCGCAGGAGAACGAACTTTCGTTCGAAGAATTTATGAGCGCCTACGGGGGTACCGGAAAAGCACGGTATGGGGTAACCTGTGAAAAACAACAGGATTTGTTCAGCGTACCTGAAGAATACTCGTTGGCCCATTGTGTGTCCGCCGACCTGGTAATGTCACGAGGTATCGCCACGGTTTTCAAGAAGAAGTACGGGCGCTTGGAACAACTCAGAGCGCAACTCCCGGAAATTGGCAAGGTTCTGGAACTACGTGACAACGTAAGACACATCTTTTATCTGGTTACGAAGGAGATCGGGTCCCTTAACCCATGTTATCACGATGTATGGCGAACCTTGCATAGGCTACGAGACCGACTGCTGGAGCTCGACATCAGGAAGCTAGCTGTCCTCTAGGACAGCTAGCTAGGAAGCTAGTTAGGTGCTGGACGAGATCAGCTGGACTGGAGGGTTGTCCGGAATATGCTGGAAGTAGTGTTGAAGAATACCGGAGTGGAAGTTTTAGTCTGCTGTTTTGGGCCTGCACCATGTCGACTCGGGAAGACGGTCCCCTGTTATTTTGACGCCACGTCTCGCTGTAAGCGGGGGGCTAACTGCAGGTTCCTGCATGGGCCTACCAGGGATACGTTCCGAGACGAAACGTCTCTAAGGCGGGGGCAATGTAATGCGAGAAGTAAACAACGCGAGACATGTTTACTCGATCCGAGCGAAGCGGCTACTTCAACCGGATTGTTGTTTACGGAAAGTAATTTAAGACCTTCTGAACATTTCCTACGTAAACATTATTAAAAGAACAATCGGATTCCTTCCGGAACTATGGAGAACATACGAGAAGGTTCCGGATCAGAATCAAGGTGTATATATAAGCGGGCTTGTGATCGAGGAGAGGATTAGAAGTAGAGAAGCAGACGTGAACGCGACATACGATCCGAAAGCGGAGCAGTGCAAATAAATTAAGTAGTGTCTAGTCTAGTGTACCAGTAGCGAAGTGTGTTAAATAAATTAGTGTACAATTAATGTAAATAAATTAGAAAAGAAACGTTACAATACTTAAAACATTTACCAAACTATAGATCATCATCTGGAGAGACTTCGCTCTGATAAACAGGCTGTACGGGAAACCATATTGAAAGATCTAGATCGATTCCACCAAGTATGTAGGTATGTAGGTTCCACCCATTTTAAAACATTAGTTAACTCATTTTTGATTAGCTGGAAAGAGAGAAAGTGCTAAAATGGAGTACAAAGAAGTACGCCGTACGCAGTACGCTGACTTTTGTACAGGGAACACGAACAAATTGTCCTGGTTTTCCTTATGCATTTATTTGGGTAAAACACTTGTTAAGATAGTTTTATTAAGTCGAAACAGGTTTGGTATCGAAACAAATCAATTCCTGGAGTGCCATATTCTACAGTTTGAATATTATAAAAATTACTCATAAGTACTTATTTGCTACAAAATTATATCGTTAATATTATTAAATTACAAAAAATGCTCTCGGGACTTGTAAAATTAGTCATTGTGGTAATAAAGTCATACAACTTTCCGGTCGGATATTATTAATAGACTATTTTATTGGCCATATACAACGCGGGAGAAACTCGTATTTATTATTGTTAAAACGTACATTAATCTCGTAATATTCCTGTTCCCGAATCGAAAAACTTCTAGAGGAAATTGAATGACATCATATTTGTACGAAAAATTAATATCTACTTTTATTAAGACGAATGGAACAAGCGTCAATAGATGTGTCCCAAGAAAATAAATGGAGGGATCTTTATGAAACAATATGTAATAACAAGGATAAAGCTATAGGTGTGTCCCATTGTGCTTCTCGATATCTTTCTAATAACAATCTGAAAATTAAGAGCCCTTCTTCTTCCTTTTCTACAAGTTTATATCCTGTGTTTATAAATAATCTGCACATTTGTATGTGGGTATTTTGGTGTCTGCTAGATTCAATTCTGTTTTCTCCTTCTTTGATTTTCATCAAGAGTCTTTTACAAGTCTCCTTATTATACTCCATTCGAAATAGGGAGAGAGTAATAAATAACTCAAAATCGGAGGTTAGGGTTGTAACAAAGGGCGTACCATCCTTATTTCCCTGATTTTTAAATATAAATTAAATTCACCCATCGAACTGTTTCCATTTTAAAATTTCTTGAAGTTGTATCGTACATATAGTGATTAAGGATTGAACCTAATAGGAATGAATTCATATAATTACCAATTTAATCGGTGCCGTTAACGAAATATATCAATGAATGATATTACTTGTAAATATTGAATACCTTTAGAAAATTCGTCAACTCGGAGACCATTTTGGAAAGGGTCTTTTTTAATGTGGACACTTAATAATTTGTTCAGGCACCTTTACTCTTCCACTAAACTACTTAGTTAACTGTTACCAGCGATTTACCTGTAGGATTAAGAATTATGTACCTGGAAATGGGGTCGAAAGTTCTCCCTCCGTTGAAGGAGGTATAAAAGGGAAATACCTGAATTTCGGTTATTCTTATTCTAATAGTCTTACTATCAAGAATTAAATATGTCAAGTCTTATGAACTTTACCCCGTGTAAGTTACCGAATAAGCAGGCGTTATCGTGTCGTGAAAAAGTGGTTGTTTTAAATGTATTTAACGGATTGAAACATCTACATCCTACATCCAGCGTAGATGACCTAGTTGAAATGTGTCACAAAATGACGGGATATGGAAAATCAACGATATATCGCGTCAAAAGGGAAGAGAGGAGTGGAGAGGTGAAGGCTCCAAAATCTGCACCAGGAAGACCTCAAATGCTTGTTGATGAGGATAGCAAGAGACTCATTCGTCGAACGCTTCATTCCTTTTTTTTCTAACGTGAAATCCCAACATTGGATAAAATGTTACATGAACTGCCAGAAGACTGTATGACATTGAAAAGGACCAAGTTGTGGACGATTCTGAAGGAACTAGGTATTTGTTGGGATAAGCGAATTAAAACTTCTCCTCTTCGGGAATCCGATGAAATTATTTGCTGGCGAAGAAGCTACCTCAGAGATATTAAAAAATTTCGACAAGAAGGAAGGGCTATTTTTTATCTGGATGAAACCTGGGTAAACCAAGGATATACCGTGGGAAAAGTGTGGCAGGACAAAAGTGTGGTGAATCCGCGACAAGCCTTTTTAGAAGGTTTATCAACAGGACTAAAAGCACCGGCTGGAAAAGGTAAACGACTTATTGTTACCCACATCGGCAGTACTAGTGGCTTTGTGGATGGCGGCTTACTTCTTTTTGAATCGAAGAAGACGGGAGATTATCATGAAGACATGAACGCGGACGTTTTCGAGGAGTACTTCGTTCAAATGCTCGATCTCATCCCACCTGGTTCCGTAATTGTCATGGATAATGCGAGCTATCATTCCAGACAGGTCGATAAATCCCCGGTAATTTCTTGGCGGAAGGCTGAAATTTTAAATTGGCTGATAAGAAAAAATATTCCGTATAAGGAGGACATGGTCAAATCGGAATTGATATCAATTGTAAAGACCTGCAACTTTCGTAAAAGGTATGCAGTTGATGAAATGGCACAAAATCGACAAATAACTGTGCTTCGTCTTCCGCCCTATCACTGCGAACTCAATCCCATAGAATTAATATGGGCTCAGGTAAAAGGCTATGTTGCTCGGGAAAATAAAACATTTAAATTAAAAGATGTTAAAATTCTTCTGGAAGAATCCATTCGCAGAACCACCTCTGAAAATTGGCAAAAAGTCATAAATCATGTTATAAAAGAAGAAGAAAAATTTTGGGAGTTAGATTTTATGATTGATAACGCCGTGGAACCCTTAATCATTACTGCACAGGATATCAATGAAGAGAGTTCTTCAGATGATTCTGAATATTAATTAATTTCAACTTGAAAACATTCCTGAACATTGCGTCTTTCCAAAACCTCACGATTACTCCTTTTTCTTTTGAACGTGTACCTTTTGTATACCTGAACGGATTCTTGTACGAGAAAATGAGATTTCTGAAAATCGATTTAGGTATACTTATAGTTACCTATATTATTATTAACTTAAGATTTAAACCGTTTTGAACTGTTTAAACAAGATTTGTTATTCTTGTAAAAAAACGTTTATTTCCAATAAATATATTATTATTTTAAGCCATTTAGTTACTTCTTTTGTATAATTTGTGAAATTGTGCCACGTTCCTCGTTTTAAAATTTTTTTGTTTCTTATAAGCTTGGACAAAAGTGATGTTATGTATACTTTGTGCTTTTGATATATTAATTTAGTAAGTAATTAATTTGGATTGATGTATATTTCTATCCCTTATGGCATATGCCAGTGTTAGGTATAATATTAGGAAAAGTTCAGTTCTTTGAGTAAAAGTGAATTAATTATAGTTTCATTTCGACCTCACGGTATAAATTTATTATTTATATATAGGTTCCATAAATTCTAAATAAACAAATATTGCTTATGATTACTTTTTTTCTTTAAATAAAAAACCCCATGGCGTGACTCTGATGTGACGATTTCAAGTAAACGAAAACAGTGCGAAATAACCGAATTGGAGTAATAGAGAAAGAGCATTCAATTCTTCATAAGAAAGATAAAGACGGATTATATCCCTTGACCCGAACGCAGGTAGAAATTTGATCCGGGTGCTTTTCAATGTAATAGTTCCTAGGAACAGTACAGAGACGTATAACTAAATGCAATGTTTATACATATCTCGCCAGTACTACAGTTTTTGAGGATTTGCATTTATAATGACATTTTATTACTCTCTCGGTTTTCCGAATGGAATATAGTTGTAGTCTGCATATCATGTACGCATTAGAGCACTAGTCACTAGAAGTCACTATATCCTATACAGGACGTACTAAGAAGTACTTGTCTAGAAGTAGAAAGTTTCACCGAATAATGAACAAAAACCAAAGTAGTAATTTGCCAAACATGATTGCAGATTTTTCGAGTTCCTGTGCTGAAGGAATAAAAATAAGAATGATCAAGAATTAAATTCCATTCTCCGACAAATTTCGTTTAAACGGTAGAAATTGTTGAAAAACCTCGTGAAAATGTATTTTTGTTTACTGACTGGAAATTATTAGAATGGACAAAGTTATAGGTAATTAGAAAGCGAAAGAGCAGTTAATTGAATTCCATCAATTTATTGTTTTGTAAAAAAAAACGAAAAATGGTGGTTTTCACATAAATTTTAAAGTTGTAAAATATTTTAGTGAACACCTGTCTATTAGATGAAATAGTTGGGTTAATTTTTTGACCTTTATAATTAATAGTATTACGTTCCAATGTCGCTCCAAATTCTACCGAATAATAATGTTGCAACGCGCTGATAAGCCAATGAACTCTAATATCGTTTAGGTTTATGCTCCCACAGCTGATAAAGAACATCAAATAATGGAAGAGTTTTATGAAAATATTTGTGGGCTTCTAAAGTCTTTATAAAAATCAAAAATAACTATAGTAATCGGGGACTTCAACTCAAAATTAGGAGTAGGAAGTGAAGAACCCTATGTCGGAGCATTTGGTCTAAGACAATGAAATAGAAAAGGCAATAGATTGGTACAATGTTGTGCTGAGAATAAATTCATCATTTCAAATACCTTCGTTCAATATCACAATAGAAGATTATACACATAGTCTGCCCCAGGTGACTCTCCAGAAAGAATTATTAGGAACCAGATAGACTTTCTATTAAAAGATGAGAGGATATACG
The DNA here is from genome assembly GCA_946251905.1 of Cryptocephalus moraei. Lineage (NCBI taxonomy): Eukaryota > Metazoa > Arthropoda > Insecta > Coleoptera > Chrysomelidae > Cryptocephalus > Cryptocephalus moraei. The sequence goes on from OX276455.1 coordinate 37,420,407, forward strand.
AACTGCGTCAAAAACATCAAAGGGTACCCGGGTACTGACGTGAACTCCAATCATAACCCATTAGTAACCACCATTAAACTAAGACTTAAACGATTTATAAAGTCCATGAGAAAACAGCGAATAGACCTAAATGTTTTAAGGGAAGCCGAGGTTAAAGAAATAGTCACTAAAGAGATTAATAGCAAGCTAATAATAAAAAACAAAAAAAAACATGCAGCCGAATGGTATGGATAATAATACCACCCGAGCAAAGAAGAAATGGATGACTCCGGAAATACTTATGTTGATGGAAGAAAGACGGCAACTCAAAAACAATCCTAATGGATATAAAGGGAAAAACAAACTCTTTAGAAAGAGAGTTAAAGAAGCCAGAGAGATGGATCGCGAAAGAATGTGAAGAAATCTAAGAATTCGACAAAAGATATTACAGTCGGACAATGCACGAAAAAATATAAGAAATGAGTGGTAACTACAGGAGACAACACTATGGGAACTTAATTGATGATACGCAGAAACACTTCGTAAATACGCAAGAACGCCCGATCCACTGGAAAAATCGCGTAGAGAAACTTTCAGGATAAGAGAGCGGAAATAATTATGACTTCCAAAGACACAGTACCTTCTATAGCAAAGTACGAAGTGACGTATACAGTTAAATTAGCAAAAAATAATAAAGTTGGACCAGACGAAATTCCGTCAGAACTAATAAAACTGGTTGATGAAGATAATAGCCAAATCCTGGTAGATCTGTTTAATGCTATTTATTAATCTGATCATATTTCCAAAGAATGGCTCCAATCCACATTTGTGGCTATACCAACAGTATTAAGTTGCATTAGTAAGTAACATTAACTTAAATTAACATTAAAGTAACATTAAGTAGCAGACGGACGCGAGTGGCGGGCGAGTCTTCGGCGCCTTAAAACCGAATTTTTTGGGCTGTAGGAGAAAACCCGACCAAATTCCCGGTCCTCCAGATTGTGGGTTGGGTCGATGGCTTCAGCCATGTCTTATAAATGCAATTATAAATATTTTTAACTGGAAAAAGCTTCAGCGGATTATTTTTACCTTAAATTTTAAGTTTTTTTTTCGAATAAAGAACACCAAATGACCCACAAAATTGTTACTACAAGAAAATGTAAAAGAAATAAAAACGAAATGAGGCACTCTGGGAATGACCGGGAGGGGAAGCATAGCTTTATATATATATATATATATATATATATATATATATATATATATATATATATATACGTTATGTACAGAAACGCTTGGTAGCTAGCAGCGGCGCTATCCCGCCGCTCTAGCCACTCTCAGATTCAGCCCACAATCGCCACCCCTAGAGCAGGTAACCTACAATACGGACAACTGTAACACGAGTTGCCACCAAACTGTTAGCGCGACTCCGAAATAAATCACTTTTATCTACTTATACCAAAATTTGAACTGGCAAAATTTCATGAATTAATAAAGCAAAGTAGATAAAATAGTATATTACACTCGTTTAATGAGACGTATACACTCGTACTATTAAACTTAATTAAAAAAATTAAAAAATTTAAAACTCTCGTGAGGCAATACTCCGTCTTATTAAACTAGTATAATATAATGTACTATTTATTCTTCTTTATACTTTTGTCCAAGCCAAATCAAACAAACCTAAGCTTTCGGACCGTAGTCGTAGGCCCAGAAACGTTTCCGTGAAGGATTTTCTCGTTCCGTGTAGACCTTAATCCAAGATGTCTACTATCTGTTTACGTTTAAGCAAGAGCAAATTTTATAATGAAATATCTTGGTTGATAGACGAAATAAACTAATTGCCACACTCAGGTAGGTTCTTCTTTAGAAGCTGATTCTGTTGATATAATTTTTGTTATTTAGGCGCAGAATTGAAGCACTGAACGGCCGAAATTTTTGCAGTAAGATGGATCGAGATGCGTTTTTTTGCATTCGGTTCGTGGACGCTTCTACAAATTTTGTGAACATTTGTTATGAACGAGAAATGCAAAATGCAGAGGTGCAGAATAAAAATGCTTTTTTATACGTGCATGTGAATGTGGCCGTTGTTAAAAAATTTACAACTCAGTAAATAATGACGGAAATGAGTTCAATTTTGTTACTCGGCGGATTTTGGGGTCGCTGAAAACGAATATGGCATCGCCAGTGGTCTCCGAAGTACCTGATGCTCAGAGCCGCTGGAACCAACGTCGTCTCCGGGAGTTTTAAGGGAATTTATTCTATAATCAGCCAAAAGGTCTAAAACCGGGGGTGTTTGGGGTCGCTGAAAACGAATATGACATCGCCAGTGGTCTCTGAAGTACCTGGTTCTCAGGGCCGCTCGAACCAACGTTGTCTCCGGGAGTTTTAGGGGAATTAACTCCCTAATTGAATCCCGAGGACGACGTTGGTTCCAGCGGCCAGAGCACCAGGTACTTCGGAGACCTCTGGCAATGTCATTCGATTTCAGCGGCCCCAAAAACCCCCGGGTATAGACCTTTCGGCGAATTATAGAATCAATTCCCCTAAAACTCCCGGAGACGACGTTGGTTCCAGCGGCCCTGAGCACCAGGTACTTCGGAGACCACTGGCGATGCCATATTCGTTTTCAGCGACCCCAAAAACCCCCGGGTTTAGACCTCTTGTCTAATTATAGAATTAATTCCCCTAAAACTCTCGGCGACGACGTTGGTTCGAGCAACCCTGAGCACGAGGTACTTCAAGGACCTCTGGCGTTGTCATCTTCGATTTCAGCGGCCCCAAAAACCCCCGGGTATTGACCTTTCGGCGAATTATAGAATCAATTCCCCTAAAACTCCCGGAGACGACGTTGGTTCCAGCGACCCCGAGCACCAGGTACTTCGGAGACCTCTGGCGATGTCATATTCGTTTTCAGCGACACCAAAAACCCCCGGGTTTAGACCTTTCGGCTAATTATATAATCAATTCCCCTAAAACTCCCGGAGACGACGTTGGTTCGAGCGACCCTGAGCACCAGGTACTTCGGAGACCCCTGGCGATATCATATTCGATTTCAGCGACCCCAAAAACCCCCGGGTTTAGACCTTTCGGCTAATTATGGAATTAATTCCCCTAAAATTCCCGGCGACGACGTTGGTTCGGGCGGCCCTGAGCACCAGGTACTTCGGAGACCACTGTCGATGTCATATTCGTTTTCAGCGGCCTCAAAAACCCCCGAGTAACAAAATTGGACTTATTGACACTAGCGTTACCATGGAGCAGGCAACCAATACAAAAAAAAAACAATTGTAACACGGTTGCTACTAAACAGTTAGCGCGGCGCGATAATTGGCCGTTGCATCGTGACGGTTTTTCGGCGTTTACACCTCTCACCGATTTCAGCGCTTCGAACGAAACCCGCCATAAGAAAGCTATGCTTCCAAAATTCTCCTTGTTAAAATGATAATTCACTAAAAACTAATTAGTAACCAATAACAGAACTTAAACTTTGAACATGAAAATTGAAAATGCAACATTTTGGATAGTTAAACATTCTTGAATGTATCCTTTCTCCAAGAATTATTTCGTACTCTAGTCTGCTATCTGTCCGTGTGGGGTTAGTTGGATCCCCCATCGGGCGCCTCCCCAGGTGGCGGATAGGGGAACGCCTCCCAGATTATGGGTGTTACCGACGAAATTAAATAGTCGGGGCGGACCAAAATCCAACACCAAACTGGTGAAAGGCAGCAGTTTCACCTAAATCAGAGTCTTGGCACGAGAAGAATGACTTCGTAGTGGCAGACAATGAAAAGTGGAGAGCGGGGCTATAGTAGCAGAATTGTCTCCACACTGCGGTACAAAAAAGAAACGGAACTTTTATTGTACTATTTCTTCCAGATTATCTTCATGGCTGACAAAAATAGACACGAAGTAAAAGTAGACGGAAGAACATCTGACACTGTGTTAATCCGAAGAGGCGTAAGACAGGGCTGTATATTGTCACCACTCCTATTCAACATCTATTCGGAGGCAATTTTCAAAGAAGCTCTAGCGGAAGACATGGGAGGTATCAAAATAAATGGAGTTTGTATCACCAATATAAGATACGCAGATGACACCGTAGTCCTTGCCGATAACATATCAGACCTACAACATATGATGAATAGAATAACTGAATATAGTGAGCATCATGGATTGGACATGAATATATCTAAGACCAAACTGTTAGTCTTCTCCAAGAGACCCACTGCTGAAGCAATTTTGATTAACGGCAATAAGATCGAACAAGTCTCGTGTTTTAAATACCTGGGTACCATAGTCAACGCATGGTGCGATCCGAAACAAGAGATCCGTTCCAGAATCGAACAAGCCAGGAAAACATTCATAAACATGAAAAGATTTTTTACTAGTCCTGATCTGAGTTTGGAGCTCAGGGTTCGCATGATTAGATGCTATGTCTTCAGTGTGTTGCTGTACGGATGTGAATGCTGGACCCTGGACCCTGCAACTGAAAATAAAATTGAGGCGTTTGAAATGTACTTATACCGCCGCATGCTCCGCATCTCATGGGTCCAACGAATTACGAATGTGGAAGTGCTTAATCGGATGAAGAAGCCGAAAGAACTATTGGCCCTCATTAAAGAAAGAAAAACTACATACATAGGCCATATTATGACAGGCAACAAGTATGAACTGCTGAGAATAATAATTGAAGGAAAGATCCAAGGGAAAAGATCTATCGGTAGACGTCAGAACTCCTGGTTGAAAGACTTCAAAAGATGGTATGGGTGCACTTCCATTGAAATCTTTCGAGCTGCTGTTTCCATAACAGTGTTAGCTATGTGGATCGCCAACCTTCGAAAGGAGAGGGCGTCATAAGAAGAAGAAGTCTGCTATATGGAGCATTGTCTATAAAAAGCATGGATGGTGGACTACTAAATAGTAATTTTATTAATAAACAGTAATAGTGGATGTTTTCATACATTTCATATAGTGCGGATAGCACCGACATCTAACGTATCCCTTATACGTTACCCTTTTAGTGGAACAAACTGGTATACATATTCGATAATAACAACATTGGAGTGGATTTTGGGAAGATTTCAAAGAAACGAAAAGTAACAAGTGTAAAGTGCCTTTCAGAGAAGATTTAGTCAAAAATGTTATTAAACTTTATTATACATATTCGATAGTAGAAGAAACGTTCAAAGTATAGAAAAAAAATTGTGGTGGATTTTGAGCGATTTCCCAAAAACAGAGAAAGGGACAAGAGTGAAGCGCCCCTTAGAGGCACTTTACACACATGAATTTTTTTAAAAACAGGTTTTTCGGACTCATGGGACCTTAAAACGTCTAGAAATGCCAATAACTCAAATTTGAAAAATCGACCAGATTACAATATTTATATATAAAATATATATGTGCCTTATATGAGAACGTAAACAGTAGTAATTTCTTAAAACTGAGGGTTCCTTTCTTTTTTAATGGTAGCGTCAGAAATTAATAATAGAACATAATATAAAAATGTTATCGACGTCAGTGTCAACAATGGTTGTGAGGAGGGAACTAAATAGCAATAAAACTGTAGAACGCTTTTTTTAAATTTGGCGAATATTTCTAAATGGTTGTAAAAAAAGAACGGACAAATTTTCGTAACCATTTCTCATGTAACCGTTTTTGATTACATCACCTATATTTGTAATTAAAAGCGTCAGGAAAATTCTCCAGGTAAAGCAAACAACGCTCTAAGGCAATATGTCGCGTTATCTAATCTTTGCTTTTTTCTTTTTACTGCGCATCGATTGGTTGGTGTACATTAATTAGCTTTTACACAGAAAAGTTTTATTGGGACGATGCATTTAGGCAGAAGCACGTGACCTTATTAAAAGTAGTAGGCTGACTTATAGACTGCACCTGCACAGCAAACTTTCATAAAGGGGAAGTGCAACGTTCTGATAAATGACAGAAAGAGGCGCTGTGGTGTATTATCGATTTTCCACATTTTGGGGCATTTTCACACTTGTTTCCATTAGATTAGATTAGTATCGATGTGTGACCACACCCAAGCGAGCGTCCATCTACGAGGAAACCCTGTAGCTCCATTATCCTCTTCCTTAGTTAACGAAGTGTATTTCGGAGAACACAGAAGAAGGTCGCGGCCGGAAATAATGGAGAAGTTGTCAAGGTGCGGCCAACAACGAAACGGATCGCCCTGTCACCTAGACGCCCTCGCGACTTTCGCAAAAGTCCGCAAGAAGTATATTGGCTGGAGTTTTGTTTATCTTTGCTTTGTCGTCATAAACATTGAGTCAGCATGGGGTAGTTTCGTTCAAGTGAGACAAAATTGGAAATATAGTGGACCTGAGACCTATTTTTCTTTATTATTGTAGCGATAAAAAAGTTCCTTAAACTGCGTCAATTAATTGTTTTAAATTGAAACGTAAAATCTTTACTATGGTGTCACTAAGCGCCCGCTTGGGGGAAACCGTTAATGTGTCATTGGCACCAGTGGAATATTGGTATGAAATTCATTACAGAACATGGATTTCTAAGGGCAGAACTAAAAAAAAGTTATTAAAATAAAATAAAAGTAAGGTTAAAATAAAAATAAACAGTTAGGTTGCCCGAGTAAATTATGGTTCGATTGTTTTCGATCAAATACAGCTCGTTTAATGCTCATATGCTTCAGACCCTTGAGTGGTTTCTGCTGTATTGCTATTGCCTCAGTCTTTTTTATACTGTAAGTGACGTATGTATTTTTGATGACTATTTGACATTGTGGTGAGGGTCTCCACAAAACTATCGCAGTGATTGTTTATTTTTCTGTTAACGTCTCATTTTGCTGCCAGGGCTAATTGGAAGACACCTACAGTTTAACGTGGGCTCCGAACCACGGCCATCGAGCACGATTGTACCCCCTTAAGGCTCTCACCCCAGGTGACACTCCGTGCTCTACCGACTCAGGGTGTGTGTATCCTAGTCCCGCCCTCCTACAGGATATCCGATCCTATCCGGCCGGTTACCGGCGTGAATAGGAACGGGATTTTGAATACATTTTACACACTTCCCGCAAACACAACACCCATCGATTACATGGGACTCGAACCCACGACAACAGTGACTGCCCGATTCAAAGCTAACGCTTTAAGCAACACAGCCACCACTGCCCCTATCACAGTGATCAGTGTGATCACCACACAACATCTGAACCACAAAAACGGAAGCGCCGCGCTAGCTACCATAATTTTTTGTACATGACGTAGGTATACGGAGCTTTTCTATTGAAACGCGTCCCGAAATCAACAAGAGCAAAAGAGAAACTAATAGTAGTTCGTTAGTATGCTAGAGAAGGAAGTTTTGCAACGTTGCCGGCCGCAGTCCAAGTCCAGGCATCTAACGCGTATCGCTTTACGATTTCGGTCTCAGGTCGTCTCGGGTCGTCTCGTGCAGAGCGGATGACTGTGATATTTCGCGAGCTAGCAACATCGCAAAAGTTCTTTCTCTATTTAGCCAACGAGAAATATATGACCTTTCTTTCGCTCTTATGTTTATACCATCCTGCAACTCTGTAGAAACGGTCTGTATATGTATATGTCATTAGTAACTAATGAGATATATATACGTATATATGATATAATGTTATATTATATCATATATAACATCATTATATATATATATATATATATATATATATATATATATTAGCTAGTAATGGGAGGCTGCCAGGGCAGGTAAGTAAGAAGACTCTTTAACTTAGGAAGCTTTCGAAATATTTTATTACTTCATCAGCCTAAAACTAACAACAAAACGCGTGTGTTAGTTGGTGAGGATGAAAATGACGCTAACTATTCGGAACATAGTACGATTAGGCAAGTAAAAGTAGATAAGAGAAAGACATTCTGAACTATGATTTAGGCGTGAATTTAATTACTCCAAAAGGGTCCGTCTTATCGACCAGTAACGAACGGAATGAAACATAAAACAGCATATTTCGCTGCACCCGACTTGGGTCCACAGCCTGAAAAAACGCCCGACTTGGGTCCCCGCCGCAACCGACTTGGGTCCGATGGTCCGGTTCATCTTAATTCTACCCTTGCTACCCTCGTAAACAAGAATTTGTAAGAAACCGCTTCATTTGTTTACCTGAATAGAATAAGAAGGACGAACATCTCACATTTCGGTCAGCATTCATTAAGATGGAAGCGCCGATGTTATGTCCAGCTCAAAACATAAGTCTCTACTAGTAATTGAGGGATTTAAATTTGATTTTCATAAGACGCTAATAAATGATATTCAACGATGGCGTTGTACGAAAAGAACGTGTTTCACTTAGCATTCCCTTAGGTGCAAATTTACATGACGTTAGAAAAAAAATCACCATTCCTGATTTTTTCATAACAATTCGCATTTCTATTTGTTGATAAAGTTAATTTACATATTTCAACGTAACAAAACTTTTTCGTATCGCAACATTTAAAGTGGGTTTGGGAGATATATTTCACATGATCACTACTTGAATTGCATTTGTGGATTGGTTGCTTGATAAAACCTTAAATGAGCTTCAATTAAATTATTAATAACTTCTGCAAAATGTCACTAAGTATTTGATTTTATGAAAAAAGTAAGCTCTTGTGATGCGCGATATGTGGTAAAAATTTCAAAGCGATTCAGTGAGTAGTTTTTGCAAAATCGAATTTGCTTATGCCAGGTCCCATAATTTTGTAATAACAAAAGTCATGTAACAATAAAGTTAAGATTAATTTCAGGGGCTAACTTAAAGAAGAAGAGTTGTGCTACCAATTGAAATTGCTCAATGACCTGTCTTTATTTAAACAATTGTAAAAGTATAGTATTTTTTAGCTTATACATAAATTGAATAACCTTATTGTATTGACTCATACTTTTGGTAGATTTATATCTAGTATTGCATTCGTTAACGAAGTCGAAAAAATAGGAATTAAAATGCGGTTTTCAGTTTTTTGGTATCTAGAGATCATACCTAATCATTTCCCAAAAATTTATATATATATATGTGTATATATATATATATATATATATATATATATATATATATATAGTATATATATGTATATATATCGGATATAACGAAATTTGTCGGCAGGCTACAGGTCGCATTTTTTAAAGAATCACAACGAAATTTGGTATAAAAATCAGTTGGCCGAAAATCTCGGTCGAGTTCGTTAATGGGCCAAATCGGTCTAGCGGTTTCAAAATGGCGGCTTGTTATTTTCAAAAAAAAAAAATCAAAAAACTTTTATTTTGCGTCTGAGAGAAAAATGTTACTTGGGTTTTTTGTTGCCCTTATAGAGGCGAACGACTTTTGTGTAGAACATTTTTTCGAGAAATGTACAGAAAAAAAGTAATTTTTTTCAAAAATAAATAAAAATAAGAAAAACTTTTATTTCGCGTCTGAGAGAAAAATGTTTCTAAGGTGTTTTGTTGCTCTTATAGAGGCGAACAACTTTTGTATAAAACAATCTGTCGAGAAACGTACAAAAATAAAGTTATTTTTGTCAAAAAATGAAAAAATAAAAAAAAAATCGCGTCTGAGAGAAAAATGTTACTTAGATTTTTTGTTGCCCTTATAGAGACGAACAACTTTTGTATAAAACATATCTTTGAGAAATGTACAAAGAAAAAGTTATTTGCAAATATTTTAAAATTTTGACGTTTGTACTTTTTCACACCTCGTATGCATTTTTTTGACACATCGTGTGTTATATTACTGTATATCTTACCCATAAATCTACCTTTCAGCCTGGCATGCTGAAATGCACCTTTAAAAAATTTCGGAAATTTGGGCTATTTAGCAATGTAAATAAACTACTCTCCTTCTTTAATTTAGACCCTTCAATAATTCAAATTAAATTCATATTTAATTCAATTACGGTTTTATTAAGCAACAATTGAACTAAATAACTTTTACTACAACTCATTTTGAAAGTTTTTTAAAGGCGTACAAGCTGATTATTGAATTTTTTTGGATGGGGTATAACAATTTTCTTGATATCCAAGAGCGCAGGCTTTCACGATCAATGAATAAAAGAATACAAAAATTTATTAGATGACATTATATGACTTCATTTCTTCTACAACTAAAATACAAAAAAAACAGGTCAGACCTCTGTCACAGCCACAGTCTCTAGCAAGCTCTTTTTTTGCTTGTTTCCTTGTACAACTAATTGCTATTTCGAGTCCATAATTTTTAAGAGCACGGAGGCATAATAAAGAGATTAAGGCTCTAGCTAGCCTATACCCTAAAAGGACATATGCGTGCTTATTCAATTCACTTATTCCTTAGTACAACTTACTCAAATGTGCGAATAGCGACTACAATCTTAACTAGTTATTAACAAAAAAAAAGTATTTGAATTACTACTTATTTCACTATTGAGTACAGTAAGAGAAAGTAAGTAGATTTAGTATTTTTTTTATATCATATTGAGTCAATGTTTCACATATATTTGGGTATAATTTACTCAAAAGTAGTGTTTTTACATAATTTTGATTCAATATTCCACTCATATTTGAGTATAATTTACTCAATAATGGATATATTTGCTAATTTTTTACAATATATTCAGTCAATGCTTCGCTCATATTCAAATATCTACAATTGACTAGGAATTGAGTGGATTCAATATTTTTTTATCAAATTGAGTCAATGTTTCACCCACATTTAAATTTAATTTACTCAAAGTCAAGCAGATTTGGTTCATTTTTATTTACATAAAATTGAGTCAATGTTTCACCTATTCCTCAGTACATCTTACTCAAATGTGGGAATAGCGCCTGCAATCTTAACTCGATACAAACAAAAAATATACTCAATAAATAAATAGGTAATGCTAAAAAAAAGTGTTAACAACGGTTGGAGCCATTTTTGAGGTAAATTTAACTCAAAAATTTGTAACATGTAACCAGATCTTTTTTTTTATAAAAATCATGAACTCAACATTAATCTTCGAATTAAAATTTTGCAAAATTACCGAGCGACTAATCCCTAATGTCATAAGGTAGTTTGAACGAATGAATCAGTTGGGAAAAGAAGGAAATAGTGAGTTTTGATATACTACCTCCTTTTCATTCCTGCGAAGAGTATAACTCCCATAAGATTTATTATTAACACTTATTAAGCAATTCTTTTTATCGCCGCGTATTATTAGGAGTTATACTCTTCGCGGACTCAGAATCAGAAGGAATTATTTTCATTGACACTTATCGCATGAATAGAAATGACTTTAAGAGTAAAAAAGAGTAATTCTATTCGCTGAGGCGTTATTAAGAATTATACTTTTCCTTGACGTTCAATAAGAAATAATAGTTTTCACCGCGTTTTTTGAAAGTTGTAGTAGTTGTACTCTTCGCCGCGATTAACCAAGTTGTACTCTTCGTAGGCACCGGCGATTTGTTCAACCACCGCCGAATGAATGAATGAATTGGACTCAAATATGTTGTTTGTTGTAACGTTTTAGGTAGAAAGTGTTAAACGCATCGCAAATTTGACACGATCCACTCGTGGTAAACGCGACGTCCTGAACTTTCTAATCCCGCATCTACGTACAAGTCGTACGGTCCGGCGTTGGGATAAAAAATACGTGTCTTCCCAGATGCGGTCAGTGCCATGTGCGGTCAATTCTTGTGAAATCCCAGGACAGGCCAATTTATCGGGGTACTCGGTACCGGCTCGCTATGAGCGGTAGTGTCTTATGCGGTCACAATCAAAAAACGTCCCAGATGTGATCCCTCGAAAATATTTCTACCTTGTTGTCTACCTACTTGTTAATAATATTAAGGACAAAAGATCGCCAAGAATCGACCAAAGAAAACATAATAAAATATTACGAGCCATAGGGTGTAATTGTTTGAAAGTCCCTGCCTTTTGCTTAGGATTAATGCAAATAACGTAGGCAAGTTAATTTCAAATTTTTAAAATTTAATCGTACATGGATTTCATTATATCTGACATTATAATTTCAATTTAAAAACTTGTCGCCGCATTATCCGAAATTGCACGTGTTTCTTTCTTATGCTTTCTTAGAAAAAAATAAAAATTGGATTTGTTTTCATCTCCGAACACACTCAAGATTAGTATCAACTTGATTCTATCGTATTGTAACGGAACGACTTGGCCGTAAAGGCACAGTAGTATCAAAGGTAATATAATAATTATTCTAAAGTATGGTCACTTGTTTGATGTATCCGAAAAAGCCGGCGTTTTTTTGCGAATGGTCGTAAAGTAATAAAAACATCGTTATCGGAGAGGTGATGCGGAGTTCGAACTTTGGTTCGAATGTGTCGGATAACCGGGCGGCTACTGTATTTGCAAACACTATTAATCCTAGTAACGCCCGGTTTCATAATGCAGTTAAAGTCCACTTTAACTTACAGTTGACTTTAACTGTGACGTTAAGTTAAAGTGGACTTTAACTGCATTATGAAACCGGGCGTTGCTACATCTGACGCAGTCAAAGTCAACTTTAAGTTAAAGTGGACTTTAACTGCATTATGAAACCGGGCGTAATCAATTTTCCATATCGGCCGAGGGTGTCTACCGAGAAATTCGGTGAATTCGGATATGACCGCACATGGGAAAACACCTGCACAACAGGTAGAAATATTTTTGGAGTGACCGCATCTGGCACTATTTTTCACATTGACCGCATGAGGCACGACCGCTCGTGGCACGGAGCCAAAAAATAAAGTGAAACAAATCTCAAACTTCCTCTCTTTCTTTTTTAACACGAGAAAAAATTACTAACTTACTGCGTATACATATGTATATACACTATAATATCCAATGCCTAGCTGCGTTTTTTTGACTGACACAATCATTTAAAACTGTTTTTACTTGGTAGTGTGTATTAGGTAGTTAGGAAACGATGTTAGGTCAATTTTTTTCTTTCGCTCTGGTGCAACTTTGTGGGTAAAGGGCACCGGATTTGTAATGAACTATTGAAATATGGACTATTTATTTATGGATAACCTTTCCTAATCGTTTCTGATTTCTTGGAAAGGATAAAATATGACCGCCAGTACACTTTTGCTGATAAAATGTCTCGTGCAGATCTTCAGTTTTAATATGTGGAAATGTCACGTGTTAAATATTACTAGAAAAGAGCAAATTCCAACAGTCCCCGCATTGTACGCGATGCGGAATGATGAAGTGATTTATTCAAGGTCAACGCCATGGCATTTCAGTCGGTAAAAAGCGGTAAGAGGAAGAGATAAAGAAAGGATGCACCGAAGAGGATGACAGTTAAGTTGAAAATTACAAAGAACCCCATTTGAATTTGATCAGATTAACGCCATTTGTACAGCTTTTACATGACGGACTTCTTTGCTGAGAAAGATAAATGAACAAATCGATTATAATGAGCCATGTGAAGTTGGAAGTCAAAAATTCAGCAATCAATTTTTCAATGTGGTTTGGCAATTTTGGCTAACACTTTGACCTGAGTATAATCACATTAATAAAAAAATGTATAACTCCTGTAAAGTAATAAAAGAATAGATTTCATAAGAGTCTGAACAAAATACAATCGACATCGAAGTCACTTTTCAATAGTTTATAATCTTCGATAATACTACTTTTTCTAGTTAACAGAAATATCATATCGACCTTTTGCGTATATAGTACTAGGTATATTAGTAGACAATAAACTGTAAAAAAATGATTGAACTTCAAAGAATCTAAGAGGGTGAACGAATGATTCGAATAAGTTCGTCTAACATATCATATTACAGTAAAACCTCTAATAACGGACACCTCCCAATAGCGGACACCTCTACATAACAGACAGTTTTATATTCCCCGGATTTCTTAATAGGGATTTATACATATCAGCACCTCCCAATAGCGGACCCTCCAAATAACGTACACGGACAGTTAAAAACTACCATTTCCTATATAATTGTTAATAAAACTACCTCTTAACAACGGACAATTACTTTTAAAATCAGATGTGTAAGAAATATGCCTATTAAATCTTAAATAGGAATTCACATTTTCATCATCATCTCCTGGAATCTGTTTTACTAAGCAGTAAACGGACGTTAAATAACGGACATCTTTCATAATTGCATCCATAAATCCCTTAAGTCTCTTAAATAGGTGTTTAAATTTACAATCATCCTATTCAGGAATTCCAGGTATAATTCAGAATAAACAGGTAGTCTTATGTTGATTCGGCTGTTTCGTTCAATCAGGCTATTTTCTAACTTGTGTTATTCACCCGAGCGACATGTCTTCTGGAAAACGTAAACGGTTGTCTTTAAAAGATAAAGTCAAAATTATTAAAACTAGCGAAATGAGCGGTGAAAGCGTTCGAAAATTAGGAGCAAAATTTAACGTCGGGGAAACTCAAATAAGTGACATTTTATTATTATTAAATTACATTTGTGCACATATCAATATCTTTGTTATTTAATCCTTTCCTCTCAATAGCGCGCACCTCCTTATAACGGACAAAATTGTGGATCCCGTGACTGTCCGCTATATAGAGGCCGTCCATAAATCACGTGACGTTAAATTTGCCTTTTTTGAATGGTAAATGGTTAAAAGGGATGAAATAAATATTTGAACATATTCGCGTAACATCACATCACATTTTTCATTTAAACCTCAAATTATTACTTTATAAAAATTTAACATCATGTTATGCGAAGACGTTCACATTGCTTTACTCCCCTGACCCTTTGCAATTTTCAATCAAATGAATCATTGATTAATCTACGCATAGAGACTACCCTACGTCAATCTGCGTCAAATGCTGACTACAAATCTGAAATCGAAAATTTAAATTTCTGCTTGATTTCTTCACAAAAGTAGTTCTGAGATTTTGAAGAAAATGTACATTTGGCAAGTTTTGGAATTAGATCAAATATGAAATGAAAGATAGGATTTCTAAGAAGTAAACTTCGTTAGGGTAACGTAGCATATTTGCCAGACATTTGCCATTATTGTCACTACATATAGTGATATTAAGATATTGGGCGACTTTGAATGAATAGAGGTACTTTTAATTTAAAAACCCCAAAAACGTCAACAACAAAAAGCAATCAATTATTAAAAAAAAATTTCGTTAAAAAATTAGTTACAAAAAACAAATTAGGGTTATTAAAAATAATTTGCAAAGGATACAATTTTATTGGATGTGTTCAAAATTATAGGCCAACCAATAGAGCTGAAAAAGAATACATTTTCACACTAAAATTTAACCGGTTAAAACCTATACTATCGTATAGAAGATAGTTCATAGATGAAAACCCACCTATTTGATACAGCGAAATCGGTGTTGGGATTTTTATAAACAAATTATGAAATTATAGTGCAAAAAATGCATTATTTAGTTTTTTTTTTATTATCTGATTTTTCTGATTATCAAATGGCTGCTAAAAATATCACATTGAAAAATGGGATGCTTAATTTTTGGCTGATAACTTCACACCGGTATGGAAATTCAACGTTTTTCAAAAAACCTTCATTAAGTCTTGGTCCTATTGCAAGTGCTTTAATTATACCAGCCCACATGTTGACTTGGAAACGGCGGAAAGAAATTCTTCTTACAGCATGGTATTTTTTCATGGCCCGGCCCAGATATGATTACACCTAGTGATTAGGGATGGCAACGATATATCGATTTTTTCTAAATATCGATGTTTCGTCATCAAATGTATCGATATTTCAATCGATATTTATTTCCTGTCGATGTATCGATATATCGGTAAAGTTTTCATAAATCGGTGGCCAAGAGTACAAGGGGCAAGTCAATTCCCGCTCATATTGTTGGAACCAAAATCCGCTTATTCTGCTTATAGGAGTTATAGGTTAGGCTCAGTATATCCTTTATAGGTATATGCACAGGTATATGGCTGACACACACTTTTCACCTTTCCACGTGGCCCGTGGCGACCGTGACAACATTCCTGTGTTTTGTGCCTCGGAACTCAAGTATTTTGAATATTTCGTCGCATTTACACTGTTCTATGTTTATGTCTATCGTTGTTGTGACTATTGTTTGCTCTTTCTAAGATTGTTTGGCAGTTTGGGTACAAACCGGGTAACCCCCTGTACCCGTATAATTGCTAAGTTGCTTACAAGTAATACAAGTTACAAGTTCTGAAGTGAAAAGCAGTATGCACATTTCTCATAATCATGAAGTGCTTCGATCATATTTGGCCACATATTGTTCAATGTATTTGGCCTCACGGCCTCACTGTATCCTTTGGTATCCTCCTAGGCACTCATTTTAACTTTATGGTTATAGATTATATTTCGATATAAATATATCGATATTTTGCAACATCGATATTTTCATTTCGATGTATCGCGAATATCGATAGTACGCTTACGATATATCATTGTCTCGATATATCGCAGTTTTCATTCGATATTGCCATCACTACTAGTGATACGTTAAAGTAGGTATTTGTGGGGGCGGATGTAATTTCGGCCAGTAATCCCCTTGGGTACGTGCCCAAAGTAAAGAGCACTGCTAATCACAGATGTAAATTCGGCCGAGGGTAATGTTTATGGTAGGAATGTGGAATTTATTTTTATTACCATAAAACATATTAATATTTTTGGAAATGGTGAAATAATAACAAAATAAAAAAGTTTAGAGACGCAAAAGCGCAAAGATTAAACATGTACTCACTGAGTCTGATACGCATCATCAGAATTTGCAAGGGAAAACCTGTGTGGGTCCGAATTCGCCTCCTCCGGTAATGTATCAATGTATCACTTATAAAATTTAACAGTATTTTATTTCACCCGGCCGAAATTACATATTATAAGATAAGAAGGACCCTTTAAACCCCCGGCCGAATTTACGGGAGAATGCGAGTTCGAACCCATCGAGCTCAGGTAGTCAAGAATTCGGACCCGGTATAGGTGCGGATTCGGACCCACACAGGTGTCATGCTCGGGTACCATATGTAGTTATGTTAATATCGTAACACCTAGAGCAAACAAACATTTTAATAAAAAAAATATGTTCAGAGAAATCGGCTTTTTGAGCGCTTTAAAACGATACCTCATTCGATAGAGTTCAGAGTTAATTTTATACTAAGTAAATCAGGTTTAATATTTACTGTAAATCGCATCTAAAATGTACTGTATTAATTGAGTTAGTAGATGAAATTTGCAAAATATATACCCTCCGAAATCGTCTTTATGAGCTCTTCAATTTAATACCACACTCGATACACAAACTCGTATTGAAACCCCGCTGTATGAATTCTTGTATCCGGTGTTTTAAAGGATGTATTCCATCTTTGCACATTGTATTAGGATAAGTTCTATGACACTGTCGGTCGATTTATAATGGCCAATTTTGACACATGGGTGATATCCAGCTCGGCATACCAAGCAGGTAAACGGTACAATTATTGTCAAAGTCGGCACAAATCTGGGGAGGTATTAAGGTCCCTCTCTAAAAATGAATTTTATGTCCTTACAGATGATACAGATGGCAGTGGAATTAACTGCAGTGTAATATGTAGATTCGAAAAATTCAAAAACTTGCACCTAGTCAAGAACATAAAAGAAAAATTTCGCTTTCGGAAAATGGCTAAGATATTGCTTTGGTCCCTCGTTTGCAACCCGAAGAGGACAATGATTTTTTTATCTTCTGGAATTGTAAGAGTTCAAACCCAGTAAAGAGTTTAGAAAAGTTTTCTACTATCCTTTGAACACGTACTTAACAAACTAATCATAATTTTGTCCATATATGGAGGGAAATGTGTGTGAATCATTTCATTCTCATTTCAATAATTTCTTCACTAGGTTATATTAAACACATCTATTCATTTGCCTAAACGTGCTTGTAACTGCTCCATCAGAAACTCATATTAAGAATAGTATTAAGATATCTTACAGATTTATGACACAGTTACAAAAACGGCACAATATTTTATTGTTGACAAAATAATTAAAACACAAAAATCATAAACCGACTAAACTGGACTATGTGGGTTACTACGTATATAATAAAAAATAATACCACTTAAGTGTAACTAGTATTAAGTTTAGGAAATAGCTAGTAAAATGTCTATCTTTGTAATTATCTAATAAATAACGTTTTAAAAGCATTGTACTGATTGATTTATTATAGGTATACATAAATAATTTCTATGTCAAAATAGTATAGGGTATCTGCCAGAATGACCTAAGAAAGTACCTACCGGACCTAAATGTGTGCCGGTTGGGCATCGCCCTATACCAAGATGGACCATGTAGAACAGATATGTATAAATATCTGCCTAGGTCTGTTCCCATTTGAGCTACAATTGTATCCTTTGTCTATTTAGTATGCGAGCTGGGCATCGCCCGTTTGAACTAATGTGTTTTCACATTTAGGTACTACTTACATTAGGTACATATATCCCACTTGCAAACTGTAGAATTCATTTCAGTAACTTAAAAGAATAAAACCTAGAAGAACAAAGGTCGAAAGATATTGAAACAAGGAACGCATCAAAAACACCTCTATAGGTGTTTGTCTATGTCTAGGTCTATGTAACGCACGAGTCCACGACTCACAAAACATGTTTACTTAGTCGTGACGTCACGTCAGCCGCCATGAGTGGTACAGGCGTTTTGGCAATGAAATATTAATCAGTATGATGTGAAATGTGTCAAAAATTTTCATTTTCCTCTTTTTAAAGTATTCCAAATCCTGACCAACTGGAAATAATAGTAGGATAAAAGGACAAATGAGGATAATATGTAGTATTTACCGTCAAGAACTGATTACTTCTCGTGGTTACAAATTCAGTGTGCAGATTTGAATACCCGATAGGTAACCCGTTGAACGAACTTACATAACTAAAGTCCTTTAATTCTTTAAAATGTGTCTTTTAATAGAGAGTACAGCATTACTGTTGTATTGTACTGTAGGCATAATGTGTGAAATCGACCACCTACGATGATGTCCCTTTCGCACCATCCGTAGCCTAGCCAGCGAGTAGGTACCTGAGAGAGGACGTTCGTCGATGGTCGTGTCGTGTTAAGTAGTCTGTAAGGAATTCGCCATCCAGACTCAGGAAGAAACAGATGTACTTTTGAATTTTAGGAATAAACGTGAATTAAAACCAAGTTCGGTCGATTTTTGATCACCTGACATGCCCCAAGAACACAAAGAAGTCTACAAACACAATGGTTTGATTTTTGTCCTTGAGAGAATTAACAATTTCTGTGCACAATTTCTTAAAGTATTCTGTACGAATTTTCAACATTGGGCGCTTAAATTTAAATAAAAGAAGCACCTGTTCTTGTTCAATTAAGTTCAGGTGAACTTCATTGAAACTCCACGAGTAAATCTTTAGTTACATCTCTAATTGAAAATGCTAATGTAGGTATAGGAGTCTGAAACATCTTCAAATATTCTAATCGAACAGTATGTATAATTATTTTAGTTGGGAGGGAATAACTAGATAGATTATGTAATATGGGGTAAAATTCAATAGTAATTAATTCGTTTTAACAACGGATTTTGTCTCGCCTTCATTTGATTCATGTTCAACATATTATTTATCACCGTTGGAACGAAACAAGTGTGTTAAAGTATCCTTTGAATTTATGCAGAAGGTGCGCCGCGGTATCTACCTACGGTATGGGAATACTATATAAATGATCGGAAGGAATCTCCGATTATCTCGATTTAATTGTGGGGAATGGAATTTGTGATCCCATACAGAATTACAGGTTTAAATTCCCTGTCACCGCAACTATTTCATATCCTAATAAGAAATACGTAGTTCATCCATATTTCGATTGTGATTAGCCAACAATGAAAAAATCCGATGCATGTTCTACTATGGAAAATATAGCGATTGTTTTAAATTAGTCCATTCGATAGGTTTTAAAATAAATACAGTGCCATTTTTTATGACTGATAATTTTAGCTGAATTGCCAGCGGAATATTATCATAAGGAACATGAGCCGGTTGAGAATTATGTGCTTAAATTGTTATACAACAAATAGCAAAAATAGCCTTTTTTTTCTTAATTAACCCCACGCAAACTGTTTATTTTAGAGACAAAAGGTTTGTGAATGCATTTTATATAAGAGGTAATTTGTTTCAAGTAGAAACGGGAATACGCTATTGTTGATGCAAAAATGTTGTTAGTGTTAAAAAACGAAAAACAGGAATTTTGGGAAGTTTTTTCAAATATGTACTTAGATTGTACATGGGACCATTACACAGACATAAGAATATTATATACTACACGTTTCATTTATAAAACGGTTTGTAAGTAGACGTGTTATTTGAATTAAAACATGTAGGGCGTGTGAGTCGGAAGAAAGGTAGTGGAGCCTGATTGGCAACAATGTACGTTTCAGTGCTTGTCTAGGATAGGTTAAATCGTCGTAAGTCAGGGGCGTAACCATAGGTATATCGATAGCTAAAGTAACGGGCGATGTTGCGTATTCTCTTAACTCGCATGTGCAATGGAACGGTTCTTCAGAGAAACGAAAATAACACTTGGCGTATTTCTTTTCCATCTATATTTAAATAATTATAATAATAATCATGGGAGAGATTGTATTTTAGTTCTTAACTAAATTAAATCGTATGCTTGAAACATCCACAGTAATAATAACACCAAATATATAAAATAAGAATAACAATTACAATTATAATACAACATAAATTAATACATAAAAGTATAACTGGTAATAAAAAAGTATAATTAAAGTAAAGTCAATCAATCTCGATCTCGATCGGAAATCTGATCTCGAAAACTGTGGACTAATCGTGGAGTCGATACTAATAACTCTGAAACCATCGAACAAAAATTATGTTCAATCTACTCATTTCTAAATAATAGGGAGTTATTGGAAGTTTCAAAATAGTGACAGCAGTAATAACAACAGCCGTATATTAATAGTGCGGTGTCGTTATCGCGGCCGAAAAAAACGAGTTATTGGAAATGCTTTTTGGTTTTGTGCTATTTCCTTATTTATAACCTTACTTTTAAACGTCGAATTGTCAGTTGGCGGATGACCCGATTGTTGTTATTTGTTTGAGTTTGAGGTGAACACAGACAAAAATTAAAGAAGCAGGTCGTCGTCGTACGTAAACCTCAGTCTAACTTTTTTGTCACTCATTGTTTTTTTAAAACAAATTCACAACTACTCTACTCGTTAAAAAAATCCGACAATTGAAAACCAAAAAGCAAAGACGTAAACAAACCATAGAGAATGCAAAACGGTTAGTTATAAAAACGACAGATCAGCTGACAAATGTCAAAAGTGTCAAA
The DNA here is from genome assembly GCA_946251905.1 of Cryptocephalus moraei. Taxonomy (NCBI): domain Eukaryota; kingdom Metazoa; phylum Arthropoda; class Insecta; order Coleoptera; family Chrysomelidae; genus Cryptocephalus; species Cryptocephalus moraei. The sequence goes on from OX276455.1 coordinate 37,441,654, forward strand.
ATACGGGAAAATCTAGTAAATAGTGCACTCCTTATTTGTTCAGTAATAAAGTCTAGCATTATCACAATTACGGGTAGCAGTATTTAGTTGGCCACTGCGCATGCGTATATGTCAAAATAGTGCTATCAGTATTACTGCTACACTTTATTACACTTCCAATAACTCCCTATTATCTAAATAATGTCAGATTTCTATTTCATTTAACACATACATATAGTATAATATTTTTTGTTAAACATATATAAAGGTACTTTATTTTTTAAACTTTATATTATATTTTTTGGTGAATTATTGTATTAACAAGCTGTGAAGATTGTGTCGTTCTCACATGGAAATCTAGAATGCATTGGATGACAAGAAAAGTATAGATTTTCGACAAACATATGTACTGAAATGAAATGCAATTTGTGAAGAAAGTCATTAGAAGTAGTTTGTAATTATCTAAAGTGACATAAAAAATCGTTAGTAGGTATGTCACTTTGATATTTCCCAACGTTTCCCACCATGAAAATGGTAATAGTCAGGGTCCGTTTCTTTAACCACAACACCGTATAATTTTCCCAGAACATTGGTATATTTTTTTAATGACCTGAATAGTTAAATGGATGTAGCATACAGAACAGATAGTTATTAATAATAGATTTCATGAAATATTTGCCAATGTGAGGTATTCATCCGCCACAGCTATTTTTAAAATTTTCAATAACTTCTCGAAATAAGTTACAGTGCTTCTCTTCCTTTATTACTATTAATTCAAAGATCAAATGGAAGATTTAAATGGAACCCTCGAATTGAGTTTACGAAGCGTACACCGTTCACGGCTTTATAATTATAACTAGTACTTAAAAAATAATTTAACTTCGTATAGTGTCATACGCATGCTATTTTTGTAAGTTTAAGGCAAGTGCTGAATTTCCAGAGTAAATTTTCTTAATTTATTTCTAAACATAACAACAGTGAGACTGTTTATATATACAAAAAAGTTACCTGCCATATATTTAATTTTTTTCGCCATTCTTATTTCTAGAAAAGAGGAGGTTTCAATAATTATTATTTTAGACCTTTAGAGTCTTGGGATGTCAAATTTATTATCATTATACACTATATCAGTTTATCATATACTGATATAGGTATTGTTATTTATGCGAAAGGTCAATATGGCTTCACTTTTCTAACAACTTAAAAAATATTTGTGAATAAAAAACACAGGCCCACAAAAATTAATTTTCCATTCCACTGACCACATCATATAGAGTTTATGTTGTTGGGGTCGCCGATTCCGAATCCGGGGTCCATTTGGCTCCATCAGGTAAGGTTTTTTGTAGAGGTCATTTTAGGGGGTTTATAGTACAAAAATTGTAAATGGCGTAGAGCACGTTCCAACCATACGTTATATCGGTTTTTGGGGTTGCTGAATTCAAATCTAAAGTCTGTTGGACTGTACCCTAAGACTAAAGATCATTTAAAGGTGATATTAGGTGATTTTAGGGCGAGTTTTACATGAAGTAATTTTTGAGAAGTACTTTTCTCCACAAGTTGGTGTTTATTAAATTATTCATATTCATTTTATATACATTTATATTAATTTTTGTAGAATGATTTATTTCTTTTAAATAAATTTGAGCTGCAAAAGTTCATATAAAAATGTTATTTACAAATAAACAGGAAGTTTATGGACAAAAAAGACTATTTTGAAGAAAAAGATAAACTCATGTGTAATTTACATTTATTTAGGCAAACTTTTGCTTTAAAATCATCTAAAATCACCTTTAAATGATCTTCGGCCTTAGGGTACAGGCGAACAAACTTTAGATTTGAATTCAGCAACTCCAAAAACTTATATAACGTATAGTTGGAACGTGCTCTTCGCCCTTTAGGATTTTTTGACTATAAACCCCCTAAAATGACCTTAAAATGACCTCTAAAAACAAAAAATTACGTGATGAAGCTAAGCAGACCCCAGATTCAAACTTAGCGGCCCCAAAAACCTATATAACGTATGGTTGGAACGTGCTCTTCGCCATTTAGGATTTTTGGATTACAAAGACCCGTAAAATGACCTCTAAAAAAACCTTACGTGATGGAGCCAAACGGACCCCGGATTCGGACTCAGCGACTTCAACAACATAAAGTCTATATGGTTTGGTCAGTGGAATCGAAAATAATTTTTTTTTGTGGGCCTGTGAAATTAATGTTACGTGTATAAGTTCGAATAATGATTCTCGGGTGTCAATAATAGCACAATTATTGTATAAAAGTATATTAGAATTTCAACATATTTACGATGGTACTCAATTGAAACTACTAATAGACAAGAGGATTTATTGTTTGATAAATCAAACAATACAATTTATTTTTTATTGTGCTCAACTACATACTATTTTTTTGTTGTTAAATGAATACGTTCATTAATAGAGTTTTTTATAGAGCCACAAATTATTCTTACAGGTATTCACAGTATTCAAGAAGTTCGAAATAAAGAAGTTCCTTACCCCAGGAAATACACGGATTGGGAGGCGTATTTTCGACAAAATGAGGAAGAAGACAACACAAAATCTTGCCATCACCATTAATGTGAATTAAAATACCGCGACCAGTTTGGTCTGATGATCATTATACATAGGTATAGTAACAAAATTTTGAGTTTTCTCTGATTTCGATTTTAAAGTAGGTACCTAGTAAGTAAAACGGGGCTGAATTTTTCTTCTTTGAACATGAAATATTTAAAATAGACATATCAATCGAAAGTATTTCAAAAACATGTTTCAGAGACACCAGTCTTATAGTGCGGAGACGATTCGTTTAAAAGTTATGGCACTTTCAAAATTCGATTTTCCATAAGAGGTTATATCGTCGAAAATTAAAAACTCACCAAAAAATCACCTTTCGTCCATAAAATACTGTTGAACATGATGGTCCACTTCTCTTTTTTAAATTCCTTCTGGTTTCTTTGTAAAAAATAATTTCACCTTTTAGGTTACTTCCGCGGACCCGTCACTTTCCTTCATTCCTATCTCGAGACTAACTGGGGGGACATCAAATTCATTCCATATCACACGTTTGTGGTCTCCTTTATATATTTCTCACTAGTATTCATGCTCAAATTCTTTGCAAAATAACGTTAACGTTATTCTCTTGCGTTAACAACGTACATTTTAACATCTCTAGATTCCTTCTAATCCACGTACCATCCGTCATGTCGGCCGTTTAGCCACTCCCAAAATTGGTCTCGGCGTGGCTGTTAACAGTATCTCAAAATGGCGAAGGCGCGAAAACGTCTCAGTCTCTAATCGTTTTTTAAATATTTCTTGGTATTATTTCGACTCGAATTTAATGTTATCGTTTAGTTCAAGCATCGAACTGCTGGCCTTAAAGCGAGTCAGAATAACTCACTAAAACATTAGAAATTCTCCTTCGAAAATGGGCAGTTTCGGTGTTTTTCCCAACATTTTATTTTTTTCCCACAAACTGGGCGTCTCCGCAGATATTATTATACTAGTTTAATAAGATGGAGTATTGTCACACGGGTGCTTTAATAGAACGAGTGTGACAATACGTCTTATTAAACGTGTGTAATATACTATTTTATCTAGTTTGCTTTATTAATTGATTAAATTTTGACTGTTCAAGCTTTCGTATTACACTAGGGAATTTTGCGTGAGTTGGTTACACTGACGTCACTCCGTCACTGACATATGACGTTTCGTATTTGAATTTGAAAATTTAGTAGCCCTAGGACAAATTCAATAACTACTTACTTACGTGCGCGAAATGAAAGACAACAATGTAGAATTTACCTGTACACCTCCAGAAATACGCAAAGCTGCTCAAGAGGCTATTGAGAACTTGTTGCCAGCAAAATACAAGCCAGCATATCACAAAGAGTACGCAGCTTTTTCCCAATGGTGCCAGAAAGAAGGTGTAGTGAATGTTTCTGAAAACGTCCTTCTCGCGTATTTTCAGGAAAAAAGCAAGACAAAAAAGTCATCGACGCTGTGGACATCGTGTAGCATGCACGTTTATTGACATTTATTAAATTTAACCTTCACGTCTACGTGACAGGCTGATGTACCAATCAGGTACCAACTTAACAAACCTAAAAGTTACCAAAAGTAGTGTAATAATATGAATATTATTACACTACTTTCGGTGTAATAATGAGATCATTAGTAACGTAAAGTACCTAGGTAGAAAACACTATTTTTCCCGGCACCTCTAAACGCCCTTCTTTCACTTGACATTTTTTTATTTTTTAAAAACTCGTGTTCAAAGAGGAAAAATTTTACCTAAAACGGGGTAATTTTAAGGTTTTTTTTTCTAAAAAGGCAAAAAATACATCAACATTATGTTACTACACAGATGAAGAATGATCCTTTAGGTATTTCTTCATGGAACCTTGTTTCAATTTAATTATGATACTTTACCCTAAAATCATGTTTATTTACGATTAGGTACCAATTATAGATATCTCCATAAGCACGGGAGATAGAACAAAACTTTATGGAACTTTTTTGGAGTACTATATTTTCATTTTGCACAAATTTAGCTAACAACTTATCCGTTCCACTCGATAGTTTCCCAGTTATAGTTATAGCGATTGAAACAATTGAATTGATAAATTTTGTTTCCACCAATTTAACAGAAAAATCGACGAATATATTTTGTGTTCAGCGACTAAAAAACCTTCACAAAACACTGCCTCTATTAGGTACCGTTTTACTTCCTATAAAACAACCCCTATCGTATGGACTATGTGGTATGTATACCTACCAAAGAGAGGTGAAATTAGGAACATATTTCTAGCCAAGTTGACAGTCGTAAAAGTACAGTTTACGGAATGGTCATGAAATAAATGATAGAATGAAGTTTAAGGAGTGAAAGTTAAAAAAAGAGGATAAATGATTTCTGAGGTTCAAGAAAGTCTACCTATATAAATAATTATAATTTGAGGATAAGGATTATAAAGATAAGAACATAAGAAGATAAAGGGTGCATGCATCTCGTACGGCAATTTCCCTCCAGCAGGTCATAAATGTAAATTGGCCAACTCGGAAAGTAATTTTTAATTATTATAATATGAACGTGTGCAGGCTGCTGGTGTCGAAATGACCTACATATAGAGCCGAGTTGGCTGGTCCCAATTGGAAGAAAGTGAGGAGTACATGAATCGTTTTTGGGTGGATGTTTTTACCTATGGGCAACTACGTGCCGAGATGGCACCCGCCCAAAGGGAAATGATCACAAATAATCAAGTTTTATAAACTTTCAAGTCCAAAAAAAAAAACGAAAATCCTATCAAATTCATTATTATGCACATTTGCGTTTCATGTAGTTTCCATATATCTCTTTTAGCAAATAAGTTAAAGGATTTTGCACCCGTCCCCGTCGTCTTAACCGGAACCCAAAAAAAATTCAGGACGTGTATCTAGATTAGTCTTTTACATTTTCGCATCCTTACCAATTATCGTCGAGAGTGTCTCCGTTCTCCCTCGTCTTATGCAGCGCCACACTGAATCCAAAATAAGAGCCGGTCTGATTGTCGTGCGCTTTTTTCACTAACGGGTCCCTCTGCTCGAAATTGAAAGAAGAGACGTGCCTAGTCATGAGTATATACGCGAAAATTAACGCGATCGCGAAAAGCCGGCATGTCAACGCCATTCCGCCTGCTACTCCCTTATTTGTTTATCAATTAGTTTACCTAATACGTGTTTATGTATGAAGTTTACCGCTTACCTATACATTTTCGAAAACGTTAAATTACACTGCTTTTTTGATTATGACCTGTGACCCGCAGAGTAAAGGATTCGCGTTAAAACGAATAGCGAGTTGGACTTGGACGTTGGCGGATTGTCGAACAGAGAACATACAAACACAAAAATTCAACGAAGACTGATGGCGATGACGCGATGACTCCGATGTTCGATGTCCGATAGTCGTACTCCCGACCGACCCGACCCGACACCCGACTCCCGACTCCCGTTGTCGTTGTCGTTGTCGTGAGTGTCGTGACTCGTAGACTCGTACAGATTCATGAGTCGTGGATCGTGTGTGTGTGGTGGAGACGGAGAGAATATGATATAGGAATAGGATAGGATATAGCGTAGCGATATAGCTGCGGCCAATATGTGCTTCGCCGTCGAATTGTTATATACAATGTTGCCGGATTGATATGACGAAATTCCTGACAGTGCTGGGAATGCTGGGATATCCTTCATTCTAACAATGGGTTTGTTCCATCAGCGACAGAAACTGGTTTCAAACTGTCAGAGGCATGCGCAGTAGAAAATGTTCGTCCTATTAGGTCCAAATTCGTACGATTAATTTCTACTGCGCGTGCCTCTGACAGTTTGAAACCAGTTTCTATCGCTGCTGGAACAAACCTAATGATAACATGGCTCTAATCTCACGAAAAATGATACATTCGTGTTCTAACGTACATTTCTAGGGATAATATTTTTTACGCCGTATGTTAGGTCCCTTGAACTGAATCAGCTATTAAACTTTAACAGTGGTGTGGAGGCCGTAAGCGAGAAGTAGTAGATCCAGGCATTCACACTTTCTTCACATTCATTCAACATTCAATTTAAATTTATTAATTATAAATTATTAAAACCAACTTGATACCACAGATAAATGTACTTTTTTAGTTGGCATCTTTTAAAGCGTTCTTTTTTAAGGCCTGGTTGGTTGATTATTCAGTTAAGCTTAAGTTCTCCTGATTTCATTGAAAGTTCAACTTTCAACCGAGTTCATGAATGATTTTGTTGTAGATACCTACCCAGTTTACCGGCAAGTTAGTTAAACCCATGTTGAACCGTTGAACTCTTTCTTAGTCCAAGTGTAGAAAGAAGAAAAGCTGGAACAAATTTATACAGATATTTTAAAAGGTTCTAAAAGGTATTTGGGGGGTACTGGATCGCGAATCTCTAAAGACGTACCGCTAATTTTGATTAGTTTTTTTTAAACAATAGTCAAAAGTAAAAAAAAGCTGGTTTTGTACAACTTTTCTTTTACATTTTTAAGAAAAATACTTTGAGTTGTAGCCCATGAAAAAACCTTTAATTTGGCGTTTTATAAATTCATATCGGTTAACCAGTGCCTGAGATAAGGTCAAAAAACGCCTATTTTTGTACTAATTTATAAATGTTAATAAATTTGTTATTAACGTAGTAACATTTAACATAACTTTGTGAAAATGAGGCATTTGATGTGTTTTTAAAGTGTGTTCAATTTCAGCCTTGATCAAATAGTTTTTAAGTTATTCTAATTGTTTTATTGTTTATCCCAGAAGCCAGAAGGCAATTGTTTAAACAATTGTCCTTGCCTCAATAAGGCATCTAGGCAAATTCTAAAAGTTGAAATCGATTTTTTGTGGCTTTAACCATAATATTGAATTCAGGCCTCCTATCAATCATTTTCATGTGATGATTCTCTCTCTGATCCCTTCTTCTGTCCATCCGCTCTTTCGATCTTGGTACCCAAGTAGATACACTTGGCGCACGCTCTAATTACGACATTTGGTTCTATATCTAGTTGCTTTGGGTCTTCGCCGATATGGAAGCATTTAGTTTGATACTGATTTACAGACATCCCCCATTCCTCATAAGCTTTAAACAGTTTTCTTGTTGTGAATTAAAGGTCTTCCTTGTCCTGGGCAGTCATCGGCAAAGTGGAGGATACACAAAGTGGTTGTATGATCTACACGTATCCTCATTCCGCTCGACGCCCTTCTCCAAGTCCTTAGAGTTTGATTAACGTATATTTTAAAAAGTGTGCTATGGAGAAGCTCTCGAATACTCGAATAGTTCTTTTCCTAGTTTAATTTGAGGTGTTGATTAATTATAGAGTCGCATAATATATATATATATATATATATATATATATATATATATATATATATATAAATGGGTGTATGTTTGTTTGTATGTTCCGCATAGGCTCCTATACAATTCATCCGATTGCAACGAAACTTTGGTGAGTTGTAGAGCGTATGTCCGTGAAGATTTCTGAAATGGTTCCGCGTCGAAAAAAGAGCCGGGGGGGGGGGCGAAACGGCTTAAAAATAAAAAAAAATATAAAAAATGCTACTTTTCGATTGTCCACGTATATGCATGACAGGCAATATGTCATCTTTATTTGACAGACGACTGACTTACGAGTCACTGACAGGTGGCGCCATCTCGCGGCGAAAAAGTAACTTTTAAATGTCGAACAGTTTGACAGCGCTTTGAGGGCCGGATTGCTCAAACTCATTCTGTTCAAAGTAGAAATATTTCTGAACGTCTGTGAGTGTTAGTGGTGTTATTTGTGAAATTTGGACATCGGACAATAGAAAACACGCGCATTTATTTTATATGGAAATATGTTCTCGAAATTAATTCAAAGTGATGGTGTATATGAAACAAATGTAAGAGAATCTGAAAATGAAATTTGTGTCTCAGCCGGGATACGAACCCGGATCTCCCAATATCGCGTCAGGTGTTCTGCCAATTGAACTACCGAGACACATATCAATTTCATTTTCGATGTTCGTGTTAAACGTTTTTGACAGGATGATACGGAGGACGTATTGGTTGTACGCAACACACCGTATCCCTCTCATGTTAATAATGTGGTGTCTTACGTGTTCTCTGATATATAAATGAAACAGATGGAAATATGTTCTCGAAATTAATTCAGAGATCAGGGTTCGTATCCCGGCTGAGTCACAAATTTCATTTTCAGATTCTCTTACATTTGTTTCATATACACCATCACTTTGAATTAATTTCGAGAACATATTTCCATCTGTTTCATTTGTATATCAGAGAACACGTAAGACACCACATTATTAACATGAGAGGGATACGGTGTGTTGCGTACAACCAATACGTCCTCCGTATCATCCTGTCAAAAACGTTTAACACGAACATCGAAAATGAAATTGATAGGTGTCTCGGTAGTTCATTTGGCAGAACACCTGACGCGATATTGGGAGATCCGGGTTCGTATCCCGGCTGAGACACAAATTTCATTTTCAGATTCTCTTACATTTGTTTTACATTTATTTTATACTTTCGCCGTGAATTATGCTTCCCAAAAGGAAAGCGATTGGCAGATCTACATGTAAAGAAAAAAACAAAAGGCTTTACGAGCTTCAGAAAATGACGGGCAAAGGAAAGATAGACTAGAAACCCTCAGATTAAGAAATGCTCAATTCCGTTTTGTTTCTGTTTTTTTTTCCTTTTCATAACATTCTACACCGTAACCACAGCAATGCAATGCATGGTATTGAAATAAATTATGTGTTTTCTCGGTAAATCTATATTCGCTAGATAACCTACTTTTATTTAATTGCTCATTTATTTCATATTAAACTGAGCCACAGGGAAGCGTGGCCGGGTCACGGCTAGTAACTTATAAATTAAAGTACAATAGTAAAAGTACATTTGCGGACTAAATATAATAAATGTATGTTTTATAATTGAATATTTCATAATTATTTTTTGTATAATTTTCACAAATTTATTAAGTGCGCCATTTTTATAGAATATCATTTTTCCTTTATTTTATTTTAGTTCTATGCAGTTTTATGTATATTTTGCGTTGAACATTTTTGATAGCTTCTAAAAACTGATTCAAATTAGTATTAAAATCGCAACAGCTAACATGACCGTCGAGAATATAAAACGACTATTGTTGCAACGTACGGCCCTAATTAGGATGCTTCACAACAGGGCAAAGAAGAATTCTCAATGATATAATATATTGATGATATCACTGATAATGGGCGGATGTAATTTCGGCCGGTAATCCCCTTGGGTACCTGCTCAAAGTAAAGGGCACTGCTAATCACAGATGTAAATTCGGCCGAGGGTAATGTTTGTTGTAGGAATGTGGAATTTAAGTTTATTAATGTAAACCATATTAATATTGTTGGAAATGGTGAAATAATAAGGAAATAAAAAAAAAGTTTAGAGGCGCAAGAGGGCAAGGATCAAACATGTATTCACTGAGCCTAATAGGCATCATCAGAATTTGCAATGGAAAACCTGTGTGGGTCCGAATTCGCCTCCTCCGGTAATGTATCAATGTATCACCTATAAAATTTAACAATATTTTATTTCACCCGGCCGAAATTACATATGGGATAAGCGGCGGGCGAACTTTCGACGACAAATATTAAGGGTACCTGCTTTAATCGAAGGGTCAAATAAGCTTACAAGAAATTTCGACAACGGCTTAAGCATGTAGGTAGGATCGATTCAAGTTCAAGCCCTGTTAATTTAACATTTATGGTAATAGTTTGTATACCTATTATGTATTATTTAGATGCTAATGCCTATTTTAAAATAATAAAAATTATAGTACATATGCATTTAGAAAAAAACTTTGTACAAGAAATGTCATATTGATCCCAAACCTAGTACTTAACAAATAAATTGTTTTGACGTATATATCCCTTTATATTCATTCCGAATTCAACCCAATACACGAGCTTGTTAAATTCCTTTACGTCGAAAATACCTGTACAATAAAACCACCTTTTCATAACCCGGGCGAAATTTCTTCCGCCCGGGATAAGAAGGACACTTTAAATCCCCGGCCGAACTTACATCCTATGGTCAGGTAGCCGATGAGATTACCGGCCGAAATTACGCCCGCCGCTGATAATGTACTCAATGATACAATAAACAACCTGGGATAGCAACGGAACTCATCCTATTAGATGATCTGAAAGCTAGATTTGGAAGTAGAATTGACGATAAAATAGTTGGAAAATATGGTGATCAAATGGTCTTAACACATGACAACACAATGACACATGGTATCAGGACACGCGGGGATTAAGGTCTATAATCGACTATGCAATAAATTAAACAATATACAAAATGGAAAATAGAAGATAGCAGAGTACATAGAGATATGGAATGTGGATCGACCATTATCTCTTAAGAACAAAAGTAGAAACCCCATTTAATCCCATCCTGTATTTTTTCTTTATTCCGATTGCCTCATTTGCGGCTGTTTTTTTATGTTATTCCACTCTTGATTTATATTCTCTTCTGTTGTGTATGTTTTTCTACTTCAATACTTCTGTAATCGACATTCGTATGGGTATTTTATACACGGGTGTAAAGATAGCCACATCCACAAATTTTGTAGTACGGTAAAATAGGTGCTATTTTTTAGTATCAAAATTTGTGATAAAAACGTACTAGGAGAGATTGTTTATTACTAATGAAATGTATCCGATACTATTTACCGCCCTAGCTATCGTTCGGGGGTTGATAGATAGGGTAAATGTACAAAAAATCTAAACAAAAATTATTTTAACCACCCCAACCAATTTTTACACTGAAAATTGTTATCGAAAAGTATTCATTTTTACATCATGTATCCTCCTGAAACAGTTTCAAGTCGAAAATCCGGGGATGCAATGGTCATTCGGGGGTTAATTCGTTCCGTATGGAAAAAAATATTTAAGTATCTAAACCAATTTGTACATCGAAAATTTTTGTCTGGAAGCGTTCCTTTATACGTAGACTAACCCCCCGAAACAGTTTCAAGTCGAAAATCAGGGGATGCGATAGACATTCGGGGGTTGATACGAGACTTGACTTCGAAATATCGTACTCTGACGTATGGAAAAAAATATTTAAGTATCTAAACCAACTTGTACATCGAAAATTTTTGTCTCGAAGCATTCCTTTGTACATAGACTACCCCTGAAACAGTTTCAAGTCGAAAATCAGGGGATGTGATAGTCCTTCGGGGGTTGATACGAGACTTCACCTCGAAATATCGTACTCTGACGTATGGAAAAAAATATTTTAGTATCTAAACCAATTTGTACATCGAAAATTTTTGTCTCGAAGCATTCTTTTGTACATAGACTACCCCCCTGAAACAGTTTCAAGTCGAAAATCAGGGGATGCGATAGTCCTTTGGGGGTTGATACGAGACTTCACCTCGAAATATCGTACTCTGACGTATGGAAAAAAATATTTAAGTATCTAAACCAATTTGTACATCGAAAATTTTTGACTGGAAGCATTCCTTTATACATAGACTACCCCCCCCCCCCGAAACAGTTTCAAGTCGAAAATCAGGGGATGCGATAGACATTCGGGGGTTGATACGAGACTTCACTTCGAAATATCGTACTCTGACGTATGGAAAAAAATATTTAAGTATCTAAACCAATTTGTACATCGGAAATTTTTATCTGGAAGCATTCCTCTGTACACAGTCTACCCCTCTGAAATAGTTTCAAGTCGAAAATCAGGGGATGCGATAGTTATTCGGGGGTTCATATAACACTTACCTCGAACCCCCGAATGACTATTGCGTTCCCTAATTTCCGACTTGAAACTATTTCAGGGGGGTAGTCTATGTATAACAAATATTTCCAGACCAAAATTTTCGATATAAAAATTGGTTTAGATAGTTAAAAAAATTGCCTACTTATGAGTTCGAAATTACTAGGTTAATTGTCTTATTAACCCCCGAATGACTATCGCATCCCCTCATTTTCGACTTGAAACTATTTCACGGGGATACAAGATGTAAAAATGAATATTTTACGACAAAAAATTTCAGTGTAAAAATTGGTTAGGGTGGTTAAAATAATTTTTGTTTCGATTTTTTGTACATTTACCCCATCTATCAACCCCCAAACGATAGCTAGGGCGGTAAATCGTATTGGATACATTTCATTGGTAATAAACAGTCTCTCCTAGTACGTTTTTATCACAAATTTTGATACTAAAAAATAGCACGTATTTTACCGTACTACACAATTTGTGGATGTGGCTATCTTCACGCCCGTTTTTATGCTACTTGTTGTAGGAGATATACTTTATACCACTTCATCTGATGTTCCTTTTTCGTTGTTTGTTTTTCCGTTTGGTTAATAGTACCTATTATTTTGGATAAATGTAAGAAATGGTTCGAGTTTATATCGCTTCCTCTGTGTACTTCTTGTAGTAAGTATATCTTGTACTAATGCATTTAAGGTGTTATTTACAATGATGTAATCTATATAGATCCCTAACCTCTAGCGCTCCATGTATATTTATGAATATCTTTTTTCCTATAAAAACTGTTAGTGATTTTTAGTTCGTTATATGTTGCAAAATGTCTTAGTTCTTTCCCATTGTTGTTCACTTTTTGTTCTCCGAATGTGCCGACTATGTCTGGTTTGGTGTGTTTCCTATTCTGGCTTTTAGGTCATATTTTATTATGAGGTAATTTTCTTGATTATGTTAACGACTCGCGATTTAAAATAAGTTTTGAAATAAAAACCCTATATTTAAATAAAAAGTTATATTTCCGCCTGTATGACATGTCAACTCATCCGCTCGCTACGCTAGAACCGAATATGCCGTCCCGCTGCTCCGCGGTCTCTCTCGTTAGTCGCGTCAATTTAGCATGGAAAAAGTAAAAACTGGCAATATATGCAACAAATGTAAGAGAATCTGAAAATGGAATTTGTGGCTCAGCCAGGATTCGAACCCGGGTCTCCCAATTTCGCGTCAGGTGTTCTTACCACTAAACTACCGAGACATCTATCAATTTCATTTTCGATGTTTATGTTAAACGTTTTGTGAGGATAATACGGAGGGTGATTTTTTTTATAAATAAATAGACCTGGAGCCATTTTCATAACTTGTACAAATTTCTGACTTTCTTACAAATTCGGATAGCACGATTTAAAGCGGAGAATTGAAAAGAAACAACAACTTTTTTCGACCAATAGGGGCCTTTTATATATATCTGCGATTTATATACAACTTAGAGTCGTTTCTCGCATCCCAGTCGCCAGCGCTTTCTATCTCTCCAGTCTTCTTCTTGTAGATTTCTTTGGGTCATTGCGCTTCTGATACCATCTCTCCATGTATTTCTAGGGCGTCCTCTTTTCCTCCGCTCTGGAGGAATCCATGTCATCATTTTCTTTGGCCAACTATCATCCGGCATTCGACATACGTGGCCATACCATCTCAGACGTTTTGCTTCAACAGTATCAACGATAGTGGTGTCTATCTTCATTTTTTGCTTTATCTCACCGTTACTTATTCTATCTAACAGTGTCAGTCTACAACACCGTCTCCAGTAATCCATTTCCACTGTCATCAACTTCCTTTGCAAATGTCCAGTCATTTCCCAGACTTCGGCCCCATAGGTTGTAATACTCTCTACGATTGTCTTATAGATTCTGATATTAGTATCTGGTGTAATCTGTGAACTCCACAAGATTCCATTTAGTTGTTTTGTTGCTTGTTTCCCCTGTCTGATACGGTTCCTAATTTCAGTTTCACTAGTGCCACTTTTAGTAATATTGTAATGCGAGAAGTAAACAAAGCAACACATGTTTACTCGCGCCGAGCGAAGCGGTTACTTCTTCAGAATTACTACGACGTAAAAGACAGCTGCATGAATTTTCCCGGAATGTTGTTTACGAAAAGTAATTTGTGACCTTCTGAAGATTTCCTGCGTAGGCGTTGTTGAAGGAACAATCGTAGCTTCTAGAACGTTCTTTATCAGGGTTGGGGGTGTATATATAAGGGGGCTTGTGATCGAGGGAGTTAGTTAGAAGTAGAGAAGCAGACGTGAACGAGACATACGATGCGAAAGCGGAGCAGTACAAATAAATTATGTAGTGTCTATTCTAGTGTACAAGTAGTTAAGTGTGTTAAATAAATTAGTGTTCAATTAACGTAAATAAATTATAAAATAAACGTTACAATATTTATTCCCAAGTATTTGTATGAATCAACACATTTAATAGTTCCCTTTTCTAAGACCAAATCCCTGTTTATGCCTCCCGCGACTAGATATTCTGTTTTTTCCATATTAATTGATAAACCCCATGCCTTGTATTCCTCTGCTAGTTTCCTGACCATATAGCTTATATCATCCTAATCTTCAGCAAAAATGACCTGATCATCGGCAAAGTGTAACGTGAAAAGTTTATCATTTCCAACTGTAATTCCCATATTTCGGCAGCTGCGCCTCCAATGTTTTAACGTGGAGTTCAAGTATATCTTGAATAAGGTTGGGGCAATTGTGAATCCCTGTCGTAAACCTTTGGATATTGGAAATTCCTCCGATAGTTTTTTTCCCAACTTAATACTACTAGTCATATTTGTATATAAATTTTTCACAGCTTGTATATTAAGGTCACTCACGCCATTTTCCGACATTGCAGGCCACATTCTACTGAGGGGTATACTATCGTAGGCCTTCTTTAAATCGATAAATATCATATGTGTTTCTAAGTTTTGGGTCATCCTTTTCTCCAGGAGTTGTTTTAAGAAGAATAAATTATCAGAGCATGATCTGCCAGCACGGAAGCCATTTTGTTCGTCTATATCATGAATTTGCTGTTCTATTCGTTCTTTAATAATTTTTCCATATAATCTTGAGATGGAGTTTGTCACACTAAGTCCTCTATAATTTGAACATAATTTTCTGTCACCTTTTTTGTGTAAATTAGATATGTAGGCCGTTTTCCATTCGGGGGGTAATTGTTCGCCTCTCAAAAAACAGTTGAAGACAAATGTAAGTAGTTGGAATAGTAAGTTTGGTCCATTTTTCAAAAGTTCTATGGGAATTCCTTTTGGCCCGGGAGCTCGTCCATTTTTCATAGTGCGGAGAGCCTTTCTCACTTCTTCTTCTGTAATTAGATTTTCTTCTGTGAATGACAGTTCTAAGTTATCACTTTCATCGTCATTCTCTCCTATAAATTCTGAACGATCTTCAGTGTACAAATTCCTATAATCACCAATCGGTATTTTTCCGTTTATCGCTTCTTTTTTGTTCTCCCAGGGCCTCCATCGCAGCCTCTCCTATACATTTCACTATGTTTTCATATGTATTTAAACCAGATGAATATGTTACGTTATTGAGTTTTAAATTTAGCCTGAGTTTATAAAGGAATGCTGTTGACTCGTCTTTTAGGCTGTCCAAGTTATATCTTATTTAGATTGTTTCTCGGGAATTTATTACTGACTGATTTTCAGGATGTATTGTCAGTGGAAAGAAGGCTTCTGCCTTTACCAGATAATGATCTGTGCCGCACTCTGCTCCTCTGTACACTCGGACATCATGTAGTCTTATTTTAGAGGTCTGTCTAGTTATAACAAAATCGATAATTGATTTTCTCTGGAGAGTAAGTAGGCTGTACCCAAGTATATTTGTGGATGTCTTTGTGTTTGTAAAATCCATTTTGAATTCGTAGTGAGTGTTATTGGCATAGTTCTACAAGCCTATCTCCATTGTCATTCACGTCAATTCCTCCATAGGGTCCTACGATGGCGTCCTTTGTTTTTGATCCTATATGAGCGTTGAAGTCTCCTAGCAGGAGGATCTCTTTTCTGTTGCTTATGGAATCTAATAGGTGGTTTAATTTCTCATCGTGGTCGTCTTTATTTGCAGCCAGATCGTCGTTTGAAGGTGAGTATATTGTTATTATTACCACTTCGTAGCCTTTTAGTTTGAGTACGACTTTCAACATACGTTCATTAATGGCATCCCAATCTTTAATGTTTCTTGCTAGTCTATTCTTGATAAGTAACGAAACTCCTGCTTTGGCCCTACTGGCCTTATCTACACCACTGTATAAGTGTGTATAATCATCTAGTTGTTCAGTAGTAGTAACCTTTTCCCTTGTAGCCCCACTTAGGAATTGAAACTACGGTTTCGTCGTCATATGGAGGTATTTATTCTCGTTTGTTCGAAAGTCGACGTTTCGTCCCAGGCTTGGGGACATTTTCAAGACCACTGTTGAACATACAAAACACACACCGGTATAAAAACAGGGATATAAAAACAGAAAAAACAGATACAAGCATAATAAGTAATGTAAAAATTACAGAAGACATGACAGGTATGTACGTTATAACAGTTAAAAATTCTTATATTAAAAAGTTAAGTACACAGATAAAAATAGTAAAAATCAATTTAAAAGAAACTCTCTCCTACTTCCATATATTTATGTTCTTACTTACGTTCACTTCTATTAATCAAGGTTCCTCACAAATGGCTAAAGATTCTTGGAAAGGTATCCAGTCATACAAAAACTCCCGTGGTGTGGTACGAGGTTTGTCAGCACTATAAAATAGCTGAGATGCGTGAGATACGTGATATCTAGTTGTTCAGTTCCTTTTCCTTTCTTTTTGGTTTCAGTGAGAGCCACTATATCCATCTTAAACCGCCTGATTTCATCTAAAACTTCTTTCTACTTTGTTCGTAAGCCTTTTATATTCCAGGTTCCAATGTTCATAATCCGTTTTCGTTTGCAATGTCGTTGTCTGTTAAATCCGTCCGGCTTCACTTTTTTACTGGGATTTTTAGCGATATATGTATGTTTTCTAAGGGTAGGGGTGCTAGCCCTACGCCTCAACCCCCAACCAGGAGGACCAGAATTTTCTTTCGGGGTTTATTCCCTTAGCCGATATGTCCTAGTTTTAAAGCGCCAGAAACTCGCTTTTCACCCTCTCTCATCTGCTACATCACGTACACCCATTGTACGCCATGCACCCAGTGGTTACGCGACACATTGTGTCTTCGAGGACGTGAGAGTAGGATTTGCTGGCAGAGCTGAGTTCTATTCCTAGAACTCCTAACTAATTTGTTAGGAATCAGTGGGCATTTCTCAGAGTTTTGTTGCAATCGAGACATCGGCAATCTCTCTTGCCTCCAAGACCCTTTACCAGCCTTCAACCACCAAGGGGTCTTTTTTAAAGCGATAAATAAGGGGTTGGCAATTGTTTTTATCATATTTTCTTAACGGGATATGAAAATATGGTTATTTATGAAGAGAATAAGCCTTTGTGCACCTCTAAATGTTTATCCAAAAAGATGTAACAGCAGTAAACATTATGCGTCTTGGGATAAACAAATGGCAATATCTCAGCAACAAATTAACCAATTGACTTTTATAAAAGCTATTTAGGTTTGGAATTTTAAAAGCTAGCTTTTAAAGTAGTAAAAACCTAAATAATATTATTTTTGCAATAAATAATCATTATTCAAAAAATGACCATTTTCAGTGGTTTTTTGGCTTTTTGCAATAAATATTTAACAAAACTAATCGTGCTGCAGCTCAAATTGTAGGTTTTTAAATTCTCTACAACTTATATTTGAAACTTTTCTCGCCAATGTGTATACTTTGGCTTGTAGAATCAAAAAACTTGTTTTTGTTAACTTTGGACCCCTCCCATTTGTTAATACACTTTTTGAATGTTTAAAACTATATAGGCATGATCAACTAATCAGAACGTACAACATTTGACCACTCCCATCCGGTTATGAATTAATGTCGTAAAACGTCAAAAAATGACTACGTTGATTGGATTATTTGTGTATAATAGGTCGTAGTAAGGCGCTCTGAAAGAGTTCCTCTCGGAGTGCCTTTATTACCGAGACCAATCTTGCATAGATTTTCCATTCGGGGAATCAATGCACGTTGGATTTCCCGCTGGCACCGCTTAAGTACACCCTTAAGGGCCAATACCGCCCTTTCTTGCTCGTTCCACTCTCATTCTAATAGCTTCTTCCTTCTGCTTGCTTATAACCGCCTCAACCGACTCTGCACGTTCATTTGTCTATTTTAGTTAGCTAGCTTGCAATTACCCCTCGTCTAAATTGATACTTTACTATCTTAGACACTCTCTTTTCCGAATATAAATTAATTATTCATATTTTAGTTCATTTATTAACTTATATATTTTCCGTAGTTGTAAACAATAAATAAACCGTTTTTGTCCAAACACCTGTTCTCCCTACGCTCGCTCGAACGCGAGGTTCAACGTTGCCGGTTTCTCACCAAAATCCGAAATTCCGGCGTGTACACTGCCGTCAAGTCTCCACGAAAGTCTGTTAATCGTCAAAACTTTGCACCCCGCTGCCGAACCGCCCCCATTTGCTGTAAATAGTGTAATTGGTGATTGACGCTTATTACCATCGGTTCTGATTATTTATTAATTTAAAATAATTTTTTATTTGTAAATAATTCCCATAACGGTAATACAGATCATCCGTATTTTCCCTGTACTGTGTGTTTCATTTTCACGGACCCCCTGGCATTCTCCTGAGTTTAAACTCACCCGTGGCTTTAGTGAGTAAACCCATAAATATCTGGCGCCCGAGGTAAACCGACTTTAACACCGTTTTCCCGAATTCCCGAAATCCGCACTAAGCGCCAATTCAAACAAGTGACGTAACCTTCCAACAGAGTCGTCGTGCCACCGACGCTGCTTTCCTAGGAAAGTACGTTACAAGATGTACCTTTTGTTATAGTTATAGACGATCCCCTGAACATTTGACAGAAAACCGCATCTCAATCGGATCTCTTCGAAAAAAGTTGCCAGTTTTCACTTTTTCAATGCTAATTTGACGAGACTATAAAAAGATGGCATCAGCCCTTTTTCGTTGAGGGCCTCTCGTCTCGACGTATACAGGGTGATGGTTGTATATGTGATGGTTACTGATGCCAACATTCGGCCTATCGTGACATCAAGTGTGTCCTCGCACTTGCCTGTTCTAAGGAACACCAAGACCTGAAATCTTCGGTTAAATAAGTTTTTCGAATAAAACAAAACAATCCTAAAAAAGAGCAAGTAAACAAGCCAAAAAAATAAAATAAAACTGGGACGTGCCATCACATTCAGCAGCCGCTAATCTATCCTAAACTATAAAAGTAATGAACTTGGCCAATTTTATTAATGAAAATAAATGATTATTAGGTATATATGTGAAAACGAACGTTCTCCTTATATGCTAAACGGCCAGTAGATGACCACCGATATCGATATCGCTAGGAAAGTAACCTCTCCGTCCTTATCGTTACGGACTCAGCCACCTGAAAGCTTCCGTCTTAAACGTAACGGGACCCAGAGTGTTACCCCCTAAACCGGGAAAAGGCACGTCTACCCCACCCGCAGGGGTTGCCCCCTAACCAGGAAGGGAGGTCCACCCTATCCATAGGGTCCCATCTCAACCTTAACCTGCCGATACGGAGCGCTCATTCCCGACCCAGGCGTGTCCTCCAGACGTCCAGCATGACAGAGCGCTGCCGGTCGTCTCCATCGGCGAGGCGGGGCTGATTACAGTTGCCGGGCAGCATGTTGTCTACTCCGGACACTCCAGCGTACGCTATTTGGGATCGAGTACTCCCTGGGATGATGGTCACTTCGTAACGGTCTCGTCCCAACACCTTCACGACCCTGAACGGTCCTCTCCACTTTGGAAGTAGCTTCTGGCTCCCACCAGTGGCTGGCTGGCAGGACACCAAGTACCCTACGGCATACGGTGGTGCCCTATTACGTTTCAGGTCAAACCGACGCTTTTGCTCCGCCTGATACTCTCCTCAATATGTTTTCTGATTTCAAGCTATTCCGGGCAACTAAATCTTTAGCCAACTTATCTATACCTTGGATAACCGCGTTACTCAACTCAGTGCCGCTCCTGGATCTTTTGTCACCCCGTGCGAATGCGAAATTGCCCCCCCCCCCCTCTTTAAATCAAATTTGCAAATAATGAAATTAATTTGACTCGTTTGCGTCACAAATCTATACACCATCATTTTATGGTATACCTACTTAATAAGGAAATTATTATACCACAATAAATTTAATAGAGTAGTTTTTAAAAATGGCAACCCGATTATCGTATTCAGCTAGAGTGAAGGTACATTAATCTTCACCCGTACTGTCTACATGGATAAAACTCAAAAAAGTGTTGGCGAATTTCAACTTGAGAAATTGCTTTGAGAAAGATCTTCAACACAAATCTTGCAATAAAACTAATTTGTTCTACATGACTTACATCAGGAGTGCAGTCTAACATTATTGCAAAATATTTTACTTTTTTAAACTTTATTTTTGTTTTTGTTAATAGTGAGAATTTTTGTAACCATAACCAAATCCTAAAATTTGCCGCCCCCTAATTTCTGCCGCCCCTTGCAAGTGCACGTGTTGCACCCCCGCCAGGAACGGCCCTGACTCAACTCATGATTTCACTCGTGACTCTTGTAATCTTTTAATTTCCTAGAGGATGGTGAGCCCATTTTACCCAAAAATAACTTAGTTTTTATATGAGAACAAAAACAGTCAAAAAGTGCGTTTTTTGACCTTTATTTGTTAATAACAATGCCTAATGTTGCTAATCTCGTGGGGTCTTCTTATACGTTTTATTTCTGCATTCCTATTTTAGCTGAAAATCTGGGTCTCCTGCCCGATGACTCAATGTCTCCAACAGCGTATTTTTTCGCTTATTTGCTTGACCTATCTATGCTCGATCCCAAAATCGTGTTCCCGAAGACGTCACATCCACCGAGCTACTTGGCGTTCCAGACTTTAAACTGCAAGAGCCGTCCATTGTCCGTCCTCCTTCAACACAAATATTTATAGAACTCTTCTATTGCCTTGTGAAGTAGCTATCATGATAAGAGGATCTTGGAACGGATATCGGGTCGAAGCTGATTCCTTAGAGCCAACCGGTCTTAGTTTTCCGACGCCTGGACCGCCATAGACTTCTTCACCCCAGGCCCCGCCACCCTACATAGCTGATCTACCTGGCTGACCCTCGGAGATGACCAACCTCTCCACACCTCTAACACTTAGAGGAGATTTTGATCTGAAAATATTAAGTAAAATAGGGCAAGTTTAGGAATGTATTTAAAGAAAGCGAAATATATTTCAAAATTCTGTTACTGTGCAGATGTAAAACGAACCATTAAAATAATATATTAAAAAAATATTAGAACCCCAATCATTATGAAAATAGAAAAACCTTAAACATTCACACCAAACTGTAAAACTAAAATTGCATTTCCATATAGTGTTGAGTTCAATTCTGTGCACCTCTTGCGATGAATAATACTACCGGAATACATATTATGATGGCAGGTTAGGTTAGGTAAGAGGTTAGGAAAATCACAATACTAAGGCAGTGTATTATGACAACAAAACAATCATCACATTATCACAACAAAATAGCGTTCAATGAAGATATAAAGGAACATTCGACATCGGTGTAGTAACAGAATTATGATATTTTTTAAGCATTTTTTGAGTATTTTTTAAATTTTTGTTGAAACTAAACTTGCCCTATTTTACCTACTATTTTCAAATTAAAATAAGATCAAATTCAGAGAAATATCAAAATTTTGTTTCTATACCGATCCCTTAGCTCTTTGTCGAACCCTATTTCGATTTAGTGTGATAATGTTTATTTACAGTTATCACTTACATATTGGCATTGGAGTTGAAACAAATTTGACCTCTGTCGAATAACAATCTGCATTTTCGGATGAGTAAGGATTTATAATATATTGTGGCTGGGATGTAGTGAAAGTTGAACTACTTGGAGATGGTAAAGGTGGCACATTTCGTGATTAAATTAGTTTAACTTGAGTTTCAGTTACTATTTGACAAACTTTTAGTCTAATAGCTGCTTGTTCTTGTGGTGGAAAGGTATTGTAACGTTTTTACTATTTACTAAACTAAACACTACACTATTTGTCCTAATTAATTTATTCTAACTCTTAACATTTATAATTTATTTCACACAGAGATATTTATTTGACGCGCGCGCTCGAATGTTTACACACCGGTTCTTCAACTGGCCCGCCTTGGGTCCGACATTCCTTATATACCAGGTAGAAGCCTTCTAGACGTTTGCCGGAATATTCCCGAAGATTCGGGAGATGATTCTAGAATTCGCGGAACTTGTTATCGCATCGATCCTTCTCCTTTCTCGGCTCTTCGATCGTCGGCTTCGACCCGTGCTTCCCGGGATCGCAATTCGACGAACTTGTGTAGCTCCCGGCGTGTTTATCGCGGCGAGCCGTTTCGTTACAGTATCTACAATATCAGCCATGGAATCAAAAAATTTTCTTATTGGACTTTGTACCGGAGGGTTTATAGTTTTTTCAAAAAGCTTCTTATATATGAGAGATCGTTGAATTTCTCTTTTATTTAATAAGTCTAATGTTGGATTAATGTTCCTTTTTTTAGTCTTTGGCATTTCACCTGTAAATTGTTCACTTTCATGGGTCTTTTCCATGGGTCTCTGTGGATCTTCCTGCAAATTGCAGTCTTTAGCAAATAATAAATTCTGTTGTGTATCATCTAATTGATCATCTTGAAAGTTATTTGAGGCATACTACATACTCTTCTTTGTCATCTGTCGTTGGAGATGTCAATTGTTCACTTTCCAATTCGATATTTGTTACAGTTTCACTGCAATGAAAAAAATCAAATGTGAATCAAATTATGCCATATAACAACATTTATTTCCATAGTTCCTTTAAATAACAAAAATTATACCGTCTATCCAACATGCTGTCAGATAAAAATGCCATCATAGTTCCATATTCCCAACTCAAATTAACTCGCGCTGAACCGGTTCCCAAGTCTTTCTTCTTTTTATTGTATTGATCCCGAAGATTTTTCCATCTTTTCTTGCATTCTAAAACTAAAAATTTTTTTTAGGTACTTAGCCACTGGAGAAAGCATGCGATCATTAGCATTTCAGTTTCAAATATCACATAACTAAACCCCGTTTGGAAATAATAGGAGTGATTGACAGTCCGATTTTGATGTTTCGTGGGTACTTATATGGATTCCATAGGCGTGCGTAAAAATAGAGTCGTGACTAAAGGAATTTTTAAAAAAATTACTAAAACATTTTTACAAATAAGAAGATACAAATACAAATCAATAAGAATAATACATATTCATGTTTTGGCAAGGTTTCCACGCCACCATGAGGTACTTGACCAGCGCGTTACCTTTTTGGTTGATTATTAATATTATTATTGACTTACAGCATCTACGTTCATGGAACGAACCTTGGCGAAAGGATTGGTACATTGTTGCCGTTGTAAGCAATCTTCAGCAATATACTTCTATGGTGTATTTCTGGTTGCTGCCATCACCAACAATACTCTTTTCGTGGCTCGCTTAAAACCACACGTTGAACCATTATAGTTTTTCTTTAGTTTTATTAGAGTGTAAAGCTCAGTTAACCGACTGGAAAATCCATTTCAAAAGATGATTTTTAAATGTTTCGAACCAACTTTATGATTCAAGATAACGAAAGGTCGGTATTTGACAACGCCGGATGGCTTGTGCGATAAGTTCATGATCTGTATATGCGGCACGGGAATTTATGCGTTTGTTCCACACAAAACGCTCTACAGTTTCTTCAAAAAAGGGATCCATCGCCAAATGTCATTACTTCTATTATTTCCAAACGTGGTATATATATATATATATATATATATATATATATATATATAGGGTGTTAGGGGTTTGACTGCCTTTTTTGGTAGATTTATATCTAGTATTGCATTCGTTAACGAAGTCGAAAAAATAGGAATTAAAATGCGGTTTTCAGTTTTTTGGTATCTAGAGATCATACTTAATCATTTCCCAAAAGTTTATATATATATATATATATGTGTATATATATATATATATATATATATATATATATATATATATATATATATATATATGGGATATAACGAAATTTGTCGGCAGGCTACAGGTCGCATTTTTTAAAGAATCACAACGAAATTTGGTACAAAAATCAGTTGGCCGAAAATCTCGGTAGAGTTCGTTAATGGGCCAAATCGGTCTAGCGGTTTCAAAATGGCGGCTTGTTATTTTCAAAAAAAAAAATATCAAAAAACTTTTATTTCGCGTCTGAGAGAAAAATGTTACTTAGGTTTTTTGTTGCACTTATAGAAGCGAACCACATTTGTATAAAACATTTTTTCGAGAAATGTACAGAAAAAATTATTTAAAAAAAAATTAAAACACTTTTATTTCGCGTCTGGGAGAAAAATGTTACGTAGGTTTTTTATTTATCTTAATAGAGGCGAACAACTTTTGTATAAAACACTCTTTCGAAAAACGTATAGAAAAAACGTTATTTTTTTCAAAAATAAATAAAAATAAGAAAAACTTTTATTTCGCGTCTGAGAGAAAAATGTTACTAAAGTATTTTGTTGCTCTTATGGAGGTGAACAACTTTTGTATAAAACAATCTGTCGAGAAACGTACAAAAATAAAGTTATTTTTGTCAAAAAAATAAAAAAAAAATAAAAAAAACTTTTATTTCGCGTCTGAGAGAAAATTGTTACTAAGATTTTTTTGTTGCCCTTATAGAGGCGAGTAACTTTTGTATAAAACATATCTTTGAGAAATGTACAGAGAAAAAGTTATTTGCAAATATTTTAAAATTTTGTCGTTTGTATTTTTTCCACACCTCGTATGCATTTTTTTGACACATCGTGTGTTATATTACTATATATCCTACCCATAAATCTACCTTTCAGCCTGGCATGCCATGGGGTTTTTTAATAGGTGATAGTATTCATCAAAACAAACAACAAAAATACCTTATATAACGGGGGTCCTAACACCAACCGTTTTCGAGAAAAGTCGAGTTATTTTGTCAAGGTATTTCAGCACAACTTGGCAACTCCGACAAGAAAGGAAACGTAAACTTGACGTTTTTGGTGTTGGCTCTCGGTAAACATGACACATGACGTGTACACAGCTGATCGTGCGAGGCGTATTTGCGAACTCGTCCTAAATGCCGTCTTTCCGCTGTACGTAATAGTAAACGAAATAATTGTAAGTGATTCCAATTGATTCAATTATGTAATTATTACACTTTCATGTATAAATGGTAAATCAATAGCGATCAGTAATTCAGGGCCACTACCAGCATTAGAAAAGGATCATGCTGTTATTGATATGTTGTAATTTTCAATATTTACCTGGTTATTACAGCATGTGTTCAAAATGTCCACCGTTGTTCTCGATGCACGCTCGACACCTCTTGATCCAATTTTCGCGCACTCGCTGAAATATTCCCGGATTCGTTCTAATGTGACGGGCAGAGGCAAAAATCCTCTCTCGCAAGTCTTCTTCACTTTCCACTTCCGTAGCATAAACTAAGGTCTTCATGTGCCCCCATAAATAAAAATCCAGTGGATTTAACTCTGGTGTCCGGGCTGGCCAGCGATGTGGGCCGTTTCTACCTATCCACCGATTCTCAAACTTATCGTTTAAATATTGCACTACGCGTCGACTCGCGTGTGCAGGAGCTCCGTCATGCAAAAACCACATATTTCTTTTTACGTCCAGAGGTATATCTTCGAGCAGTTCTGGGAGAAATTCTTGGGAGAGAGTTCTTTAAGAAATTTAAATATGCCTCTCCTGTTAATCTGGCTGGCAAAACAAAAGGACCCAGTAGGTGGTGTCCTAGGATTCCACACCAAACATTAATAGAAAAACGATATTGGAAATTTGATCTTTGTATGGCATGTGGATTTTCCTCTGCCCAGTTATGGATGTTGTGGAAATTTAAAATGCCATTTCTACTAAAGCATGCCTCATCAGTTGCCAAAATTCTTGAAATAAACAGGTGGTTGAGATCGGATTTAGTTAGAAACCATCTACAAAAATTTAATCGGGGGGCGAGATCTTGTTGTAACAATGCCTGAACCCGCTGTAGGTGGTAAGGGTATAATAATTGTTGTCGTAGAGTTCTATGGATGATCCAGTTCGACACTCCCATTTCTTGAGCAAGATCTCGTGTACTACGTCTCGGATTCCTTTCAACTGCATCCAAAATATGTTCCTCCGTATTCACATCGATCTGCCGATCTGGACCATGGTTTTCCGGACGAGGAACAACACTTCCAGTTTCACGAAGACGTTGAGACACTTTAACAAATGTTCTACGGTTAGGCAGTCGCCGTTGAGGAAATCGTTCGTGATAGATACGACGTGCATTTGTAGAACTACAACGTGCCTCCCCGTAAATTAATAGCATATCGTGATATTCACGTATACTAAACATTTTAACAACCGAAAAATTTACACGAACCGAAAAGAAACCGTAACGATCACACTTATCTTTCGAATTCAAAAATGCACACTGTCACTGTCACTAGTGTCACTGTCTGGCTCTCATGTCACGATACCTTCGCGGTGTTGCCACACCACATCGTAGCCATTTTATCGAGATCTACTGATTGGGAAAAAAATGCATTCTTTAAAGAAAAGATTGTTTTGTTACAAATTAAACATAAACACATTAAAAGAATACACATTATAGTCATTTCATGTAGAAAATTATGTGACATTCTTTAATAAAACAGAATTTTCACACCTTAATATTAGAAGTTTGCTAATTTTTTTCTCGAAAACGGTTGGTTTTAGGACACCTGTTATATAAGATTTTTTGTTTGTTTTGATGAATACTATCACCTATTAAAAAAAAGGCAGTCAAACCCCTAACACCCTGTATATATAAATCGGTTTTATAACGTTCTCCGACGTCTTCCGATTCCTAGCCTCCATTGTTCTTTGTCTTTCCACAGGTCTTCATCCAGTTCTCTCTCTCTCTCTGATCTCCTTGTCAATACCTTCTCTCCAGCTAAGTCTTGGTCTTCCTCTTCTTCTGCGGCCCCGTGGTGACCACTTCAAGATTTGTTTTGGGAGTCGATCATCTCCCATTCTTTGCATATGACCAAACCATCGTAGTTGTTTGGTTTTTATATCGTCGACTAGTGTGTGTTCTACCTCCATAATTTCTCGAATTCTTACGTTCCTTATTTTTTCTCGTCTCGACCGACCTGCTGCTCTTCTCCAATAATCCATTTCTGTAGCTTCGAGTTTCTTCTCGGTTTTTTGCTTTAATGGCCACACTTCACAGCCGTATGAGACTATACTTTTTATGATTGTATTGTATATTCTATGCTTGTTTACTTTTGATTGATATCGCTTTCCGCCCCAGATTATTTCTTTCTTCAATTTCTGTATCTAGACTTCCATTTTCCGTAATTGTCATTCCCAAGTATTTGTATTGTAACGTTTATTTTATAATTTATTTACATTAATTGAACACTAATTTATTTAACACACTTAACTACTTGTACACTAGACTAGACACTACATAATTTATTTGTACTGCTCCGCTTTCGGATCGTATGTCGCGTTCACGTCTGCTTCTCTACTTCTAACTAACTCCCTCGATCACAAGCCCCCTTATATATACACACCAACCATGATCGAGATGGTTCTCGTACCTTCTAGAACGCCTACGCAGGAAATGTTCATAAGGTCACCAATTTACTTTCCGTAAACAACAATCCCGGAGAATTCATGCAGCTGTTTTTTAAGCGTCGCAGTAATTCTTTTGAAGTAGTAAACATGTGTCGCTTTGTTTACTTCTCGCATTACAGTATGTAGTGCATTTTTTAATTCGTTTGCCGTTTTCCAGAATTAGGTCTCTACTCTGTCCACCTATACACATATATTCGGTTTTATCTAAATTTACTTCGAGTCCCCATGCTTGATACTCATCAATTAACTTTCTAGCCATATACTCGATGTCGTCATAGTCTTGCCCTATGAAAATTTGGTCGGCTGCGAAGCAGAGTGTGTATACTGTTTTTTCGTTTAGTGGGATACCCATTCTCTCACATTTGCGTTTCCAGTTTTTTAACGCTTGTTCGAGGTAGATTTTGAATAATGTTGGAGAAAGTGCGCATCCTTGTTTAGGTCCCTTGGTTACCCTTAAGCCGCTCGAAGTCTTATTTTTTTCTTTAACCTTTGCTGTCAGGTTTTTGTATAGGGTTTTTACAGCTTCTATTAATGTCTCTCCGATGTTGGTTCTCCTTAGTGCCAGCCAGAGTTTACTGTGGGGTATATTGTCGTACGCCTTCTTAAGATCTACATACAAACAATGTACTTCTTGATTTACCGCCATTTTCTTCTCCACGATTTGTGTTAGACAGAATAGGTGGTCTATTGTTGATCTCCCCGCTCTAAACCCTGCCTGTTCTTCTGCTTCCATGTCCTTGTACTCGGATTCTATTTTATTTTTAAGTACTTTTCCATATATCCTGCTGATCGAACTTGTGACAGCTATTCCGCGATAATTATCGCATTCTGTTTTGCTTCCCTTCTTATGTATTGTCAATATTATCGAGGTTTTCCATTCTTCCGGTATTTCCTTTTCATTTATACATTTTTGGAATAGCGCGGTTAGATGTCCGTATAGTTTTTCCGTCCCGTACTTCACCAGTTCTTCGGGGATATTTCCAGGGCTTGGGGCTTTTCCATTCTTAAGTTGCATACACACTTTCCTTATTTCAGCGATATTCAGTTTGATGGGGGAGGAAGTTGTATGTATGTTGTGAAACTCATTGTCAGAGTCATTTTTAAATTCTTCTCTATTCTCGTTCAGTAGGCTACTAAAATATTTGTTCCACTCTTCAGCTGTTATTGGTGATATTATGTCTTTTTTCTTTACTTGTCTCACTCTTTGTAGGAACTTCCAGCTTTCCGAACTTTGTCTCCCCCCTAAGTATGTATTGAGCCTATTACAGTTTCTTTCCCAAGTGTCATTCTTTTTTTTGGAGATGTTTTTCCGGACTAATGCTTGCGCGTTTTTATAAACAATTTTATCGGCTGCTGATTTGGTATTTAGGAATCTAAGATGTTTTTCTTTCTTATCGTTTATGAGGTTTTCGATTTCATTGTCCCACCAATAGGGTTTCTTTCTGTCTTCCCTTTCATAGTACCCTAATGCTTCTTTGGCGGCTTGATATAACGCGTTTTTAATATGGTTGTAGTGTTCTTGTACGTTTTCGAATTGTCTATTTTGCAATATGTTGTCTAACCTTGTTTTATATAATGTCTTCACACTCTCATACTCTAAACTACATAAGTTGAACCTTTCTTCCTTTTGGGTCTGGTCCTTACCCGTGATGTCCAGTTGTTCTTGATCTTTCACTGTTTTCGCTGGTAATATTGCTTTCATTTTCAATAAATGGTGGTCTGAGCCGCATGTTGCCCCACGGTAGACTCTAACGTCGTGGATTGTCATGTGTGTTTTTTGTTTTACTACTGCATAATCTATTATCGATTTCAGTTCTTTGGTACTTTGTGTCCACGTGTATTTGTGGATCTCTTTGTGGGGGTAGAAGCCATTTAGGATACGTAAATTATTTCGTTCGCAGACTTCAATTAGTCTATTTCCGTTGTTGTTAACAGTATCTTCTCCATGTTTACCGACTACATTATTAACTTTCTTTCCTATTCTACTGTTCATATCCCCTAATATTACGATTTCTCTGGATGTTCCCACTTTTGTAATCTCGTCGTGTAATTGTTCGAAAAAATCGTCTTTCTTGTCTACCAAGGTGTCATCATTTATTGCGTATACGCCCACGATAGTGATTCTATACCCATATATAGACATATTCATTTTTATTAATCGTTCACTAATTGCTTCCCAATTCGATATAAACCTTCTTAAACTTTTCCGTACTAAAATAGATACACCTTGTTGCGCCCTCTTATCCTTGGCCACTCCGCTGTAAAAATGATCATAGCTTCCCATATTCTCTGACCCTGACCCTTTCTTTTTTGTTTCTGTTAGTACAGCAATATCTACATTGGCAGTGTTTAATTCTTGTACCACTTCACTTATCTTTCGAGAAAGTCCTTGAACATTCCATGTAGCAAAAATCTTTGTCCGTTTTCGCAGCTTAAGTCTTCGTCCTTTGATCCATCTATTCCGAGGCTGGTTGCTAGGTTTTTTAACAGTAATTGTTTTTCCGAGTAATGGGGAGTTAACCCATTGCCTCAACCCCCAACCTGGAGGGCCAGGGTTTGGATTCGGAGTTTTCCTTCTCTTAGATGGGTTGCTTCCTCTACAGCTAAAGAGCCCCATCTGCCCTACCTGTTGGTCCGCGGGTGGTATTTTATTTCCCACCTACCCGCTGGTCTAACAGAGTTAAACCAGTGAGGGACTTCCCCGATCCGCCACCTGGGGACGCGCTCTCTAGGGGTTGCAGGTTCCCCCGACTGGTATATATATCCATCATAATAAAAGAGACATTAAAAGCTTTGTGCGAGCACCTTGGACCTATACATTTACCAAATATTGCGGAAGATATTTTGAAAAATGCCGGGGAAAAATATATGTCAAAATGAAATTTTCCTTGTTGTGGTGCTATTGATGGAAAGCACTGTCGTATCAGATGTCCTCCTAATTCAGGATCGCTTTATTTCAACTATAATTTTTTTTTCTGTTGTTTTGCTAGCTATAGTAGATGCAGACTACAAATTTTTATGTGTGGACATTGGATCCAATGGAAAAGAAGGTGACAGCGGAATATTCTCCAAATCAGCCATAGGAAGACGTATCGAGAATGGAACCTTTCCATTCCCCGTTGACACTCAATTGCCAGGCACAGATATATTTGTACCTCAGTTCCTAGTTGGAGATGGTGGATTTACATTACTGCCCCGTTTAATGAAACCATACCCTTTTGCTCAAAGACAAGAAGATATTGAAAATAGACAATTTAACTATCGACTCAGCAGAGCTCGTAGAACTCTGAGTGGATTTGATATTCTTGCAAACATTTTCAGAGTTTTTCATTCCCCTGTACATATGGAATTAAATATTATAGATGCCCTTATAATGGCATCCTGCTGTCTACACAACATACTGATAAACAAATAAAAATATTTCCCTTTTGATAATCTAAACAACAGCAACAAAGAAATGCCGACTCAAAATATGCGACCTTTGAGGCGAACGGGAGGAGCTGAAATTGTTTTAGCAATAAATATTAGAACTGAATTGAAACAATACATTTGTTCACCACGAGGGAGATTGATTTGGCAAAATTAGCATACCTATGTACTTATTACATTTATGAAATTATGTATTATATATGTTTATTAAATAAAGCAGTGCCAGAAATTTACCTAGTATGTACACCAACAGTAGAGCTTATTTTTTCCCAGAATTTTGTATAAAACTATTACATTTATGAAATTATCTATTTTGTTAAAAAAATAAAACATTGCCAGAAACTTACCTGGTACATCAAGAGCAGAGCTTACTTTTTCCCAGCATTTATGTTTCTCTATATTGTTTTTGTAGTTTTTATCACTAACATCATATAACGATCTGAAGATTTGAATCATCTCAATTAATAATTCGTCTTTTTCTTTATCAAACTTGAACGCGGCGCACGGCGGGGATAGGAGACCATGTCAATTCACTTCTATTGACAGTATTTTGACGCGGCGTACGACTTGACGCTGTATGCGGCACACGACGTTTATTGGAGACCACCGCCTTAGAGACAAGGACGAGGTAGCGGTAGGCGTGACTCTAATTCTGTCTTCCACTGCTTTTAATTTGCCAGGACTAAGTTAATTTTCTCACTAAGTTTAAATTCCCAAGTACATACGATGGCAGCACTTTACAGCTAGCTTTCTAGCGATTGTAAGGGTTTAGGAAAACATGATCCTATGGTAGTGTATTATCGTATCAATACGAAATAGGGTTCAGTGAAGAGATAAATGATCATTCTACATTGGCCTAGTAACAGAATTTTTAGTTTTTTTTCTTATTTTGGTCAAATTTTGATCTGAAAATAGTACGTATAATAGGGCAACTTTAGGGGAGGTTTTAAACGGACGAAAAGAAGATACCAAAAATCCGTTACTAGACCGACGTGTATTAGAGTTTTTCGCTTCGAGTGGTTTTTATTTGAAAAGAATATTTCAAATGATGCTCGAGGTATCATACTTCCCCCGTTCCTCTAAAACTGCCTTAAATTGAATCGGGTGATGAACTCTAAAGCTAGAATCCTCGTAATGTGTATTCATTACTATATCTTGGAGTAGTTATTTCTCTTTATTACCGATAAGTTGTGTGATGGAAAACTATTGAATGAATTTAAAGTTTGTTAAATTTGAATTATGGTAAACGATTTGAAAAATGGGTACATTTCTACCTTTGCTAAAATAATGGTAAAAAATTCAAAGGTTATTAAGTTGTACTTTCTACATACATGTTGTGAAGTTTGAAAAAACTGATTTTTTCAAAATAGTACCTTATTTTTTGTCTCGAGTAGTTCACACCTTAACTTCATTAGATGTGAAGACGATTTAGGAGCGGAATTTAACTCTGATTGGGAACCGAATTGAAATGAGACGTTTAAGTATATTAAACTGTATTCAAACCTAATACTTATAATTAAGAAGTGCCGATACCGATTCAGTAAGTTCTCTTACTGACCTTTTATCCCCTTCCGAGGGTATTTCAGCTGCTGCCACTTCACGTACTTCAATCTCCATTCTCTTCTATTTTTCCAATATACTTCTTTCATTTCCCGTTTCCTTATGGTCTATTCTATTCTTTTTCTCCACGATGTTCTTGACCTGCCTTTCTTCCTTCTGTTATTGTTATTCTTGTACGAAGTTCATAAGAAGCGTAGGTGTCTGAATGTACCTAGTCTAAGTTTCGTAAGTAATACAAAAAAAAAATACGAAATTACAGTGGTGGGAAATTCTTTAAGGATATTCGAGTTGTGATTGATTCCTTAAAGGCAGTTGGGGATTTTTCGAATGCACACATAGAATGCAGCTAAAGTGAACTGAATGCGTTCTCGATCTGCTAAATATTAAGTCGGCGATAATTTGCAGTTTGCAAATCCATTTCTGACCGTAAAATGACTCGATTAACGAATGTTAAACAGAAATAAATATGTCATACAGATATACATGGGACAGGTTGATACCAAACTAAAAGGGACTGTTTGTCTACGCGATGCACATCTGTCATAAGACGAACCAATGATATATATTTATTACGTGAAACGGCTTCTTAAAATGTAATTGATATTTTGTAAAACACACAAATTCTTTTTCTTCTTCACGTTCCATCTCCGCTACGAAGGTTGGCAACCATCAATGCAATTCGTATCTTTGAGGCCGCAGCACGAAACAGCTGGTCGGAGTTGCAGCCAAACCATTCCCTAAGATTACGCAACCAGGACATCCGTCTTCTCCAAATGCTCCGTTTACCCTGAATTTTGCCCTGCATAATCAATTGTAGCAAATTATATTTTTCGCCACGTTTAGTATGGCCCAGGTACTGCAATTTTCTTATTAACAGACAAATTAGAGTATGCAAATTGACTCTAAAACCCATACAATGTTATAATATTGCGACGCAACAATTTTCAAATCACAGTTTTCTTAAAATGGCTATCGAATTATTACCTATAATTCAGAGGTCACTACATTGGAAAATAATATTTTGAGAAAAATATAAAAATATAATATCAATGGTACTAGATCAATGGTCAGTCTAAGCAAATTAACTTTTAATATACTTAATGTCCGCTTTAAATAAGACTTAGGTGGTTTTTGTAAAAGTTCTTTTTCTTATTTGAACAAGTGATTGCAAGTACTGCTGAACCGCATAATTGACTTTTCCTAATTCTTCTTATTTCCAAGACTATTGTGAGTGACAATAGAAAAAAATAGCAAGCAATATATCAATATATATATATATATATATATATATATATATATACCTCATGGGATATTTTAACTGTATTTGTTTATTATTTTCATAATAAATATGTTTATAAATTTTTCTACTAATAACTATTACATAGCAACTACATATTTTATGTAACTGGATAGATACATTGATAATAATTTCCTAACGGGCGTTAGGAATGAAGACGGCCCATGATTTCTTTTTTATTGAGGTAGCGTTCGCTAAGATTCTTGAGCGTACGCTTGATCCTGTTTATGGTCTCTATTTTTTTGAGTCTGACCTGTTCGGACGTATTCCCAATTGAGTACACCTTCTCCCAGTTAGTGTGCAGATCGTCTTTCAGTGTCGGGAAGTATAAGTGGAGTTGCGAAGCCGACATCGAGTCTATCCTCATTTCAAGTTCCTCCAGTTTTGTTATTACTTTCATCAGTTCTGGCGGATACTCCTCTGTGCGTTCAGCTTGTGAAGCTTCGGTAAAAGTTATACCTGTGGCTTCGAAATCGAGAATTTCCGTGCATTCCGTTTTGCTGTACGACGGGGACGCTTTCAACTTCGTCCTCGAAAAAGTCGACTGCTTTAGACCCATTCATAACTGAAACGCATAAAGTCAACTAATCAGTATTACATAATAAATGATTACAAAAACAAGAAAGCATGAGCTCAGTTAGACTTCAAAGTTCATTTGTTGTAATACCAAATATAGAAATAGTTTTAGGAATATGGTGGTTGTGCTACGAGAGTGCAGAGTAATGAACTATGCAACTATGGTTAGTCGTTCGGCTTTTGAGTTTCTAAAAATGGTGTAAAACTCAGCTATTTGTAACTTTTTTCTTTTAAGAAGGGTACAGCAATGCAAGTGAGGTGCGGCTTGCTACGTCATCAAACGATAATCCAAGTTGTTAAGTTCTGTTGTTACTACATTTTGTGCTTTTTACTAAACGCGGTGTAAGGAACATAATATGTCTAGTCTGGGGTTTTGTCGATCAATGGCACTCATATGAACGAGCATTCCCACACGTTTGCGTCGGAGATATTACTATTAACGTCTAACTATTTGCAATGCGCCTTTTTGGCAACAAAAGTAATAAGTGACATTGTTAGTGTTAAAGTAATGATGTCATCGTATGAATTGTTAAATGTAAACTTCCATTTCTCCTCTTGATTTAGATTTAATACAGAATTGTTTATGTCCATAAAAATTTCGAAATGTTGCTTTTCAAAATTAACGAAATAATTAACAATGATTTCACATACAATCGAAAAAGGTTAGTATTAACACGTGTAAGTGCGAAATCTGTATCATTTCAAAACAAAACATTACTTAGCAAAATTCTTAAATGTTTTTCAAATCTTTTTATGTCCACCAATTTGCAGGTGAACAGAAGTTTTAAAATAGCGTTTTTCAAACTAAAACAAAATAAAAGGATTTTGTAAAATATCAATTGGTAACTAATATACTTTTTCTTTTACCATGGGAAGTTTAACAAAAACAAGTAGGATAAAAAGAAACAACAATTTAGAGCTCTTTTAATCGGTAATATTTTCGTTTATTTGTTTTTTCTAGTCAAAGATGGTGGGTTTTGCTAACCGTGCCAAACTATTTTGCGATCTTGTACTATCTACATAAAAAAAAATGGAAAAAATGTTGTGAATAACACATGGTTTAATTTGTTTCTATTCTCATAGCACTAAAAGTAAAACAGCTATCGAAAATAATTTTATTAAAGTACACACTGTAGGGCGTTAAATAGTGCCGGCGACTTTTACAAGATTCGAATTGTTATTAAATTAAAAATCTGGAGAACTAAATTTTAGTTTAACTTATTACAATTTTCACTAAAATCGATTTATTTTTTAATCTCTGAAACTTCTTATATTTGTACACAGAATCAAACAAAACATACTTTTTTGAAATATTTTCTTTCAATCCCTTGTGCCGTTTGCTATCGGAGATTTTTTTATAACGAGCTAAAAACGATTCTAGCAAGCAAGGGTTGTGTTACAAATCGTATAGTTGTGTGATTGACGGGTGTACAATATTCGTAGTTTATTTGTCTAGGGTAAATGCATTACTTGTACAGAAATGTACGGGAAGACGACAAATAATCTGTTATACGAAGACATAGAAGCAAAGTATTTTTGCCATTATCGTCAAATGATGAAAGGAGGGAGAACAACTTCTCGAAGCAAATTTCGGCAACAATAAATTGAATCGCGAAATTAAAACACAAAAAATATGGACTGGCGTAGTTCAAGTTCTTTAAACATAAATCGTTTGCGACAATGAGATTGTGGCGCAGGTTTGTCAAAAGTGTTATTGCGACAGTTATTTTAGTGTTAAATGTTATTTGCAATAACAGTGGAACAAAGAAAAAAAGGGTTTAGTTCAGCAATTTAGATAAGTTTAGTTTTAACCTATTGTACATAATATGTAGGTACCTACCGAAAATGAAAACGTGGAATTTTAACTCTTAAAATATTTTTTAGTTTATTTGATTTCCTCTCATACTTTAAATTATTGTTGGTATAGCGCTAATTCAGAGGGCATAGGGCGGTATAGGGTTATAGGCTTATGTTCGCTTTCCATCAATAGTTTCTTGGTTCTTGTCAAAGTTGTTAATATTTGACTCAATGATTTTTTTCTTAGTCGACACCCGCTCTAAGAATTTAGGTACTTACATCTCTTTATCATCGGTTTCTTATTTTGCCAAAAAAGTTGTTACTTGACGGATCTCGTTTTAAGCAAGTCCAAGCGGAGACGGTGTATCCAAAATATTGTCACGTCCAAAGCGTTTAGGGCCCAGAAAGGTGCTGTGGTTGGGAGGTGGTAGCTCAGACGAAAAGAAAAGAGTAGACAAGTTAACAACGTTTATTAGCAAACAGGGGCGGGTAGTGGTTCACTCAGGGGAGCGAGAGATGGCACGCCTATGGTAAAGGACGGCAAAGCAAATTTAGACGTTAAGGTAAACGATGGTTAATTGAAAAAGACAAAGTTCATGAATGGTGTAAAAATGCCTCACATGAGTGCTCAGGAGGTCTGGAAGGGTAGCAAGTGTAGGATCCACAGATACTTGAAGGAGATTTTCCCCAAGCAAAACGGACGGTGGGCACGTAGTTGGACCGGCAGCATAATGGTTCAAAAATTGATCTTGATCGTTTAATTTGCTTGGTATTTGTTTGGTGAAATGTTTATTGTTTCGCGTTGTGCTGCTCAGTTTAACTAAACATTCATACCTCGCCAGGAAAATCTTTTGCAAGGTAATTTCTAATAATTCTCGTTTTGCTGAGGTTTCGTGTGGATTTCTGCAATGGCGTTCGCGATAATATAGCTAACCGAAACAAAATGCAAGGGAAATGGGTCAGAACTTATTGGAAAATATATTCATTTGTTTAGTGGAGTACCAAAGGATATATGTGCAAAATGAGGAGTTTCACTTCTAATCAACAAAATGTTAAAGAGGATAATTACGGATTGGGAGCCCATCACAGAGAACATGATAAAAGTAAACTTTGGCATCTATGGTAGGAGAATCACAATACTTAGAGTATACGCAGTATCTGACGATGAACAAAAAAAGATTAATTTTTTGAAAAGCCTATTGAAGTATTGTGAAACATTAGAAACACAAGAGGCTCTATTCTAGGCGACTTCAACAGCCGGACAAAGAGCTCAATGATAACGTAGTCGGTTATGGCGAAGAAGCTATAAATGATGACGGGACACGATTGATCGACCTCTGTATGCAAAAGGACTTAAAAATAGGTGATTTCTACAAGCATAAATTGATTCATAAATATACCTGGTAACAACAAACTAGAGAACTGAAGTCAATAACAGATTACTTAATTATGAAACAGTCAACAGTGTCAACACACTTACAAGTACAGGACATTAGAGTTCGAAGGGGAGCCATATGTGGAACCGACCATTACTTTTTACGAGCTAAAATGAATATTCCACGATGAGCTACGACTACAAAAAATAAAAGTAACCAACGCGATATCAGAGATAGTTTCGTAAATTAGGTATCCGAAATAAAAATTGGACAGTCTTCTCAATGAAAGCACCAAGTATTTATAATAAAAACGCCTAGATGAATACTTGAGCCTGTCTGAGAATATGTCCTTTGAAGAAAGTTACAGTAACATAATAGAAAGTGAAAGTGAGGAGAAAAAATATGTCTTCACCACAACAAAATTTATTGGATATTATAGGTGACCGGTTTCGGTGGAACCCACCATCATCAGACCTAAATGAACAATGTTAGCATAAACAAGAAGTACACAAATTAACGATGTACAAACCTTAACAGGAACACTGGATAAAAACTTAAAATCTCTAAATCTAACGTGGGAGGCTCTGTAGGAGTAATCTCCGCCAAAGGTACACAAAATCAACAAAAAAATGCTAATATTGTTCATTTAGGTCTGATGATGGTGGGTTCCACCGAAACCGGTCACCTATAATATCCAATAAATTTTGTTGTGGTGAAGACATATGTTTTCTCCTCACTTTCACAATGACACACCACTTCGAGCACCAAGCGGACGTCCTACGTATAATAGAAAGTATCCACAAAACAGCACAGTAAGCACTTGGCATTAATCAACAACATCAAAAAAGCACTAAACTATGGTGGTCAGATGAAGTTGAAGAGCTAAGAAAGATAAAGAAAAAAACTGTACTTGAAGTGGTTAACTACAGAATCAATAGAAGACAAAGAAGCATACAATAGGGCTAACAAAAAACACGAAATAAAATAAATAAAAAAATGAGTTGTAGGAAGAAAATGCCAGGAAATAGACGGATGTATTGACGGAAGAAGGTGTACTCAAGCATGGCGATTCATTAATAGAGTTAGATCAACGGGCACTGAAAAAGTATCCTTTAAGAACATATCAGAAGAACAGTGGATACAGCACTCCTCAAGACCACGGAGATGGATTATTGGAGACGTAAAATTAGAACCGATAGAATTAGAGAAATTATAAATGTACAACATACGATTACAGAAGACATAAGAGTTAATCAAGAAATTTTAAATTGCACACCAGACGGACGCAAAATGGGCGACGCAGATTAAGTTGGAGAGAGGGTCTCGATAAATATGTTCAAGATAGAGGGCTAGAAGAAGACCTATGGGAAAGTCGAGAGAAATGGAGACTGGGAATTGGAAGACAGCGAAGAACGTTTTGAACCCGGTTTATATATATATATATATATATATATATATATATATATATATATATATATATAGATTTAATGCGAAATTGAACCTAGGTTTTGTCTTAAAATTATGAAGCACTCTATGTATACCTACAGACCAAGGTTAAGTTTTTGGGCGACCAACCAAAATGACGTCTCTGTGGTGTAGCCCATTTCAATGACACCAAATTAGGAACACATTCAATTGTTACCTTTTTCCTAATTTATACTTACGTGTCCAGGGGTTACTCGCCTGTCGTTACATTCTAAACCGAGAAAATCGGCGACTAAACTAAACTTTAGCAGTACGATCAATTTTACTTATCTCCGCTATTTGAACAATTTTTTTATATCTAATCTGGCTTCGATCAAACATTTCACCATTTGCAGCGTTTTCGTGATGATGTTTTTCCATAATCGAGAGATAATTTTATTGCATGTAAGTATTGCCATTCGCGTTAATAATGAATTGGTTTGGCTTTACTACATGTAATATTTATTCGCCTTACTTTTACTCTATTTATTTTAGGTGTCAATTAGGGATGGCTTGTTCGTCCAGTGGCATAGCGTGGGTGTTAGCCGCTCGGGGCTTATGCCAAATTCGCAACCCTTTATTGAGTTCTTTAAATTCAGACGTCTCCAAAATTATTGAAAATTGTAAAGAACTCTTAGGCAGAATCAGGGTACAGGGGTCAGAGGTACAAGAAGTCATATATATATATATATATATATATATGTATTATTTATAGTTATTAGTTTTAGTTCAGATTTAAAAATATTGTTATTATTTAATTTGAAATTTTGCCACCCACAAAAAGTGCCATTCTGGGCGGACCTCCCCCAGCCTACTTACGTTATGATCTTCATCACCTTACTTATTCGTGTCAGCACCACGGGAGATTTGTTCGCGGAAGCCCAGATTAAGTTTTTATGAAAACACAAGAATTTTGTTGAACCTTTTAATGAGTACTCGTAAACGTCACCACTACAATGATTTACGTCAAAAACAGACTATATGTCGTAATCCCCTCTTACGCAGACATGGAAAATGTGCCTAGTCTATTTAGACGATGTCATCGTGATGGACAAGACCTTCTAAGGACATCTGAAAAACTTAGACGCCGTCTTCCAGAGACTGCGAGGTGCGGGGCTAAAACTGAATCCTAAGAAATGTCAGCTCTTCAGAGGGAAGGTCTCTTACTTAGGGTACATAGTGAGCAGAGAAGGAGATGCCGTTGATCCGGACAAGATAAATGCGGCGGAGAAGTGGTAGAAGATACCGGTAGATAAATACCAGTTGGAAGTTTTCTGGAATTCTGTACGTACTACCCACGCTGTGTCCCAATGTTTTCCAATGTCACCAAGCCGTTAACGAGGCTCACAGAAGAAGGCCGAAAATTCTGTTGGGATGAGGAGTGCCAGTCTGCCTTTGACGAGTTGAAGAAAAAGTTGACAAATGCCAAAGTGTTGATTTTCCTTTGCCGGAAGGACAGTTCATTTTGGACACCGACGCGAGCAATGTGGGATTGGAAGTGTTTTGTCGCAGCGACAAAAGGAGAGACAAGAACGTGTTATTGGATACTTTAGCAAGGTACGCTCCAAACCGGAGAGGAATTACTTCGTCACCCAGCGTGAATTATAGGCCATCGTCAAGTCCATCGAACACTTTCATAAATATTTGTGGGAAAAGATTTCTGATTCGGACCGATCATGCTACAGTTAAATGGATCCTCCAGTTCAAGAATCCCGAAGGAGTATGGGTGAGGGAGTTGGATGGATCGAGATGCTTCAGGAGTATGACTTTGTCATAGAACATCGGCCTGGACAGAGTCCTGGAAACGCAGACGCACTCTCGAGAAGACCATGCCCTGATGAGTGTTGTCATTGGCATAGAGCCGAGGAAAAATTTGAGAAAGTTTACCGAACTACCGTGGCCGCCAAAAAATGGACGCCATCTTCGTTACAACGAGAACAAGAAAAGGACCCGGTCCTGAAAGAAATTCTTTCATGGAATGAGGGAGGACAGCGTCCGTTGTGGCAAAAGTGACCTGGCTCGCCAAAACTCAAGAGTTATTGTGGCAGTGGGACTCGTTAGTTGTTGAGGATGGACTATTAAAACGTGTATTAGAGAGCCAGGAGGGAACGGAGGAAAGAGAGCAGTTGGTAATTCCCTCCATGAAATCCCGGAGGTATTGCGGCACCTTAATGACGTATCGTCTGGTGGACATTTAGTGCAGAAAGTACGGGAGCGATTCTATTGGATAAATTGTTCAGACGACGTAAAGCACTGGTGTAGAAAATATACTACATGCTTTGCGAGTAATGTGCCATAAAGACGACCTAAAGCTCCCATGAAACAAAATCACGTCGTAAGCCTCTTCGATAGAATTGCTACTGCATAGCAGGACCCTTCTTTGAGACTGAAAAAGGAAACAAATACATCCTGGTGGTAATGGACTATTTTACAAAGTCGGTAGAGGCGTACGCTGTGCCAAATCAGTAGGCAGAGACAGTAGCCGATGTGCTGGTGAAGGAGATGATCTACCGATTTGGAGCATCCATGGAATTACACTCGAATCAAGGAAGAAGCTTCGAGAGTGGTAGTAGTGTGTATTGCCGGTGCTGGGCCAAGGGGTGGTTTTCCCCCGAATAAGGGTGAGTAGGGATGCGCAAAGGGTGGGGGGAGGATTCCCGAGGGAGGGGAGCGCTATCCTGGGGGATGGTAGGGTGGGTTACCCCCTCGGGTGAACTACCCCTATTTAGGGGATGCTTAGGGGATTATTGTGACATGAAAAAATCTGCGAAAAAAACTAAATTTTTTTCTGGGAGGGGGAGGAAGGATTTTAAAGGAAATACTCGGGAAAAACTTGCGGATCGGGGTGGGATACGATCTCCGGACCTCTGAATGCGAAGCCTGCGCGGAATGCGTGTGCCAATGATACATAGGAGATAGAAGATAGAGATGGGTATAAGTATGTGTCACGCTCTAGAGGATAGATCTGTTCGGAGTGAAATAGAAAACAGTAAAAAATAGTTTACAGTTTATTTGAATCGTGCAATACCTTATCTTTATTAAAATATAATATTTCAATAAGACACAAACTAGCTACACTATTAGTAAGATCACAATAGGCGATAAGACCTTCCTCGCTATTCGAAACAGTCTCAACTTATGAATTAATTCGAAAACGCTGCTATAATAGTGCAA
Source organism: Cryptocephalus moraei (assembly GCA_946251905.1). Taxonomy (NCBI): domain Eukaryota; kingdom Metazoa; phylum Arthropoda; class Insecta; order Coleoptera; family Chrysomelidae; genus Cryptocephalus; species Cryptocephalus moraei. The sequence continues at coordinate 37,484,463 of OX276455.1, forward strand.
AAATCGAGTTTTCCTAAACGAATTACTTGAGTAGTGACAAACTTTTGATTCAAAGCACACAGTTCGCGTACATTATTCTCGGTTAAATACAATGAAACTGAGTATTTAGGAACGACAATCATACGCAAGTCATTGCGAAACATTTGCATAAAACGTCGCCAAGTCACCGCATATATCAGCGGCATTCTCCATCTCGTTCGCTTGTTGTCGTTAGTAGAATAATAGGGCCGGTTCCACGTCAAACGAGTGCTCCTAACCTAACTTACGCCGCCATTTTCAGAATTTAAATTTCGCGCCACCACCCTGGCGATGCGCGCGCCCGGCCCTTCACCTGGGGCTACCCCCAACCCCCACCCACCAGGTCCCGCACCTGGGGCTACCCCCCACCCCCGCCACCCACTAGGTCACCCACTAGGTCCCCCACTAGGTCCCCCACCAGGCCCCTCCCCCTCACCCACCACCTAAGGCCCAAATCTAGACCTCCACAGGGACGTCGTTCGCGCCAAATTTTGATAGGTTCGCGCCGAAACACGAAACATCACGGCAAAACACAGAACAGAAAAAACCCCGAAAAATTACCCCACCTTGATATGCAACCAACAGTACCGGTAGGTAAATATCTTTCTTTCTCCGAGGGTGATTTTACAGGATTCTTCGAACAGCGTAGAAATACCAATCAATAATCGTGTACACCGTCTCGGGTCTATAACAAGGAAGAGACAAAGCCATGACGCTAAATCGATTGATTACCACACCTTAATCGGCAGTAGTACGCTAGGTAGATTTCTTTCTCCCAAGGATGGTTTCCACCTTACACCGCCGCGGGTGGGATTCCCAATCGATACACGCGACCGATCGATCCCTCACAGCGAGATACACACTCACAGGGGAGAAACGGTAATGTAATCTGATATCAGGGGAGGATTAAATTTAGTATTTCACTGGGTTAATTCGATGTGAACGGAATGCGGTCATACGGGGTGTTACATTTACAGGGTGATACGCATAAAATAAATGTATTAAACGGAATATTTGCTAGATATTTCGTCTAATACAACTATCGAAACTAGGATTTGAACCAAGGACCTTGAGATCCACAGCCTCCTGCTCTTCCAATTGAGCTAAGTTTTTGGTGTACCCAGATATGTTATAATAGGTATATTTTAAAGAAAAACAATGTATTTCACAGACTTTTTATTTAATTGACAGTATCGCAACCAACAAATTCATGCCATCAATTCACAATGCCAACAATTCATCACAAGTTGGGAGAGGTTTATTTGACCATTCTTGTGGAATACCAAACAGAATAACTAGTTGTAAATAACATTTTTCACAGTTTACTATACAAATAAGGTTATACATTATACATCGGGAAATGTTATGTCGCCTTTTGAACCTATCGCTGTCGGTTCGTTGGATTCCCCCAATTTTCAGGTATTTCTAGGTTGTGGAGAAAATGAATAGGTACTTTGAGATCGTGTAGCATTTCAATGAAGCACCTAATGCAACCTGCCTGCCCACAAATAATTTTCACTTCCTCAATGTTTCAACGAAGGATGTCAGTAGGGTTATCGCCCAAACAATTAGAAAATTTATGTAGTTCCATTTCTTATGTGTTGTAATACGTGTATGATGAAACGTACTGAGAGGATGACGGCAATATACCAAACTAATCCACAAACTAAAGAACTCGTGTAGTTATTGATTATGTTATTGTTGGGTGTGGTGGTGGTTATGGTAAAGGGATTTGTAACATTTTTCCACTCACTCTCACTAAGCGTACGATTGTCATAAACGATCCTCAACTTGTATTGTGTGGTGTTTTTAGGTACATTTATTTTGAGAGCAGGTAAATGAGAAATTACACATACTTCCATCTTCTTCCAAGCGTCAGGTCCATTCTCGTTATTTCGATCGAAACAAATAAATACATCACATGCGTTCGAAGGGCGATTAATATAAAATACCCCATCCATTAATAAAAGCACTTAGTAAAACATAAGTCGATGCTACCAGCACCATGGTTGAAATGATACTAAATTATGATTTTAAAATATGATTATTAGTAATATTTAGGTATTGAACTTATACAATATTTACACCAATATTTTATAAAATATGCATTTTCTAGGCTACAATTCAAGTTATTATTTTCATGTAACATACAATGATAAGATTTGAAAACTCTTTTCATTTCATTAAAATTCTGGGAATTCTCATCAGTCGATAAGTCGATAATTAGATTTCCTATTAACTTCTGTAACCATTCCTTCTTCTGCGAACCTCTGACGAATACGGTGGTATTCAATGGCACCCAAGCTCGGAGAAACGATGTGATTTCTTCATATTCTAGGACGTTCTCCTGCTGCTGCTTGTCTATCCCACTGTTCCAATCGAGTCCATGTATATGTCGTTTTAACCATTCCACTTGGTTCCGGAAACTGAGGGTGTACACTTGTAATGGCGATGGTAATTTAATAAATCTATGAACCCATTCGTCTCTATCGATGTTTACTATGGCTATTTCTTTACACCAGAAACTACTGGGACCATACTGAAAACCTTGGATATCGATGACGACGACGGTAGTAGGAATCATTTTGAGGGTGTGTGTGAGTCGAGGCGAGAAATGAAACTGAAGCGGTGGTGTATAAATGATATCCTTTTATTCGTTTTTAGCTAGGGGGCACTGCAGCACTATTTGGTAGTATAATGGGATGGTAGTAGCTTTCAGTGTCCAAAAAGCAATCCTATCTCCCTTACTTATATTCTCACCAACGATTTTTTTTTCGTCGAAACAGTTTTTGCATTGTCTAATACGTAAAAGTAAAGGTTGTTGAGAGGAACTTGGTCACCTTTTCCTTGAATAGTAATTAAAAGTTTGCTGTGATGTTCCAACGGCGAACAAATGTAAAAAGGGGAAGAGAGTCTGGATGCTCCGACGATCTCATCACGATCAACAGGTGGACGTTCATCTGTGGCTGAAGTGTGCGGGGTCAACATGTGTCTTCCAAATTTATCGAGAGACATCTTTGTTGTTGTTGTTACGAATGTTTACGTATGAATAAAATCCATCCATCGGGGTTAGGTGTTTTTGTAAACTTAAGAGATTTTTCTGACTATTTCACTAAGCGGTAGGTGTTCCATGATACAATCGTGAACTAGGATGCAGTATGCTCTGGTGTTGGCGGGGAAACCTGATCTAGCTTCAATTTCCAATTTTACATCCACCGTCGAAGATTTAATGCTTTCGTCACGATTTGCACAATCTAGTACGAATATGGTACGTATTTTTGGTATGTAGTATGGTATGTAGGACTATTTGTAAATTTCGGATAAAATTCTGTGTAGTTGTGGTAAGCCTCCGAATAATCATTTTTCTGGAAATCGAGATTAGGACGCTCGTATGGGTAATATTGTCCGTTTAAGAACACTATGATATTCGAGATGTCACAATGATCGTTACGTTATGATGTTACGTCTGCAGACGCCTTATCTTTTCTATCTGTCTGAAAGGCTACAAGCACATAACGAGGGCATTCCACCATAGTACTCGTTTTTTACACTCCAAATTTCTTTCGTCGAACCTGCATTGAGGGCCGGCAACTCGTGTAGCTCCCATTTTCTATATGGGATAAGTATAGGAGCATCGTTACGAATAGATTGTGTTAGTTGGAGTTTCAATTCATCGTTAGGCGTTACATGCGGCACTTTTAATTCAATGCTGTCGATCTTAAGAGTCACTTGGGTAGTCGCATCTCCACCCGCAACAATTATGCAATTCTTATCGTTGCGAGCTCGTGTTAGACGAATGTTTTGTCTACCGCACATAACCTTGTGGTAATCACTAAAAATACCGAACAGATGCCAAAGAGGGATTCTCAGATAAAACAGACCATCGAATTGTAGGGGTGTGTTTCGTAAGGACCATCCTCCCATAATTAAATGTTTAACGTCGTCATCGTTGTAACACAAATAACCTCGTATTAGACTCACTATACCAGGGTCCTTTACATGTTCCATTTCTATTCCGTTTAACTGATAAGATACCGAGTCAAAAAGGAATGTTCCCGCGTTATGTACTAAAGTGACGTTTCCGGCTGCAGTGTTTGTTAGTTTGCCTTTGATGACTAATGCTGCCTCATCCATGAGAAGGCAAACGTCGGTTCGATTGATGGTGATTTCCACGACATCGTTGTTCTCAAACGATTTAACGTAGGGTAGATATGTTCGAACTCCCTTGTCAATGATCGAATTATCTTCGATGGGTTTTCTGTAGAGGTCGAAAATTCGGTTGGACAACATATCCGATCGATTTGAGAAATTCACTATTTTGAATGGTTAATTTGCCGCGTAACTCTCTCTTAGAGACTGGCGCTTCCCCCAAATGGTTAGTGCTTTTATAGGCGCCGCCCCCGTGTTGAGCTATCACAAGGACCATCTCTTGAGCTCTAATCGAATGAGAACTTCCTCACCACTAAAATCGACTAAATTAAACTCTTAATTTAAAACTTCCAGAGTAATATGTGTTATCGTGTTATTTTCAATTACCGGCAGATATATCAAATTCTGGGGTGTTTCGTCGATAGCAAAACCTGGATTCACTTTGGTGGCGAATTCGTAAATGGTGTGAGATGGATTTCCGTTGTAGTATGACCCTCCTGTAATGTTGCAGTCTATGTGAATAGTTCGCACTTGAACTATATTAACAGGCAAACTTGATTTGTGTACCGTACCGGCGGTCAAAAGTGTATTTGAGAATCCCAAGAGTTCGGCTAGAGATTCTTTCTCTGTGAAAGCAATGTCGTAATCACGATGGTAAATCTCACACTTTAGCGTGTTATTATTGGGTCGCAGGAAAAATCTCTTACTCCCTTCGTGGTGGGGGTCTAGAAACTCCTTGAGATACCTGTAAATATCGGTTACATCATAAGCACCCCGAGGTATCGGGATGGAATGCGGTTGTCCCTTGTCCAAATAATAAAAATTTGTGCCTGCTTCCACGTTGGGGATACTGTTGTAGGAATGGAATCCGATGAGCGCGAGGCCGTATTATGACTGTGGGTCCAGCGGAATGGGATTCGCAAAGTCAATAGAGAGCGTGGAAGATCGACCTTTTAACGTAAAAATGTTACTCATGACTGACACTTCACACCCCCAAATCACCAATTTTTATATAGAAATTCGATGCAGAGATGTCCACAGTTATTGGAATTAAAATTTTGATGTCGAGTTTGATTGTAGACGATTCGCACGTTTTTACCGAAATAATCCTCAGCCAATTCACGAGGCGGTTTCAGATCACCGAAACTATCGAAATACTGCACTAAGTGGCCACGCTTCCGGTATGCGACCCAATGTGTTCCCTCGTTGGCATTCGAATCAAGATTAACTATAGCACTCTCGTTCAGCTTTGGTCTTTTAGGTAGAGTGTCTCGCATAAAAACACCCCGAAAGTATGGTATATGTAATTTTTTAACGTATTTAACAATTTCGTTATCGTATAGAGCTCGCTTGGGTAACTTCAATGGAAGTTTTTTTTTGTTTGTTTAAGATACAACCCAAATCCTCCTTTCACATTCTTCCTGAGATAAAGTCCAGATCCCGTTTTACCAATTTCCTGCTCCATGACCTGATTATGTCGTTGTTCTTCTTCCAACTTTTTCTTTGCGTTGCCAGCATCGATTATGGTCTTAGTTAGGGCAGAAACTCCCCCCATTACACCTCCGATCGACGAAAGTCCTGCCAGAATCGGAAGAAGAAGCGGTAAAAATCCTCCAGATTTTGGGATGGGAATGATCCGTGGGACTCGAATATTTTTACGGCCACCCGCTTTCCTAAGCGCTGCACGAGCAGCGCGTAAAGCAAGGAGAGAATGTTTTCGCACATTATTATTTCCCTCTAACGGTAAAGTTTTTAACGGTCGCTTCAGGGCTCGTGACGTGGGTCTCACAAGTGCTCCCGTGAACGAAAGACCCCCCATTCCGAGCTTTTTTTTCACTTTCATCCCTGTGGTTACAAACCAAGCGGCTACTTTCTCACCAACTTTAGCGTCTTTCGCCTTCACTCTTTCCCAAGCGCGATTCTCTAACTCGTAGTCTGCTTTGTGTCTATCCTTCAACGTGGAATACTTGGAGTAAGCGATGTCGTGCTGCTTACAGGCCTCATCTAAAGGGTTTATACCCACGTCACCTCTAGCCAAACGCTTTTCTAACTTCGTACCCGGTCCACAAAATGAATAGTTTGGGATAAGAAGCTCGAACGGTAATTTATTAACGAGTGTATTAACAATCCCCCTACCACTATGCTGTTCGAAAGTTAACATCATACTACTGAGGTGGGGGGACGCGTGCGCTATATATACACATGCATACGTTTAGTTGTTAATCAAAATGAGGGTTGCAGTACAAGGTGTTACATTACCCATAGAAAATCTAGATTTTATCGAGGAGGAGCAAGCGGGGGGAACATCAAACCATGGCGAATTGTTACCACCATGTTTTCGCGCAGCCATGTGTGGGCCTTCAGGGTGTGGCAAGACAAACGCTATACTCGCTTTACTTTTCAATCCAAACGGCTTACGTTTTGAGAACGTATACGTCTACTCCAAGTCTCTGTACCAGCCGAAATATCGTTTGTTGGAGAAAGTGTTGGGGAATGTACGAGGAATGGGTTATTTTGCGTTTAGTGACAGCGGGGATATAGAAGACCCGAAGGATGCTCGAAAAAACTCTATATTTATCTTTGATGATATCGCATGCGATAAACAGGATAAAGTCCGAGCTTACTTCTCCATGGGTCGCCACCGGGGAACCGATGTTGTTTACTTATGTCAGACGTATAGCAAGGTGCCGAAACAGCTTGTTCGCGACAACTGCAACGTAATCGTGTTGTTTAAACAAGATGATATTAATTTAAAACATGTATATGACGAACACGTAAGTCCAGACATGACATATGATACTTTTAAGCGTATGTGTGCAGAGTGTTGGCGGGAGAAATTCGGTATGTTGGTGATAGCCAAGGATTTTGATATAAATAAGGGGCGGTATCGCAAAGGTTTCGATAAGTACATAATCCACCATCATCATGAAGCCACCATTAAGTAGCTCCGAGGTGAGACTTAAAAGAAAAATTCAGAGATTATGTAGAGATGTACGAAAAAAGTATCTCGCTTTAAAGTTGGGTCGGTTCGAAGAGGATGAAACTTTAAATAAACTTTTTACTCCAATCGTCAAACCACTCACACAATTAGTCGAGAAACAACACCAGCAACAGCAACAACAGCAGCAACAACAACTAAAACCAGAAAAGAAAGAATTACTGCAAATAAAGAAGGAGGATGAGGAATTACCATCACCTACATCGAAATTAGACGAAACACAATTTTTACCACTTCATGAAATCACACAAACCTATAATGAGGAGGAGGGAGAGGAAGATGAACAATATGATGAGATTTCCAAAAATTATAATGAGATGTCCATTGATGAGATTCAACGCGAAATTAAGGACACAAGTGATATTAGTGTGATACAGGATTACATATCTCAGTATCCTGAGATCAGCCAACGGTACATTATAAGTTATTTTAATGGTTCTCCACATTTAGACGAAGCCCGAGGTCCAAAGTATGACCCGGCTAAATCGAAATGGTACCTCGGAAGGGCCACACTAGATTTCGATAAGCTTAGTGGGGATATTATAGTGGACGGTGAGCAGTATAACGGTTCCGACGGTCTGTACAGCCTGATTTTTCACAGAGCGCCAGAACACTATTCACAAAACGACCTTGAAAATTTTAAACGAATTTTGGATGCATCAAATTTATTCCGAAGGGGTTACAGCAAAGTTGGTAAAATAGCAGCCAGTGGAAGTATTAAATATACACATATTGTTAAACCTTTATTAAGTACGAGTACAAGAAAGTTGCTCGATTTCTCCGATTCAACCCTTGAGCACAGTGGTGGAAAAATATACAATACTAAACCAATCGAATATGTATATTGGAATGATGTCAATGAATTAGTCGATAGATTGAGATTGCTGGTAGCATCGAAACAAGCTGGAAATACATCGCAAGACAACGAGATATCTTCAATTGTAGAAGAACTTCGTGAGTCTCGAGTTATATATTAGAGAAATCTCCAGATGCCTCAGCAGCAGTCCAAAGAGAAAATACAGCTAGTCAATGAATTACACAAACCGATAAGAAAACATTTTCCTCGACGACGTACCATCCTGAAAGGAATAGATGATTTATGGCAAGCCGATCTCGGTCAAATGGATATGTATGCGGGCCAAAACAAAAAGTTTAAGTACATATTGGTCGTGATCGATTGTTTTTCCAAATTCGTATGGGCTCGAGCGCTGAAAACGAAATCTGGGCAAGAAGTTAGCGGTGCTTTTGCTGACATATAAGAGCATGACTCCACGAAAATTTAATGTTGGCGATGTGGTTCGAATAAGTAAAGTAAAACATGTGTTTGAAAAGGGTTACACAGCGAATTGGAGCACAGAACATTTTAAAATTTCCAAAATCCAAATAACTAACCCAATCACATATCTCTTGGAAGATATGGAGGGTCGACCAATAGAGGGGGATTTTACGAGCAGGAACTGCAGAAAACAAAACAGCCAGACGTTTGTCTTGACGAAAAAGTTTTACGAAAAAAGGGTAATAAAGTCTATGTGAAATGGCTCGGTTTCGATAACTCTTACAATAGTTGGATAGATGCGTCAAATCGATTATAACAACAAGCATAAATTTGATGGCTCTGTGGGTGTACACCCTTAAAAGAACTAGTAACCCGATTTTCACCTTCAGTTTTCCGTAGAAATGAAGCGTCACGTTTCCGATACCACTACTGATCGAGGTGTATTACGGGATGTGCTACAAATGAATCATGAAACTGTGTCACCGTCGGCGTCATCAAACGTTGAAAAGAAGAGACGGAGGAGGGCGACGGCGACGAAAAAAAATCAGACGCCGCCTTACATGTTTGTGGTAAAAGATTTGGAAGGTATTCTATTAGATGTATGTAACAGTGCTGTTGAAAGAAAATCGATGAAGGGTGAAATCGAAACAGATTTCCCCACCACCGACACTTCCCCCGCTCCTTCTATAGTAGAAAACCAATTTCCACCAGTATCTGAGAAGCCAGCGACGAGTAAAGAATGAATAAACCTCCTAAACGTAAACCGTCCCCCGCATCGCTCAACCCAAAGAATAAGAAGAAGAAGAGAGAAGACCTACCGACGCCGCCGCCGCCGCCGCCTCCCCCGCCCGCCGCAGAATTCCAAGTACCATCCATAGATGTGGAGGAATTGGAAAAAATTTTAATGGAAGCTGCTAATACATCGATCCAATCACCCATTACCGTCCACTCAGGCTCACATGACCCGAACAGCAGGTTTTGCTTGAATTCAACATTTTCTTGTGACGAGGGCGGATTCTCGTTGGAAGTGGGCCTGTTACCTTCGAGAAATTTCGGTGTTCACATTAAAATAAGGATAAATGATACCACTTTCATGTTGTTTACCTGTGATGAGTGGGGGAAGTTCATGGACCATTTGTGTTGGTTGGCGAAATATTTCGAGTGTGAAATATCCGATTTGAGATTCGTGTGGGCGAACACCATCGTGATTTCTAATGTTACCAATACAGACATCAAAATGATTTCCATACTGAAAGATACTGTAGAATTATATTTAACTTTGAATGATATAAAGGAAATTTGTCGAATGTACGAATTGTTTGTAGCAAAGAAAATCGAACATTTAAAAATGTTAGACTTTGTAAAATATTATAGAAATTTTTTAAATATTATATCAAAGCTCATTACTACTAGTACTTATAATGCTGATGAGGTAATTTTTGCTTTTTGTGACATCTCCAATTCCTTAGAAAGTTGCTGTATTAGAGAATGTATGTATTATGATAGAAATATATTATTAACAGATTTAAATGAAAGGCTAATAAAGGATAAAGGATTTCGAAAGAGTAAATAAAGCAAACAATTTATTTGAAAGCGTGTGTGTGTGTGTTTTTATTTAATCATAAGTAAGCCAGATACAAACACATTCCTTAAAAGTAGGCCGCTGCACCTGTGTGTAATAGATATTGGCAGTGTATAGAGGTATCAGGTTTCACGCGATCGATCACCTTTAAAACTAGTCGAGTGGAAGCGACCGATGCAAGCGGTCTCTTTCCATACGAGTAATTTGAAGCAACAAAATATAAAATACTTATGAATGAATAACAATTATAATGTTTATTAAAATGTTTTTCTACATTCCTCCAAAATTACAATGCTAGATATTTTAATGGTTGTTACGTATTAGATAATACAAAAACGATTTACACGAACCGGTTTACATGTTCACACACACGGTCTTTATACAACTCTGACATTTTCTGCATGCGTGCGTGTTTCTAGGAGAGAGAGAAAGCCCACCAAAAAATCAGAAAAATCACTTAGTAATTTGGTAATGGCCATAAGGTAATGTGTTATAGGTATTCTGTATCAAATGCCGTTTATCGTCAAAGGGGCTTAACCCAATTTTTGTTTGTTCGACACTAAATACTTGGTGTGCAAAGGAACGGATAGTACACTGTTTAATCATTAGCTCTTTAAAATTTTTTAAACAATTCTCATAATCATTAAACGTCAATTTATTTTTGACTACGTTATACTTCACACAATAAAATGTGTAATGATTTTACCGTTCGTTTCATCTTTCATTAGACCTGGAACTTTTTTATTTACCAATGGCATACCGTATACGTTATCTGGTTCATAATCGGAAGTATCGAATTTTGACAAATCAGATTTAATGACTTCCTCGTACGCATCTTCGCACCACAACTCATAGATGAAGCTGTCGGTGTCTGTGTACAAAAGTTTACATTTGTCAGTTCTCCGACCCATTTTCGGTAACATGTATTGATAATGAAACTCATACATGTACAATTTTGAAATATCTAAAATTGACATACCTATATACAAAGGTTTATTAAATATCAATTCCGCTTTTTTTAATTCAATAATCAACAGATTTTCATCCAAAACCAGTCTACTGTGAAATAAGGGAGATGCAATGAAATTTTTAGCTCCATACCGTCCTTCCCATGTTTTGGCAATTTTCAAAATACGGTGTTTTCGTATATTTTCCATCGTTTTTCCGAATACCGCGTTATTAAAGAGTTTATAAAGATTTTTGAGAAAGGAAGTTGTGGCATTAGCTCTAAGGTTACTATTCAAATCTATATAGGGTTTCAACCAGGTGCTTTGTACCGAAATTTTAAAACCTTATGTATTTTAGTTAGGACTAGACCGTTCGCTAGAGCCTGTTTTAAATTTCTATAATGTAAAATATACTCTTTCTTATTGTACAAAGTAGCCATTAACTTGGAGAATTTTGAGCCCGGGGGCAAGCGATGCTCGGCAGCGAAGGGGAAATCTTTATGTAGATCATGTAATTCCTGAGGATATTCCAAGTCCACTTGCACAATATATCCTTCTGGACTATCATCTGGAGTGGATGTTACATTGAAATTATCGATGTCCTCCACCCACTCGAAACCACCCTCTGGAAGAGGCTCTTTCATTGCTGAGCCATACAAATTGTTAACATCGAAATAAAGGATATATTTGGATGGATTAGACGCATTATAAGTGTCCATATACTTATTGTTTGCTTCGGAAAAGCGATTGGAACATACGGAAATTCCGCCGCGTATGGCGCGCTCTATAAACATTATCTGATCAACATCACGTAACAACTCTAATTTACATTGTGTGAAGTTAAGCATACAATCCCACGTGTATCCCGGCATCGTATAATACCATGCCGGATCTAATTTGTGGGTGGCAATACAATTTTTTCTAAAATTTTCAAACACATCTGCCAAAAGTAAGACCTCAGTTTTCAAACAGATGTCCGAATATTCACCCAAATTTTGAATGTTGAACGCTCTCCAAACCTCTTGAGCATGTGCATACTTCTCAGGACTAATGCTTTCATCCGTTAATCTGTTGTGAAAATGGTCAATGGATGGCAATTCTGTTTCGTTTAACTTATCGGGGTGGGAAATATAATCATAACAGAATACACCTTTCCTCGTTAACAAATTAAATTTCTCGTCTTCGACACACTTAAATTCACTTCTTACAATTACCAGACTATCTTTTTCCATGATTGAGACCAATTCATCGAGAGATGCGCCCAAAAATCGAATTGAATCTATAAAACGGAATTTTATTTTTGTTTCCTCGTCATATTGTGTAAATGAAATATACCGTTCCTTATTATTCGGTAGGATGCTTAATCTGCCCGATTTGGCCAAATCCCTAATTAAAAAATGCGAATCATAACCCCCCAGATTATGAAACACTATGGGGATGATAAAGAGCTTCTTAAATGAGAGGTTACATTGCGCATGCGCGTACCCACGTGCATCCCCAGTAAAGTGATTATGGTCTAAAACAACCTTATCCTTGGGTCCAAAGGGTTTCTCGCAAATGTGGCAGCTAGTTTTCCTTAATTGTAAGCTAGATTTGATATTTACAGGAATAATTTTCCTCATTTTTGACTCTACTAATTTTGCCACCTTTTTTAATTCCATCGTAAACCAATCTATGCAACCTGTTTCACGACAGCTCGCATAATATGATATGGAATTGTCGTAGGTACATTTTAAATAGTAACCGGCAGAATAAACCATATGTTTTTGGTATTTTCTAGTAGCTGCTGCAACAAAACCGTCATCAAGCCCCTCCAAAAAGCTTTCAAAATCTGCATAAATTATGAAAGGTGCAGTTTGTTTAAAAATAAAATTTCTAAATTCAACATAGTCATATGGGGGAAACGATATTTTATATTCATTGGTAGTAGCACAAAGTTTCACATGAGCATCAAACTTTTCCTGTTTCTGAAAGTAGTTCAAGCATCTCTCACAAATGAATTCCTTATGCTCGTTCTTATTTAGCTGTGCCGAAACTAATCTAGACAAATGTTTAATATAGCAGTAATGATATTTAATTTCTGCATCTTCTTCATTATCAGCTTCAACATCCCCCTCATTGAATTTTGGAAAATATATATTTTGAATTAACAACAAATTTACATGTCTCCCTATCTTATTTTTGTTAATCTAACCGGAACTACAGAATAACTGTTTTTCTTTTGCAATTCTAAACCATAAACGTTAACAGCATTAGCACTCTCAAATTTGGAAATTTGGTTTATCGGCATCGGAGCCTCTAAATTTTCTGTAATTAACACTGATTTATAGTGTGGATATGAAGATGTCAAATTTCTGTGGTTATTTGCAGGGAAGAGTGCACAAACGACAGACCAATAGAAACATGCGTTATCATTAGTGTTGCGAACATTGATAACTGCTTTTTTGTTTTCAATTTCCACAGGTAGCTTAATAAAAGATTTGCCGTTACCCATTTCATATTTGTTAATACTAAATTCTATAAAAATTACACGGCTCAGGGCCCAGCCGGAAAGGCGTTCTTGAAATTCAGACAATTTGTTGGAAATTTTATCCTGTATGTGAAGTAAAAACCAGCTGTGTACATCCGTTCCTTCATCAAGTATACTGTTCATGGTATTAAAATATTTATATTCCAAAATATCCTGATCATTAGATTGTTTTATGAATTCTCCACAAAAGTTAGCATTCACTTTGACTACCTTGAATTTCTTTAAAATAGTTTTAATTTTCTCTTGAAATAATGTTTCAGAATCTGCCAAAAATGGGACTATACACTTGTGGGCCAAATTAATAACAACACCCGTCCTAATTCTACCCTTTAAACATGAAGTAACATCTTCCCATTTCACCCTATGCTCTAATTGATTAGAAAATCCAGCTCCATGAATTATTCTCAAGTATGTTTTTTTTAAATATTGTAAATGCTCTATTATCGTTTGTATTTTACGAATTTTGCTAATAGATAACTTTTTCTTCTCTCACAGTACACGGTTACATATTGTAATATGTCTTTGAATAGGTTTCACCCACACATTAAAATGGCTGCCCCTGTACTCTTTCAATTTCTGAATGAGTATAGCGCATTTCTTAATAATGGTGGCTACGTTCATTTTTTGGTCTCTCTCTCTCTCTCTCTCCTTTTACACAAAATACACACACATACACACACACACACACACACTCACCTTTATACTTTGGTAATTTCAAATGTTATTAATGGATTTCGTTGGCCAACGTCCTTGGTTCCTGTGTACCGAACACAATATTTCCCGGTGTTGAATTGTAGGGTGTGTGGTTCAGATTCTGCGGTAACCCTCTTTGGTAAGAACACCTTCCCTTCAGCCAACTCCAGTAGAACACACCGTCCAAATTGAGTGTCTACTACCTGGGCTGAAAATATTTTCTGCGGAACGTCCTGTGGTAAATCTTGTAATTTCAAATAGGGATTAGTATCACCTCCTGCAAGTTGGTTTAGTTTTGTTAAATCCATCTACAAAACATAGAAACATTCACAACTCGTATAATTACACACACAGGATATACTCACTTTTCACACGAAACGTTGACTAGTTCACAAAACTTTGAGTACCAGCAGCAGCAGCAGCAGGACTCTTCAAAACGATACTTCTAAACCGGAAAGAGGGCCTCCGTGTATTCTTAGAACACAAATTGGAAATGTTGCAAATGCTGTGGAAATAGTGTAAAGTAAATGTTAAATTTGAATACTAATACGTCAATAAACAAGACTGAACAAACTTATATTTACCTTACACTTCTAACAATCACGAAGACAGACACAGGTAGACTGCTTTGTTGAGGAACTTCTGCTCATTCGAGATATACGCTCTCCTTTTATATGCTGATTACATGTCCGAGAATTAGTTTCAAATTACGTACGTACGTACCGGGTATAATGACCTGTTGTAGAATTTAGAACACATGAAGCCGAACAAGTGCCCCTCCGATCGGTTCGACTTGAGGGTGAAGGAACTTTGTTTAATCCACATGAAGCCTCACAAGTACCCCTCCGTTCGGTTTGACTTAAAGGTGAAGGAACTTTGTTTAATCCACATGAAGCCCCACAAGTGCCCCTCCGTTCGGTTTGACTTAAAGGTGAAGGAACTTTGTTTAACCCACATGAAGCCCCACAAGTGCCCCTCCGTTCGGTGTACCCTAATTAGGTTACGGATTTCGCGCGCGAACCTATCAAAATTTGGCGCGAAATACGTCCCTGTGGAGGTCTAGATTTGGGCCTTAGGTGGTGGGTGAGGGGGAGGGGGCCTGGTGGGGGACCTAGTGGGGGACCTAGTGGGGGACCTAGTGGGAGACCTAGTGGGTGGCGGGGGTGGGGGGTAGCCCCAGGTGCGGGACCTGGTGGGTGGTGGGTGGGGGTTGGGGGTAGCCCCAGGTGAAGGGCCGGGCGCGCGCATCGCCAGGGTGGTGGCGCGAAATTTAAATTCTGAAAATGGCGGCATAAGTTAGGTTAGGAGCACTCGTTTGACGTGGAATCGGCCCTATTATTCTACTGTCGTTATACCCCCTTTACATGCAGCCATTGCCGCTGCTACTCGCGCTGTCCGTTGTCCTGCCCTGAATAATTCCAGGGCAACTTTTGAAGCATGCAACTATTTACATGCAGCCACTGCGGCTGCTACGCCCGCTGCTCGCTGTCCTGCTCGCAGTATTCTCCCTGATTCTCCTGATGGTAGTCAACTAAAAGGACAGGACAGCCGGCAGCATGTAAACAGACGTTACCGCTCGTGCTGCCAATCCTTTGACTTCCGTGCGAAATACCGCCACTGAAGGGAGCATGCGGCAGCGGCAGTGGCATGAGCAAAGGCAGCGCGAGCGACGCGTTTACATACTCGAGCTGCCCACTTCCCTGTCCAATTCCCTGCTCACTGCCAGGGAAGTGAGCTGCATGTAAAGGGGGTATTACAATTGTCGCACGTAGACTGAAGTAGGCGGTGGGGGAAATGGTCGAAAAGGGGTGGGTGGTAGGGGGTGATGCGGACAACCAGGGCCCTCTAAATCGAGGAAGTTGTGCGTGTTTTCCATAAGAAACAATGTTAATCGACACCCGAACACCGGTTTGTCACTGGTTTCAATGGAAAATGCGAACGGAGTCTACAAGCGATTTGAGGCATCGATCCAAGAATCGTGTGTACTATCGAAACCTAACCAACGAACGAGCACTTTGTCACCTTTTCTTCTCAAAACTTTTTCCACTGAATATACGTCTGGAGTTTTCGTTTTTTGCAATTCCTCCGTATAGTAACCACCTTTGATGGGTCTCCCCTCGAGATCTTCCAGCAAATACGTTATAGGGTTGGTTATTTGAACTTTTTTAATTTTAAATAATTCAGTGGTCCAATTGGGAGTATAACTTTTCTCGAAAACGTGCTTGGCCTTGCTAATACGTACGAGATCGCCCACCTTAAACTTGCGTGAGCCTGTCGCAACCTTGAGGTGCGTATACACCGTTTCCAATAGATGTTTCTCATTTTTTGCGTTCAGAGTGTCGGAAGGTCGCATTTTAGTAACGGAATGCGTTTGATTATTATAAGTATGCACGATCGTCGGTATGACATCGATCCAAGTGTAGGTACCGTTCAAACTAAAGTATTAAACAGTTTTTCTTTTATCGTACGGATGGCGCGTTCAGCCATAGCAGCTTTGATATGAGTATAGGAAGTGTAATGATTGATGTCATGGCGTTCCATTAAACGTCGAAAGTACATATTAAAAAATTCGCTCCCCCGATCGGATTGAACATTACGTGGTCTTGCTTCTCCTAGGATATCTTCGAAAGCGCTTGTCACCTCCTCACCAGATTTCGATTTTAACGCTCTCACCCAGATGTATTTTGAGAAACAATCGATGACGAGTAAAAAATATTTGAACTGTTTATTTACTTTCGCATACAGGTCGAGTTGTCCAAGGTCGGCCTGCCACAAGTCGTGTAAACCTTTAATTATCGTGCGACGGCGGGGATACAGTTTCCTGGCGGGTTTGTGTAACTCGTTAACTAATTGAATTTTTTCAGCAGACATTATCAGGTTTTCATCGGATCTCCTTTCTTCTTTGTCGATTTGCTGGGTGCACTGCCGGACTGATGTTGCGTACTGGGGTTGATATTGCTTTGAGAAGAGGGTAGAGGAGTCGCGGGCCGCTTCGGAGCTTTTTTACTAGTAGTAGGAGTAGTAGTGGGAGGAGGCGATGCTGTCGGTATCAGTACAATGTTGAGTTTGTCTTGTAATAAATCTATTCGCTTGCTAAGAGTTTGCATCTCAATAGCATAAGGAGTAGTATCGAATGCTGCAAGAAATTTATTGTGAGACGATTCTAGTTTCCTAGAAAATGAATCTGCTACAAGTTGAATCTCGCTGCGAAGTAAGGTGATGGATTTTTTGGTAGAGTCATCTATATACTGTTTACACGTTGAAATGGAGACGAGACCCTCTGCGAGGGCAGCTGCAGTTTCACTAACTCTTTTCTCTATAGTACCCGTTTTTTTCGCTAAGAACACCTACTAAGGCAGCTTCAGTTCACGAAATCGTCTATCGAATTCAGTTTGTGCTTCGAGAATCACACGATCCACATAACCTTTAGTACTAGCGTCAGCATCTTCCGTAGGACTTTTCAGATTACTGATCTTAACGTGTTCGATATTAAGAAAATAAACGTGGTGTATATATTTTACCTCTTTCATTAGAACGCATATCTTGTCTAACATAACCTTTTTCTGGTATTGGCACAAAACACAAAAACAGCCCTCTGCCACAAAACCAAAACCAGGAACACAAGAATGAATTATCAAACAACACTTCCCCCTAATTCATTGATTATTATTTATTCCAGACCCAAATCTTCGACACAAAATTTATGTTTTGGACTAGGTAGCCCTTTTGTTAATAGGTCAGCAATCATTATTTCAGTATTCATGTACTGAACATCAACCGTTTTGTTTTCAACTACATCTCGAATATAATGATATTTTGTATCGATGTGTTTGGTTCTATTATGAAACATGGTATTCTTGATCAACTTTTGTGCACTCTGACTATCGTTATACAGCATAATTTTCTCATTTTTGCCCAGAAGTTTCTCAAGAAAACCTCGAATAAACACAGCTTCTTTACATGCTTCACTTAAGGCTATATACTCCGCTTCAGTAGGTACTTGACAATGCAACACATGATTGTTTTCTTGATTCCCAAGATACTGCCGCATTATTTATCTTAAAAACATATCCTGAATATGATTTCCTATCATTTATATCATTTGAAAAATCAGCATCTACATACCCCATAACACTGTTTTCTGTTTTCATAAAAACTAATCCTTTAGCAATCGTTCCCTTTAGATATCTTAACACTCTTTTTGCATGTTGCCAATGTTCGTGACTATAACCGTACCTGAATTGACTCAAATATGATATTGCATAAGAAATGTCTGGTCTTGTATGAACCGACAAATACATCAATGATTCTATCAAATTTTTATATGGAACATTTGGCAAATCACTTACATTTGCTATTAATTTTAGCCCAACTTCTATTGGTGTCGAAACAGTTTTTGCCTCTGTTAAATTGAATTTCTTTAATAATTCCAAAATATATTCCTTTTGGTTAACTTTTAACACATTATTCTTGGTATCATGAGAGATGTTTAGTCCAAGAAATGATTTCACTGTACCTAAATCTTTAAGCTTAAAATGTTTCGACAACTCATTTTTTAAGTTTTCTCTTAATTTTTGACAATTTGAACTGACTAAAAAATCATCAACATATAAAGCAATTATTATTACATGTTCATCAACATTTTTATAGAAAATACATGGCTCGTGTGCAGACTGTTTGAAATTTAAATCAACCAGAATATTTTTAACTTTTATATTCCAAATTCTTGATGATTGCTTCAAGCCATATGGTCTTTTTTAACAAACAAACTTTATACTGGTTTCCTTTGGTAATAAACCCTTCAGATTGACACAAATATTTTCTGATCAATTTCTCCATTTAAGAAAGCAGTATCCACATCTAAATGATCAATTTCTAAATTTGATTTTATTGCCAATGCAAACAATGCGTATTGTGGAATTTCTGACTACTGGAGAAGAAGTTTCCGTGTAATCAATTCCATATTTCTGAGTGAACCCTTTTGCAACTAACCGTGCTTTGTACCTTAATTCCCCAGAATTTGATCTTTTTAAACAAAATACCCATTTGTTTGGTACCACAGACATTTCCGGTGTACGGTCGACCAAGATCCAAGTTTCGTTGTCCCTTGGAGATGTGTATTCCCTTTTCATTGCTTCTTTTCACAGCTCGCTGTCCGATCTTGACATCACTTCACTAACACTTGTTGGATTATATTCTTCAGTTGCACTGTGATCTTCATTCTTGCTGAACACATTGTACGTCACATAGTCTTTGAAAACTTTTTTCTTCGATATTCTTCCCGATCTCGGTATCACTTCTCTACCTTCGACTTGTTGAAATTCACCATCTTCGTTTTCACCTTGACCCTCAGTTTCCTTCGTGCCTTCCTCGTTGCTCTCCACATTCTTGAGATCTAGTTTAACTTCGATTTCTTGTGTTTCCTTTACATTTTTGTTGCTTACACTTCGAAACGGCTCATGCAGAAATTCAGCAAACCTCACTGTACGACTTATGGTAATTTTATCCGAGACTGGATCGAGAATTCTATATCCTGTACTGGTTTCACTATAACCCATCATTATTCCCTCTTTAGCTCGATCTTCCAACTTTGTTCTTTTTTCTTTGGGGACGATAAAATATCCCTTACTGCCAAAAGTTATCATATGACTCAAATCAGGTTTTTTCTGTGTCCATAACTCATAGGGAGTTCTATTCCTACTTCTCGTCGGTAACTTGTTTGAAATGTAATTAGCTGTCATAACTGCTTCCCCCCAATATTTGTAAAGTAAATTTGCATCTAACAACATACATCTAGCAGATTCCATTAGTGTTCTATTTTTCCGTTCAGATACTCCATTTTGCTCTGGACAATATGGAACAGTAGACTGAAATCTTATACCAAAGTTTTTTAATAGGTTTTGAACAGCATTACTTTTATATTCTCCTCCATTATCTGCCCGAATTGTTTTAAGATATTTCTCAAATATATTTTTCATTTCGGTAATGAACTCCTTTAATTTACCAAAAACTTCATCCTTCGAATGTAGTAAATACACTGTAGTATATCTCGAAAAATCATCTGTAAAGGTCAGAAAATACTTTTACCTCCGACTGTGCTCGTTCTCATTGGTCCACACACATCAGTGTGTACCAACTCTAAAATTTTTGTAGTTTTTGACTCTGATAACTATGGATACGGTTTGTTGGAAAGTTTTCCCTCTACGTAGGATGTACCTTCCTTTAAGTGGTTACAGTTACCAATTTTTATTCCGTTTGCGAGATTTTTTGTAACTAAATCTTTAATCATTTGGGGATTTCTGTGACCAAAACGTCTGTGCCATAAATGTATATAGTTTTTAACCTTTTTCACAGGAGTTCTGTACATAATTTGCCTTTTCCCAGAAGTTTTCTACTTTGTATAAATCATTGTTATATTCTGCAGTGATTACTATAATGTTGCCTTTTCTGATAATACATCCTTTCCCATTAAGCTTTACTTCATATCCTGCTTTTGTTATCTTTGAAACTGACAACAAATTATTTTCTAACTGAGGTACATATAAGACATTTGCAAGTTTCACCGTTTTGACGCTTCCAGCAATTAATAACTTTAATAATATGTCACCTTTACCTTTTATTTCCATGTACTGGCCATTTGCAACCATTATCTTATCGAATTTACCATTTTAAAAATTTATGAAACAACTTAGGTCATTTGACATGTGGCTTGTTGCCCCTGAGTCTATGTACCATCCTTGATTCTTTTCTTTCTTAAAAGAATCAACATTGAAGCAAAAATCTAAACTGGTATCAGGCTCACCTTCTTCAATTGCAGTCTTGGCTTATTGGCCCTTCTTCTTCTTCAAGTCCTTCTTGTGGAAATAAGAATCCTTCTTGATATGACCCTTCCTGTGACAATGGTAGCATTCCCTCGATTCATGGTTGACTTTTCCGATGTATTTCCCACCGTCTCTTCTTTTATTTGTATTTAGAGCTGTCTCCTCCGTCGATTTTCCTTCCTTCTTGTTGTATTCATCCATAAGTTTTTCTTTGACATATCCCAATGTCAATTCAGTGTCCGGTCTAGTATCTAGAGGTGTTACTAATGTCGCATAATCATCTGGTAATCCACTTAGTAGTAGAGCAGCTACATTAAAATCGTTAATTGTTTCACCGATGCCCCCTAGTCGTTCTGCTAATTCCATTACTTCTTTAATGTATACAGCCATAGATTTCTTTTCCAATTTGGATTGGTACATCTTCCGGAGTAGGTATAACTTTTTCGATAAATTGCTTCTTTCGTGTGTCTTCTTTAACTCCTCCCACATTTCCTTTGCATTTTTCGCTTTTGAAATATGAAATATCTGATTGTCCTCAACACTCAAAAAAATGGTGGCTTGTGCCTTCTCATTTTTCTTCTTCCAATCAGCGGTCGGTGCGTCTGGAGGAACATCTTCAACCACGGACCAAACGCCTTCCCGGATCAATACCATCTTCATCCTGAACTTCCAATTTTGATAGTTGTTCTCGTTCAACCTGGCAATGCCAAACTTTACGCCTTCAGCTTCCATGCTTGCCGCTTGCCACACCCAATCTTTTTCTTTGTTCTCCTTTTCCTCACTTTTCATACTTTACAGTCTTTACACTGTCACTCGTCCAACAGGAGTCCTGGGCCCATAACCTGTTGTTATTTCCAGCAGCCCTGAGGACTAGGGTTTAAGGAAAAGATACTTTACTTAAGGAAATAAACGTGGTGTATATATTTTACTTCTTTCATTAGAACGCATATCTTGTCTAACATAACCTTTTTCTGGGAGAATGTTCTCGGGGAGATGAGATGAAATTAAAAATGTTCTCGATGATCCCCAAATAATACAATAACTAATCGTTTATAATGCCGACGTTTCTTTCTATCTTATGACATGTAGAGCCATGAATATGTTCAGGATTCTGAGCGAAACGTCGGCATTATAAACGATTAGTTATTGTATTATTTGGGGATCATCGAGAACATTTTTAATAACCTTTTTCTGGTATTGGCACACAACACAAAAACAGCCCTTTGTCACAAAACCAAAACCAGGAACACAAGAATGAATTATCAAACAACAGAATTCACCTGTGTTACTTGAAAAATATAAGAGTGAAGTGAAGAAAAATGCAACATAGGCATGCTGGTCAAGTAATAAAAAACTATCGACGAACATGATTAATGAAAAGACAAACACTTTTGCCAAGCTTATCTAAAGATAGTTAGATAGATTATAAATAACCTTAACCATAACATTCACACATATTCAGCAGGCGATTGAGCAGCAATTCACAAGCGATTCACAAATATGTACTTAAATTAACAAGTTTTCCGATTGTATTTAACGCACACCATGAAGTTAATCTCGACGAACGATAATGTAAATACGTGTGACTTATGACTGACTGAATGAATGATTTTATCTATCTATTACTTTCTACCTCATTTTCTTCCATTCTTTATGCTCCTCAAGTTTCTATTTATATTTTGCCTGGATAAACAACACGGCAAAAAAGAGATAAATTGTATCACTTCGTTGGTGTTACGTGAAAGGACATTTGATACTTTTTATATCGAGGACACGAATACTAAATTTAGGCGACGATATGCTGATGCTGCGGAAACAAGTAAAGGACCGAGAAAATTCAGCATTACGCGAGAAGGCGTGAATAGAAGTAGTTGTAATAATTAAACGCAGAAAAAAATTGTTCAATCAATTGTGCATTTATTGAGAATTCGTGACATTTTCAGAAGTGGGATATTCCGCTTGTGAAAGTCATTAACTCGGTGACATCTTATCGCGTAGAAAACTGTGGATTAAGTTACGTGTGTACTGAAAAAGGTTGACCATGAGTGACAGTGGCGATGAGAGGGTCCTCTACGAATCTCTAGTGGAACAGCATCTCGAGAAGAAGATAAATGCAGCCTTGAAAAGAAGACTCGGTCAAGATTGAACTAAAGACGTGGACGACACTCAACTGGACAACGAGGGCGTTCACCACTCCAGATAAATTGTACTCAGGATTTATTGCTCCGATGGACCATTATCAATCACCTGGTCCTTCCGGTCTTCCATCAATAGCTAGACGAACTAAGTACGAACCTCCTTCGACCTCTGATAGAAACATGAAGCAACACTCTCCATCTCCAAGGTGTTATTATTGCGGGAAACTGGACCACATCGTCAAAGATTGTCGCGATAAGCAGGTGATGCGTTTTTATCTCTGCAATCGCCCTGGTCATAAAAAGGACGATTGTCGTTTGAAAATGAAACGGGACAAATCTGATGAAACCGAGCGACCAGTTAGACTTATAGACACCGCTCAAATTACCAAAGGTTACAAGAAATCGTGCTTTGTAAATGATTACGTCGCAAAGGCATACATAGACACAGGAAGTCAAGTCAACATTATTTCGCATTCACTTGTTTACAAATCTGGTTTAACTACGATCAGGAAGACGAACGTATTATCACGAAATGACCCCAATTAGGCGAAACCAGGTTGGGTCGTATCCATGTTAATGCAAGTCACACGGAACGGCTCCGACAACCTTCGGGCAGGGCACGTAATTCAAAATATATCATGCGGCGATCGGGTAAACAAACACCAATAACTCTAATAAATACGAGATGATCGTACCAATCGGGGTTCAGTCCATCAAGCACCCGCAACCCGTGCTGCCGTCCGTGACCCTGCCGGCTACCTCTATTGAGGGGGGGGTTGTCCCCCCTGGTTTTCGCTATTGGTAGACCCTCGTCCTTTTCCAGGTCCCCTAGGGATTAATGTAAACACTTTATCTTTACACCATTCTAATTCTGCCCATTTTTGTATTGTTAACACTTATATTTCTCAATCCCTTACATCTTATTCTACATCTTATATTTCTCCTTATCTTACCGCCCTTTAATAAGGGTCCACACACACTCTCTCTCTCTCTCCCCCTGTATGTTAGTGTTAAATAAACCTTATTAGCATTGCCTTGTATTTTTACCATCTCTACCGAGCTACCACCCCCAACCAGAGTACTCCCTTTGGACGCTAGGCCCTCAGGCGTGTGACAGTATTGAAGGGATTCGGCGGCGGGGGATCCAAACTGAGTTTGAAACGACGTAGGTATATGCTAAGGATTGATCGTCTTTCGTTGGGCATCACTGCAGTTGTAACTTATGCCGATATGGACAGCGTCGATTTAATCGTGGGACAACCGATCATAAATCGTGAAGGAGTGATCCTGAGAGCTGGCAATAATCAAGTGAGCATAATGGAAGATCTTGGAAACCACCTCGATAGCATCACATTGAACGACGAAGAGGATGTCCAGCGTCAACGCCGAATTATGGTCTTGGAGGACGACGTCAACCTGAAACCCCAGACATTCACGTCAGCTAGAATAAGCATCCTCGGGAATAAAGAGGATATTGCCGTAGAGCTGAGCAGCAAATACCACCCAGTGGGGCAGGTCATCATCGGCATAATTGGAGGGTTGTTTCGAGGACCGTCGAGCGTACTACCTCTCTTGAATTTGGGAACTAAGGAGGTTACTTTTCCACGAGGCCACGTGATAGGACGTTGCGAGAGAAGCGTGGAGCAAGAATCGAGGAAGTGAACAAATTACAGGGTGAGTTTAGAAAATAATAAGAAAGATAATGTCGCAGAGATAAACGAGGTTGACGTGGAAGATTTCCTTTCTCCAAGGGACAAGGGCGAATTACTGAAGATTATTAATAAATGGTCCATCTGTTTTGCAAGTAATAGTAAAAAGTTGGGTACAGCAACCCGGGGGGAAATTGAGATCTTATTATTGCAAGGATCAAAACCTGTACGCTACAGACGTTATAAGTTGTCTTTTAATGAAAGGGAGGTTGTAAGGAATAAAATTACTGATCTGTTAAAGGCCGGAATAATAAGGGAGTCAGAGTCAGAATTTGCAAGTCCAGTGGTACTCGCTAAGAAAAAGAACAGGGAATTTAGGTTGTGTGTTGACTATAGGGCGCTGAACAAAATAACTATAAAGGAGATATACCCCATGCCACATATTGAAGAACAATTTAACAGATTGTCGGGTAAAGTTTTCTTTAGCAGTTTGGATTGTAGCCAGGATTTCCACCAGATCCCTGTGTCAGAAGATTCCATTCCGAAGACTGCTTTTATCACACATGACGGTCATTATATGTATCTAAAAATGCCGTTTGGGCTAGTGAACGCACCGGGAGTTTTTAAAAGAGTCATAAATAAAGCTCTTGGTGAGTTGCGAACCGAGCGTGTTTTAGATTATATGGACGATTTGTTAATACCTTCAACATCTGTGACAGAGGGCCTAGAATTATTGCAGAGGGTGTTTGGGCGTTTGTACGAGGCTGGTTTAAAGTTGAACTTGAATAAATGTTCCTTCTTAAAGACAGAAATACAATATTTAGGTCATAGATTAAGTGGAAATGGTATTTTACCAGGTATACAAAAGACAAACGCCGTGAAAGAATTTAAAACACCCACAAACGGGAATGAGCTTCGACAATTTCTTGGGGTAGCAGGATATTTCAGAAAATTCATTCAAAATTTCGCGA
This sequence comes from Cryptocephalus moraei, assembly GCA_946251905.1. NCBI lineage: Eukaryota > Metazoa > Arthropoda > Insecta > Coleoptera > Chrysomelidae > Cryptocephalus > Cryptocephalus moraei. The sequence continues at coordinate 37,510,235 of OX276455.1, forward strand.
CGATTGCTTTACCATTAACAAGATTAACTAGAAAGGGGTTTGTTTGGAATTGGGGTGAAGAGCAAGAGAACTAATTTTTTACATTAAAGGAATTGTTAGTGGACGAACCAATTTTAGTACCATTTGACTCCAACAAAAAGACAGAGGTTCACACCGACGCTAGTAGTTTGGGTGTAGGGGGAATCTTAATGCAGGAACACGAAGGGGGTCGCTTATAACCGGTAGCTGATTTTAGTCGAGTAACTTCATCTGCTGAACAAGTTTACCATAGTTATGAATTGAAAACGCTAGCGGTAGTTGAATCCCTCAAGCGATTTCGTATGTATCTTATCGGTTCACATTTCAAAATTGTAACAGACTGTATAGCAGTACGATATACATTTGTAAAACGCGATCTTCTACCAAGGATAGCTCGTTGGTGGCTTCAGGTACAAGAATATGATTTTGATATAATACATAAACCTGGCAAATCGATGCGACACGTCGACGCGCTAAGCAGAAATGCAATAGAGGTTGAACCTTGCGAAAAACAATTATGCAGTATTAATATTGAGGATTGGTTTTTGACGGTACTAATTCAGGACGATCAATAGCACATCATAATAAATCAAATAAAGTGCAGATTGAATTCAGATTTATCACGCGAATATTGTTTTTGAAGAAAACGCCTTCTGATGATAGATTAGTAGTTCCAAAATCTGCAAAATGGAAAAATATGCAAAATTGTCACAATGAAATAGGACATCCGGGACTTATAAAACCATCGATATTATAAAACATACTTATTGGTTTGCGGGGATGACGCGTTTTATTCGGAAGTATGTATCATGTTGTCTGGAATGTACTTTTAATTAGGGAAACTATTGAAAAATAGAGGGACGACTTCACCCAATTCCAAAACCTAAAATCCCAATGGGTACTGTACATATTGATCACGTAGGACCTTTTCCAAAGAGTAAAGGTGGAAATCAATATCTATTGACAGTAATAGATTCTTTTACAAAGTTTCTGATTGTAAAGACCTGCAGAACTATGAGCTCGAGAGAGTGTATTAAAAATCTCCAAGAAATCCTTGTGAGTTATTTTGGATATCCAGAAAGGATATTTTCCAGTAGTGGTAAAGCATTTACGAGTCGACATTTTAAAATGTTTGCCACAGAGAAGCAAATAAAACACGTTCTGAGTGCTGTCGCTACACCTAGGGAGAACGGACATGTGGAGCGATATCATCGTACTGTGTTAGACCGCTTAAAAACATTAGTAGTGAAGGAATTCTACTGGGATACCAAATTACCGGAGGTGATGTGGGGAATGAATAATACTATAAACGAAAGTACTAAACATGCCCCATACGAACTGATGTTTGGAATTATAGGTAGAATTCTGAATGATCTTGAACCAAATACAAGTCAAGAAAACATGCAGGAGAAAAGAATGCAAGCTAGTGAGAATCTTCAGAGAGTAGGTATGAATGAAACGGGTATTTGATAATAAGAGAAAGGCCCCTAGAAAATACAAGAAAGGAGATTTGGTGTTGTGGAAGGGAAGTCCTTCTGGCTATTTACAGGAAATCAGCAAGAAGTTAAGTAGAAAATATTCGGGCCCGTACTTAGTGGTTAAAGTATTTGGTTCAGATCGTTATAAGATAAAGTGTATTAAAGACAGGCGGGGTTATAAAAATTATTGTAGTATTGTTGCTGCTGACTCCTTAAACCCTATTATAGTTCTACTCGGAGGGATAAGAAAGATAAGACGGGTACTAACGGCAAGGTTACTGGTAATGAAATGTGGACAACCTCGCTGATCTGATAGAGTTATTTATTTGTCGAATAAGATTTATATTTAATACTGCGGAAAAGTTTGACTAAATTGCTGCGCCGGAACAGTACGCCCTTATAAATAGCCTGTGGTGAAATAAATTGCTGCGCCGGAACAGGACGGCCTTGTAAATAGCCTGTGGTGAAATAAATTGCTGTGCTGGAACAGGACGGCTTTATAAATAGCCGTGGCGAATTGAAATTAAATTAGCGGAATTATAAAGTCATACAGGACGCTTCTTTCAGACTTTTCTGTAGGTTTTCTAACAGGAAGATTTGATATCTGAAGATGTTTTGTTAGTTACTAGAATTGCTAAGTGGAAATCAACGCGAGGACGCGTCGACCAAAAGGAGGGCCGAATGTTACGTGAAGGGACATTTGATACTTTTTATATCGAGGACACGAATACTAAATTTAGAAGACAATATGATGATGCTGCGGAAACAAGTAAAGGACGTAAAGTCAGCTCTCATTACGCGATACTTGCCAAGTAATCGAGTAGGTAGGTAAGTAGGTAGTAATCCAGGCATGGGCATTAGTATAAAGTTTTAAGCCGCATTGTTTCGGTGACAGCAGATTATCCGTTTAGGTGTTTAGGTTTAAACGATCGTAAAAGTATTCGCACATTCCACGAAATTTGTTATTGAGACCTGGTAGGGTCCGGCTTCAGCCAAACGACCACCAATCACAAATTACCTCTCTAATAACCTAGGAGCCCTGGATTAGGTATTGTCTACCAGTCTACCTGCCTTGTTTATTCGGTGATTATTAAGTAATCAGCTCGTTACTGGAATTTCGCCATCAAGTTCTCGCTCCGCCACCAGTGCCAACCTCCACAGTTGACCTCACCGAGAGCCGGCTGCAAATTTTTGTACCGATCGCGTAACCACTCGAAAATTCAAGAAAATATTAATATGATATAAAATTAATATTACCTAAAGTTTATAAATTATAAATAAATATTTATAGAAATATTGCAGATTACAATATTACATTAAATATTTATTTACAGAAAATATTGAATGAGTTTGGAGACTAATAAATTATGATTTACATATGCCAATGATTTACTGTAATAAAACAATATATTATTATGGTCATTTTTGGGATTTTCGGGAATATTTATATAATAATCATTCCGTCTGATACATCAGAAGGGCGTATAAATATATATATATATATATATATATATATATATATATATATAGTCTACTTTCCAGTACATTGTAATGTTCTTATCTTACTGTAATAGAAGAAGCAGCAATTTCATCAAATATTTCGATTTTAAAAACGTTCTTTACGTCTCTTGTAAAATTTACTTTTTGGTCCATACACCCTTCTGATATGACGCCGTCGATATCAAAAAAGCAACTTTTTTGCAAGAAACTGCACGGAAATCCCCTTCCTGAGGCCTACTTAGTCGTACATGTATTGAAAATTATAAATTTCGCAAATGTTTATAACAATAAATGGTCATAATATAAATCTGTACAACTTTCATTCTAAAGGTATTAGTAGAAAAATGGAAAATAATCGAGATAACGGCCCGCGACAATCGCGCATAAAATCATTGGTGCCAGGCACTTGCGGCTAGATTTGAAGTGGCACCATTCGATTTTTTTATCGGGGACATCAATACCATTAATTTGATACCTCGATCAAGTGGTTACCTGATGGGCACAATTCACTACAAAAACCTACCCCTTTGCGCGCTGGTGCCGGGGCGACGCGGCCAGATGAGAGGTGGCACCAATGCATTTTTCGCATCGTCTAAGTGTCGCGCATGTCCCGATACAAGTGTTTTTTGGTTACGCTATAAAGACATTCCGGTCGAAAAATTAATGAATTAAAAATTTTTTTAACGCACTTTCGGCCAAAATTTGACTGGCACCATGACACTTTTGGAATCTCTATATGCAAAACTTTGATTTTCTCGAATTTTCGAGTGGTTACGCGATCGGTACAAAAATTTGCAGCCGGCTCTCGGACCATCATTCTTCCAGATCAATATATAACCATTGACGGGCAAGGACATCGTGAACAATTCTTACTGGCAGATAATGGTCCCATAGAGGAAAGGATTTTGATATGTGGACGCCAAAGCAATCTTAGATACTCACAACAAGCAGACAACGTGTACGTAAATGGTACGTTTAAATCAGCACCACCGCTATTTGCTCAAGTGTACATTATTTTGGCGGACGTTTATGGTGGTGTTATTCCATTGTTGTACGGTTTGTTGCCGAACAAAAGACGTCAGACCTACGATGCTTTTTTTCGTTTGGTGAAAGACATAATTCCAGACTTCAAGCCTCGTAGAATATTCTGCGACTTCGAAATGGCCGCAATCCAAGCCATTCGAAAAGTATTTGAAGAAAGTAATATATCGAGCTGTTTGTTTCATCTGGCCCAGAATCTCCAGAAACACGTAGCACAGTTAGGTTGTTTGAGGCAGAGGTATAATAACGAAGCCGATTTTGCCATTCAAGTCAAAATGATATTGAGTTTGGCATATGTCCCACTTGACAGACTGGATGATGCAGTAGACTTACAGGGTGTAGTAGGATTACATGGCATTACACTGCCAGGTGAAGTTCATGAATTACTAAACTATTTTGAGGACAATTATATCGGAAGGCCTAATAGAAGGGGGAGTGGGAGACGTTCGCTATTGTTTCCCATTGAAATGTGGAACCTTTATCAAAGAATTTTGGAAGGCATGGACCGAACCAATAATCATGCAGAGGCTGCAAATAGACGACTTCAGAATGAGTTAGGGATGGATCATCCAACTATATGGAAATTTGTGGAAGCCCTGAAACAAATTCAAGTCGGAAGGGACGTTTTCCTGGAGAGACTGATCGCAGGGAATGAACCACCAAAAAAACTGAAGAAGTACGTCCATACTGATGAGGATCCAGGGACTGGTCCGTAATTTTGAAAGGAGAGATTTAGGAGATTTCTTAAGAGGCATCGCATATAATTTTGAAATGCACCATAATTAATAAAATTGTAAATATTTTTTGACGAAAATGTTGATTTCTTTTGTATTATAGAATATGAAAACAACCCTTATTGGGGCTGTTTTAATTAATTAATTTTTAAATTCAATTTGAATTTGTTTATTAGAATGGTTTTAAAAAAATTTATAACACGTTCACTTAGGCGAAGTAAAAAATGGAATGGCCGTGAAATCTCTAATATACATAAACAAAACTAACTCTCCTTTTACAAAATTTCTCGGCGTCAGCAGTTCCCTCCGTCCGAGGCCAGGCACGTACTCCGTTCGGCGGAGACCTCCCAAAAATCGCTAACAAATATGTTAATTTTAATACTGTTGAATTACTTTATTTCGTGTCTTGTGGAAAACTGACGAGAATAAACTATATTCATACACATATTCGCAATCTGAGTTCGTGTACCTAAATATTATTTACTTTAACGAATAGAAAAACCGGCGCCGAATTGGCCAGCGCCGAGTCGGCCGCGCCGAGTCGGCGGCGCCAAATAGTACTAGACCCCAGTACGCGAGAAGGCGTGACAAGAAGTAGTTGTAATAATTAAATGCTGAATAAAATTGTGTTAGGGATTAATGTAGAAATAACCCTTAATTCCACCCAATTTACAATTTAATTCTGATCCACACTATTTCGTTGAAATGTACAAGTTAGCGTATCTCGATCGAACACCCTCCGGTGCCTCTCGCTTGCTCTCTTCCCACCGAATTCCGTCTCCAGGAATCCCCGCGACTCTTCGGTAGTTCCCCGGACCTTCGCCGCGTCAGCTGATGAACGCATCGCCTCCTGAAGGTCGGCAGCCAGGGCCGGCTTACGGCGGCAAAACGGGTAATCCCGAAACGGGTTCATAACAATTGTTCAATAAATTGTTCATTTATTGAGACTTCGTGACATTGGCTTTATGAGCTAAGTTCATATGAAATTCATTTCTAAAAATAGAATTTTATCCAAACATTTAAGAGCTTGTGTTGTGTTGTGTGATTGGTTTAACAGTTCTCCTGTGCGAAAAGACAATAATCTTGAGATTAACCAACTAACTGTTTCATTAATTAACAATCTGTGAGACTGATTTTATTTATCGATGACTTTCTACCTCTTTTATGTATATTTCGCCTGGAGAACCAACACGGTAAAATATATAAATTGTAACACTTCTTTAGCTGTATATGAGCTAAGCCCGAAATTCCGTTCTAAAAATAGAATTTTATCTAAACACAACTCAAGAGAGTAGTCCTAGTTATGTGTACACAAGTCGCACGGTCAACCGAGATAAGAAGATGCAATTCAACGCTCTATCATATTACTAATGTATCACATTATCCATATAAAAATTGTACTTGAAAATAAAGATTATTCTCTGTTTAGCTTTCACATACATCAGAGTAGTTGTATTTTCGTTTTTAAAAAGTCTCATCCCGGTCGAACCGACATAATTGGCGCAGTCAGTAGGATCCGTGCGGTTGTGAAATTCGTGAAAATCGCATCGTGCCGAGAAAAACAGTTTCATAACTTTAGTGTACCAACACTTTAAGTGCGGATTAACAAGAGACTTTCCACGGCTCGAGATCCTGTTCCAGAGGAAACTCGTCCAGGCAAACGTCACAGCTACCACGACGGCAACGGAGGATCGGAGGAAGGAACCACGTAACTTCCAAATTCCTTTCTTGCCTCTCCTAAACCCTTTGCCCAGGAATTTAGGGAAGATAGCAACATAAGGTTAGGTTAAGTAACGAAGAAAGAATAAATAAAAGAGAGAATAAAACTCATATGAACGCATACGAAATTTCAAAATTAGCTTTAGAGATAGATAAAATAAAACTTTCTGATCAAATACCGAACGATTCAGACGACGAATCTTCTAGTTCAAATTCTAATAAAAAAGTAGAAGATACAGAGATGCCACCACTAAGTCAAATGAACTGGGATCTCATCAAATCAAAATTAAATAATATAAAACCATATGATGGAAATAGTAATACCTTAAACAAATTTCTAACGAGTTGCGACAATCTAATAGCTAGTCATAGTAACTATCAGAACGAGAAACTCAATTCACATATCTTTAAATGTATACAAGGAAAATTAGTAGAAAAAGCTGAAAACTTTAGTAGGCATTAGAACTGAATTAAATAAATGGGAGACCCTGAAAGAAGCTCTCAAACAATGTTTTTCAGATAAACGTAACCTAGACTGTTTAGTTCAAGAACTAACTAGATTAAGACCCTATAAAGGCGAACTCCTCTTAGCTTTCGGTAGTAGACTTCAACTGCTGAGAAGCGATGTAGCTCAAAAAATTAATAACGACACCACCCTTGACGCTAATAATAAATTATGTCAAATCGATCATTATAATAAAACCGCTTTAAATACTTTCATTGCTGGCTGTACTGGAACATTACGAAATAATATGCATTTGAAAAAACCTGCAACTTTAGAAGACGCTTTAGCGTATGTCACCAATACGAAAATTTCGAAAGATTATACGGTAATCTAAATGACTCGAGAATAAATTCAGCTCCGAAAAACACTTTTCCGCAAAACAACTTCAGACCCCCAAATTTCCAACAAAATCACTCTCCAATGAATCAAAAATTTAATTACACCCCAACACCTAACTTCGGCAACCCAAACAGAAATTTTTTAAATCAATTCCCAGGAAATCAATCCCAAAACGGTTACCAAAAACCGCCATTTCCCAGTCAACCGATCAATATTCAACCTAAGCCAATGCCACCTAGACGACTCTTTACTAATAGAGAAGTTTTCGGAACTCCCGGACCAAATTCAAACGTCTGCAAACCAGGTCGATTCACTAAACAACCTTTGCCGAAACCTGAACCGATGTCAATCAACTCGAGAATCCCATCTGTTAATGCCGCTCAAACGAGACAAAACAATCAATTCACTCCAGGCCCAAGCAAACCATATAATCACTTCCAAAATGTAGATCGTAACCCAAACTACACTTTCGAAGAACCACACTCTAACGACTATCAAGACTTTGATCCAGATCAATACGATTACGATTATTCATACGATCAAGACTATTACGACAATTCCAACAACTTCGATCAATACCCAGAATACTACTCAGACGAAACCTCTTATCAAAACGTTCCGCAAGAAAATTTAGTTTCGAACACAAATGAACGTTCAGAAGTAAAAACCGAATCAGTCGAAAGTTTTCCAATACCAGCCTCGGAAGAAAACCCACAACCTTAGTAGAACTCAATACACTTTCCAACAATACTTTACCTTACGTCGAGATTGAAAACCCAAGATTAAAACTTTTAATCGATACGGGAAGCTCAAAATCAATAATCCGTCCCGATGTAATAGAGAAATATTATCCAAACAGAATCTATAGATCTTATACAATAATAAAAACAACATTAGGTAGTAAAACCATAAATTATCAGGCTCAAGTACCAATCTTCTCAGAATTTAATTGTTTTTACGAAATTGACTTTCTACTATTCAACTTTCACGATTATTTCGAATGTATAATAGGTCTCACTGATTTGATAAACATGAATCTCTATATCGATTTAACTAATGATCAACTAATTGGAGAACATGTACAAATACCCATTAAATATAGGCCAATCACTAAATTAAACTTTTCCTTCTATGTAAATTCAAAAGAAAAACTTCTAAAACAATTACCAGTAAATATAAACAATGGAGAAATTTTAATTCAGGAAACCTTTTTAGATAATTTGTACATTCCAGAAACGTTAACATTTACAAAAGACGGATATGCACCCGTCGAAATTCAAAATTATACAAACGATCACATATCCTTCACTTTAGACCAACCATTAGATGTAACTAAAGTTTATGACTCGGCTTTCGAAATTAATAAATTGAAAATTTAAATACAGACCATCAATTCAGAAACAATGAGGAAATTATCCCCAAATCAGACATCGAAAATTTAATTCGAACAGACCACATGAATTCAGAAGAAAAACGCGAAATTGTTAGAATTTGTAAAAAAATTAAAGATGTATTCCTAAAACCCGGCAATAAACTCATTTTCACATCTAAAGTCAAACATGTCATCAATACTAAAGACGAAGTTCCGATACACACAAAATCATATCGTTACCCATACATTCACAAAAATAAAGTAACGAAGCAAATCCACGAGATGCTCGAACAAGGAGTCATCCAACCATCAAATAGCCCATGGTCATCACCGATTTGGATCGTCCCTAAAAAATTAGACGCGTCAGGACGACAAAAATTGCGACTAGTCGTAGACTATCGTAAAATCAATGAGAAAACAATCGATGATCGTTACCCAATATCAACGATGTACTAGATAAATTAGGGCGTAGTCAATATTTTTCAACATTAGATCTAGCGTCAGGTTTTCATCAAATCGAAAAGGATAAATGTTCAATACAAAAAACAGCTTTTACGGTAGAAAACGGGCATTATGAATATCGAAGAATGCCTTTCGGGTTGAAAAACGCACCATCAACTTTTCAACGTGTGATGGATGAGGTCTTAATTTCTTAAAAGATCTCCAGCACAAAGTATGTATGGTATACATGGACGATATCATTATATTTAGTACCGGGTTACAAGAACATATTCAAAATTTAAAACTTGTTTTCGAAAAATTAAGGGGAGCTAGGCTTAAAGTTCAGTTAGACAAGTGCGAATTCCTAAGAAAAGAAGTCGAATTTTTAGGACACGTCGTAACACCCGACGGTATAAGACCGAACCCCCAAAAAATCACCGCCATAAAAAAATTCAAAATTCCACGAACACAGAAAGAGATCAAATCATTTTTAGGATTATTGGGTTATTACCGAAAATTCATAAAGAACTTCGCGAAAATTACAAAACCTATGACATCTTGTTTGAAAAAAGGTCAATCAATCAAACACACCCCGGAATTTGTCGAATGCTTCGAAACCTGCAAAAATTTACTAACATCAGAACCTGTTCTCGCTTACCCAGATTTTAATAAAAATTTCGAACTGACTACCGATTCCTCAAAATATTCTTTAGGAGCCATTCTATCACAAGATAATCACCCATTTGTTATGCCTCGAGAACCCTCAACCAAGCCGAAATTAATTATTCAACTAAAGAAAAAGAACTATTAGCAATTGTATGGGCCTGCAAGTATTTCCGACCGTACCTTTTTGGCCGTAAGTTTAAAATTTTCACAGATCACAAACTCTTGAAATGGCTTTTCTCATTAAAAGAACCTAATTCACGATTAATCCGTTGGAGATTAAAATTAGAAGAATTCGACTATATAATCGATTATCTAAAAGGTAAATATAATCGAGCCGCTGATGCTTTATCCAGACAACCTCAAGTAGATTTAAATGCATTAGAAACAGCATCTCTAGAATTAAACCTAGATGATCTTGACGAAGTTATTATCAAAGAGCTAGTTGAAATGGAAAAATTACCTATACTAGAAACAGAAGAAATTTCCGATATATTAGAAGAGTTCGATCGAAATTCGAAACCGAAAATTATAATTCACTCAGATATTCAGGTTGAACCCCCAAAATTAGATCCAGTCGACAGCGATTCGCAAACCATTCATACCGCAGTAGAAAACCCAATTTTTACGATACCAATATCAAACAAACCGTTAAATATGTACAAAAATCAAGTGATATTCACATGTGAAGATATACCTAAATTTAAATTCAGAAAAGAGAAAATTTTTGAAAACATTATATTTTACGTCACCCTACCCGGTAGAAACGTAGAAGATAATATTATCGATTTCGTAAAAAAATAATTTGCCCCTAGACAAACATATGCATTATACTTTCACAAATCACTATCACCGACAATTTTTAATTTAACAGTTCAAAACACTTTTAAACATTCATCATTCAAATTTGTTCACTGCACCAAAATCTTAACCGATGTTCAAAATATTGAGGAACAAAACGAAACAAATTAAATATTACCACATTTTCAAGACAGGACATAGAGGAATAAATGAAGTCAAAAATTCCCTAAATCAAAGATATTATTGGCCAAAAATGTCAGATGACATTGAAAATTACATAAATAATTGCGAAACTTGTTTGAAAAATAAATATGATCCACACCCACCTGTGATTAAATTTAACTTGACACCCACATCGAAAAGACCTTTTGAACATATCCATATGGACGTATTCCAAATTTCAAAACAACCCTTTTTAATTATTTTTGAATCTTTTTCTCGATATGGTCAAGCATACCCATTAAAGTCCATAACTGGCGTTTCAGTTACAGACGGATTACTAAATTTTATAACTCACCACGGCTTACCTTTAAAAATCACTACAGATAGTGGAACCGAATTTAAAAACATAGATTTAGAAGATTTTTGTAAATTACATAGAATAGAATTGCATTTCACTACACCAAAAAACAGTAATTCTAATTCTCCTGTCGAAAGATTCCATTCAAGCTTATTAGAACACTATCGATGTTTACATGAAGAAAATAAAGACTTAACCAACGAGCAATTAATAAAACACGCTGTTCTTTGTTATAACAACTCTATTCACTAAGTCACAAAATTAACACCGTTCGAGATAATAAATGGACATATCGATTCTCCAAATCCATTCGATCTAAATGATCAATTAATTCTTTTAACCTACGTTCAAGATCATAAACAAAATGTAAAACACCTGTATGAAAAAGTCTATGAACGAAACGCCGAAGTAAAGGAGAAAGTCATTGAAAAATTAAACAAAGAACGTTCAGAACCGCCTGATTTCTCAAAACAACAAACCGCATATATAAAGACGAAATTTAGAGATAAAGAATTACCAAAATTCAAAAAGGTTGATGTTTTGTCTGATGATGAAGTTCATTTAAATACAAACAAAGGCACCTATCATAAAAGTCTAATTAAAAAACCGCGTAATGACAAATCGAACTTGTTACAAGTAACCAATGGACAGACGAGTACAGCCCGTTCGATATCTGATGAGTTAGAATTCCAAGAACTACTAAACCCCTTCTTATCGGAACGACTGTAACAATATACCGCGACAGAGGGGTGCCTTAAAAATTTCGACATTATTGTTAATGTCGAATGCACGCAAAAGCTAACATGGTAAGTGCTACGACCGCCGTCAATGACTTTCTAACGCTGCTCATACTCGGTCCTTTGTCGAAAGTCCTCAATACCGACAAAGGTAGCTACGCGTTTTCTTGGAATTCTACCTCATGAAATTTTGAACAAGCAGTACTGATCCTGTGCCTGGTCCTTCAGGTACAAATGGTAGTGGTAGATGGTAGTGGGAACGAGATACGTCTCACAAAACTCGAAAACCTTTTGCTACCCCTTAAGTTAGGAAATTCCAGAACTATATATAGTAAACATACATTCTTACATTATTTAGATTTAAGCGAATTAATCCAACAAGTAGATACATTAGAAAACGCTTTTAAATATTTAAAGAGTAATTTCGAAAAACTGAATGCAACTAACCCTATTTCTTATATTAAACTAGCACGTAATTCTCTAAACAGAGCAGAATTCTTAATAGAAATGACCCGGAAAAAATTAGATAATTTTCACCCAAACATTCGAAAGAAAAGAGGACTTTTTAATATTATTGGCAAAGTTAATAAATGGCTATTCGGAAATTTAGATTCAGAAGACGGAGTCAAATATGATAAAGCGATCGAAATTCTAGAGAAAAATCAGAAAACAATTACACCCGAAACTAACCTCCAAATAACTCTCTTTAAAAAACTAATCGACCACTATAACAAATCAATCACTATTTTATCAACAAATCACGATAAACTTAACGAAAACTTAAATAAATTCCATACAGCAGTCGAAAGTCAAATAATCGGTCTTGGACAATACATTAGTTTACAGAGTCTGCTTTCAGGTATCCACGTAGATTGTCAAAACGTTGTATCATTCCTAGATAATTTGGAAAATGCTATTATATTTTCGAAACTCAATTCTTTACATCCATCAATAATATCTGTAAAAGAAATTCTCGAAATGATCGAACATCTAAAAAGAATTTATAAAGAAAATGAAATTCCAAATTTTAAGAATCCATTAACATTTTACGAATTTTTAGGCACTCAAGTGCATTTTTCGGATAAGAAAATAGTATTTGCAATTCATGTTCCAATAATCGACCCTGAATCCCTAGAATTTTATCATCTATATCCTATTGTCCATAATCACCGAATGTTTATCCCCGAATACCAATATTTGGCACGGAGTACTTCAACTACGAGACCAGTGAAGACCGCCTGCCCCGTCCTAGAAGATACTTATTATTGTCACCAGAACTACCTACCAGTCGACAACTGTACGATCCAGATATTCCAAGGGGAACCACCAAGAAACTGCCCTATCCTCGAAGTCAACATTTAAGAATCCATAATCGAACAAATCGCCCAAGAAGAGGTCATCATAATGCCGGAAGAAACTGAACGAGTCTTGTCGAAATGCAAGACGGACCAATATTTCGATATTGCCAACCCCAGTTTAATAAAGATAGCCGAATCCTGCTAACTCCAGATCGGAAACAAGAAATTCGTCAACAATAAACGAATTCAACAAGGAAAGCCGCTAATTTTACCAAAACTAGAGATCACTGAGTTTCCAAAATCGATAAACTATCAATCGACCAATATCACCAAAATTGACTTCGATAACCTATACGAAATCAATAACGCTGCGAAACAAATGCTACCGATTCAAGAGGATAAAACCGACCCCTTCACCATTTCGACCATGAGCTTCGTCCTGGGACTTGGGACTTATCGCCGCTACCGTGTACATCCTGATCAAGAAAAGGAAAATCAAATTGTTCTTCAAGAAGAAGATAGAAGATCCGGAGGACAACCCTAGGGCAAAAACAAATTCCATTGTTTTCGCCACTTAAGGAGGGAGGAGTTATGTGTACACAAGTCGCACGGTCAACCGAGATAAGAAGATGCAATTCAACGCTCTATCATATTACTAATGTATCACATTATCCATATAAAAATTGTACTTGAAAATAAAGATTATTCTCTGTTTAGCTTTCACATACATCAGAGTAGTTGTATTTTTGTTTTTAAAAAGTCTCATCCCGGTCGAACCGACATAATTTCCGCCTCGAACGTGAAGGTTATGATTACATTCTCGTGTCGAGCGGCGTGGCGTTTGGTACGAAATTGAGTTTTTTTCTTGAGTAGTGACTTTTATTAAAGCCATCCGTCAAGTATTAGCTCCAAGTCCAGGTGAATATTGTTCAATTTAGGAAATTATAGCTCCCTATATTGATATTTGTTAACAACCTAAGCCCTATAAGGGGTTAACATCCCCACATACTGAGTAAAGTGAGTAAGGGAGGAGGGGGACCTGGTCCCCCTCCTCAATCAGGTCCTGATCACTATCAGGAGCCCTATATTCAAATAAATATCAATAAGTCTGAGGAAATTAGATCGATAGATATTAATACCGATAGTAAAAATACGTTAAATAAAGAACGAATAAATTATCAATATACTAAGAAAGATAAAGGTCCCTATGAAGTATTTATAAGCAGTAATAGTGGACAGAACATAGGAAATTACTGTGCATTGAGTATTGCAAAGAATATTCAAAAACTAAACTTAGAAAACATAATAAAACTAGAACGCAAAGGAAAGAACAGAATATGTGTCAATTTCTCAAATTATTTATCTGCAAATAAGCTAACTAACGATGATAGGATTAAACAATTAGGTTATGAATGCTTTATACCATCCAATAGAGTCACATGTAAATTCCTAATCAGACAAGTAGATTTTGGGGAAACCGAGGATGAATTAATGAAAGGTATTACAATAGAATCGATGAGGGATTATAAACTATTGCAGGTTAGGCGGTTAACTACAAGAGATCGTAAGTCGAAAGAGGTCAAATTTATCCCCACTCTGTCGGTAGTATGTACAATCACGGGGACACTAATCCCCCGGGAAGTCAAAATACACGGGTTAGGACCATACAGAACATTCCCTTATATAAGCCCAGTCATTCAATGCGCGAACTGTTGTAAGTTTGGGCATGTTAAAATGCAATGTAGAGGAAAACAAATCTGCTCTAGATGCACCAAGGACCCTCATGAGGGTGAATGTGAAAAATTTTGTATTTTTTGTAAAGATGACGGTCATTACAGTACTAGTAAAACCTGTCCAGAGTACATTCGTCAAAAGAATATTAGATATGTGATGGCTGTAGATAATAAAACTTACTTTGAAGCAAGCGAAATGTTCCCATATCCCAGATTCAATAATTCTTCAAACCCAATCTCGATATCCACAAATCATGAATTCCCCAAGCTCAAATCCAAGTTAAGTAATCCAGTAATAGATGTTTCGCAAAGAAGAACCCTATATACCCATTCCCCCGGACCTAAAACTTATGCAATGGCCTCGACTGTAGGCGAAAGTAAAAAAAGAAGATCCACAGAAGTGGAACAACCTGATAAAAATCAAAACAATAACGTGGGTATTACATATCCACACCCTATGAATCGCCATAATGTCCAGGCGGTTCAACCGTCAACTTCAGGGGCACAACCTTTCCCAGGGGGGGAGGTTGGCCCCTTGGATGTCAATCTCCTCAATATATTAGGCGATCCCAACCTATCTGTAGAGGAAAAGTGCCACAAAACTCTTTCATATATAGAGGCAATATACACACCACATATTGATGGCACTAAAAATTTTACAATGGAATATTAATGGTTTAAAGGATAATCATCTCTTTCTCAGGGAAATTGTAGCAGATCAACATCCCGATATTGTATGTATTAATGAGACACATCTAAAACCCCAAGACAATCTATACCTAAATAGCTATATCCCGTATAGATGCGACAGGCATGATGGGTACAGTGGTATTGTTACTTTTATCCATAACTCGATCAGTCATTTCCCAATCAGACTGGATACTTCCACGTTATCCCCATACACTCAAACACACGGGTTCTTCATTGAACATTTTAAGGTAAATGTAATCAACATATATAATTCCACCCAGACACATATGGAGCTTGAAGACTGGAGGCAGTTGTTGTCCTCCATTGTCTCTCCAGTAATAATTGTCGGTGACATTAATGCACATCACCCAATTTGGGGATCATATAAAACTAATTACAATGGTCGAATTTTATCTCAGTGCCTGGAAGAATTAGACCTTGTCACTCTGAATGAGGGTAGGGAAACAAGGATAGGTTACCCCCTAATCAAATCGGTGCTAGATCTTACAATCACTTCTAAGAACATAGCCACCAAATGTGAGCACAATGTACTACAGGAGTACAAAATCAGTGATCATCTTCCTACTCTATGCACCTTTCATAGTTCAGGTTCTTCTGTAGTAACAAACGGTATGGGACATAAGTTCAACTATAAAAAGGCCAATTGGGGCAAATACTCAAATCATATCGAAAGAGAGGTAAAAGGGGACTTAAATATGGGCTATAAACAGTTAGTGGAATGTATGGTGACAGCTAGGGAAAACAGCGTACCAATATTTAGTGAGAAAGCGATCAAGCCACACAAACGGGCTCCATGGTGGGATGATGAATGCTCAGGTATTATCAAAGAAAGGAAAAGGGCCATAATCCAATATTTTAATAACCCCTCATTAAACAATTTCTTAGAACTAAAGAATGTGCAAGCGCGGATCAGAAAAGTCTTTAAAACAAAAAAACGCACAAAATTTCAGGCATTTTGTAATACTCTCACCAGAGAGTCACCCATGACGTACATATGGAAAATCATAAGGAAATTCTCCTTCGCCCTCTCAGTCACTCATTCTAATAGATTACCCCCGGAAAGCATCGCAAAGGATATTATACAGAATCTGGCAGGAAGTAATGAGAAATTAAACAAGGGAAAGCTAATACAAGTAGGTAATATAAAGGACTTCCAAATGTATGAACTCATTCATTGTATTTCATCAAAAAATAAGGATACTGCACCAGGTTACGATCAAGTCACATACTCTATGATATAGAATTTACCTTCAATCGCTAAGAAACTACTTCTAAAATTGTTTAATCAATTTCTTGGGGGTAAAGCGATACCGCCCAGTTGGAAAGCGATTATTATTCACCCTTTATTAAAACCATTCAAAGATCCCATGGTGTATAGCAATTACAGACCAATCGCACTCATGTCTTGTCTATCAAAAATCTTTCAATCCTTAATAAAACTCAGGCTGGAATGCTTCGTAGAAAACAGGAAGCTTTTGCCACAATTGCAAATAGGCTTCAGGCGAGGGAAAAGCTGTATGGATGCACTAGCATACCTATATCATATCATTAAACTAGGTTTTCGTCAAAATATTTATACCTTAGTGGTATTTATTGATCTAAAAGCGGCATATGACCATGTAAGAATTGAAATATTGCTAAATAAACTACTAGAATTAGGAATCCCTCCGGAACTCGTAAACACCATCTGTAATCTTTTCTGGGAAAAAAACCTATTCATCAAAAGTTCATCGTCAGTGTCTCTCGTGGGACCAGTTAACTCTTTAAGGGGGCTACCCCAAGGCTCCCCCCTGAGTCCCTTACTGTTCAACATCTATACGGCCTCTCTACATACTTTTCAGAATAGTAACGTAAAGTTAATACAATATGCGGATGACCTAACACTTTATATACAAGGTACATGTATTAAGGACATGTTCTCGCAGATGAACATGTTTTTGGTTGATTTCCATAGGAATGTAGAGGATTTGAATTTTAAAATCTCGATTGACAAGTCTAAATACATACTGTTCAGAAAAGGTAGAAATAGAAACCCCTATCCGTCACTAATCCTAAACAACCGAAGCTTAGCGCAAACCGAGGAATATCAATATCTGGGGATCAAGTTCTCGTTTAACCTCAAATGGAATTCACATTTTAATTATATCGAACAGAAATGTCTAAAAAGATTAAACGTATTAAGGGCTGTGGTTGGTTCATCCTGGGGGCAGACCCTCAGACGCTATCCACACTATATAAAGGTATCATTCGATAGCATTTAGACTATGGAAGTCCCCTTTTCGATGTGCACAACATAGCACTTTTTAGGAAGCTAGAAACAATACAAAATAAAGCGCTTAGATTGATAACCGGTTGTATGAACTCGACCCCTATACATTCTTTGCAAGCGCTAGGGGGAATCCCCGACCTACTAACCAGACGGAGACTCCTTACTTCTAAATTTATTACTAAATCCGCATACATTGGTTCATCCACACTATCTCAATTAGCCATTGGAGATAAGAGTCGTTCGGAACCTGGGGGAAGCCCGCTGCCAATCCTACCTTAATCGAAGAAACCTACCTTAAATTCATCAATCTATATCCAGATTGTAAACCGCTACCTATCATGCCTGTTTTTTACTTTGATTTACAATGTTCCCTGAGAAAAATACTTTGCATAATTCCAGATTACAACAAATTACAAATTAACGAAACCGTCAAATTTTCAAATTATTTTAATAATAACTATCCCCACCACACCCATATATTCTCAGACGCATCAAAACAACCAACAGGGAGGTTAGGAATAGGAATCACTATCCCTAGCCTAAACATCAAGTTTTGTTCAAGGATTCACGATCTATTTCAAATATGTTTGGCGGAACTAATTGCGATACATAGAGCGATACAGTTAGCGATTGAAAATAACTTACGGCGTTTCATTATATTTACTGATTCTCAAAGTGCAATTCATAAAATCAACTTTAACCCCAGAAATAAGATACCCCTAACATATTTAGCGTTGGAAGTAAGAAGACTAATCGTTGAACAAATTTCGAACTATAATAGATCGATTCTGATTGCTTGGATCCCAGGTCACAGTGGTTTTCCTGGAAATGAAATGGTTGATAAATTGGCCAAAGTAGGATGTAACCTTACTCATCCTGGAAATTTCCTACCCTCTCCGGAGGATATATCTCCACACATGAGAAAATTCATATTAAAGGAATTTAATGAGTCATGTTACCTTAAGGTAACCGAATCCAACACTTTCCTAGGTAAGATATGGGAATCCTTCCCGTTGATTCCATGGTTCCAGACAATCACAGACCCACGCAGGAACAAAATTAGTATCCTGAATCGATTGTTATCAGGGCATACAAAAAGCTATTTACATATGTTCAGTATTGGAATGAGGGATGACCCCTTATGCAGATGTGGTTCGGTGGGATCGCTAACACATATTCTGTTGGAATGCCCTTTGAACGATAATGAAACCTTAAATAAAAGCTTAGAAAAGAATGTACAGCAATTACCATTCTCGTTGTTAACAATTCTAAGGGAGGGGAATTTAGAACTATATAACGATATATATAAACATATCTGTATTAATAACCTATCGATCTGATCTAACAACCCTGTATTAATGGTGGTTCTGAGGATCACCTAGAATCGAGAAACTAAAGTAGTATATTTACCTGGATTTGGTTTTGGGTATAGAGTTCATAACATTGAGCTATAAAAAATTCAAAAGTACATATAATATTTCGTCCTTACAGTTATCGTCGGCTCATACACACGAGAATATAGGTCAATCGTTACTAAATTATCTGTTTCTAAACAATAGTAAGCAAGAAAATTGAAGACTTTAAAGTATAAAGGATAGCCTACGTGGGAGGCTATCGGCTCTGGGTATCGACCTCTGGTCTAAACCCATATTTGGAAGAAGAAGAAGAAGAAGAAGAAGAAGGTTATGATTACCTATGTTACGGTTTTAAAAAGGCTTGCCCGTGTTTTAGTGTTACATCACCCTTCATGAGAGATTGTGTTGTGCTGTGATATTTGTTTAAGTGTGCCAAAGACATTAATATTTAGCAGAGTAATTGGAACAAACCACTAATTGGTGAGTTTATCACTGAGCCATTTCTTCTTCTACTGTTGATTAACTAATTAGTTCTTTAATTAATTAACCATCGATATTTAAAGTTGAGTAATAATCGTAGTTTAGTCGAAACATTAGTCACTGTTAGTACAGTGTCGCCTTTTATCTCAAGGTACCTTGCGCGCTACCTCCCCTAATATCCATTGCACAAGCTAGACGAAAATAGAGAGAAAAAAGATCGACTATTATACTGTCTAATTGATATTTGTTCTAATTCTTTGTTTTTAATTTTAAAACACAAGTGCCTATACCTGTTTGTTTTATATTTAATTTCATTATTATTATTATTATTATCATCAATATTATGATTTATAGGGATTATTATGTATTATAATATACTACACATCGATATTTAAAACTGAGTAATAATCGTAGTTGTCTCTATTTGGTATTCTAAAGATTAGTTAGTCACTGTTTATCCAGTGCCGCCTTTTATCTCAAGGCAGGGTACTTCGCTCGCCAATCCCTTAGTACCCATTGCACGTTCTTTGCAATTGCCACTAGTATGTAATGTGAGTATGTGTAGTTTGCGTTTGCGTGCCATTCCCTGGTACCATTGCACGATCAGTACCAGTGTATTGCATTTGCGAGGACCTCGAGTAGGTACATTACGTGCCCTCCCCTGGTACCACTGCACACTCGACCCTATAAGTTATTAAGGTTGTTGTTTGCTAAGAGCTGTGGTAGGTACTTTGCGCGCTACCTTCTATAGTACTCCCCGCACCCCCAGTGCTAGTTTGTTAGAGGTCTGGTGGGTATTTTGAGAGTTAGGTACCTCCCCCAATGTCTATTGCACAAACTATACGAAAAGCGGGAGACAACTATCAAATATTATACCCTCTGATTTTATATTTGTTTCAATTACTTGATCCTACAACTTCACCAAGTATTAAGTAATACAAATTATTGTCGCCTATAAATTGGCAAAGGTCGCTCAATTGCTGGCATAATTGCTCAAAGTAGTTTTTATTTTTTTGTCCCAGAAGTGCCGTCGTCTCTAGTTTAATTGCTGTCAGACTCAATGTCAGTCCACCTCGCTACCTGGCTCACACTAAATATATTTAATTTTATTATTATTATTATCATCATTATTATAATTATAGGAATAATTTTAACTATTGAGTCTCTTCGTTCGCTGTTTCCTATATATACATATATATGACGTCACCTGGTCACGCTGCACCCGACTTGGGTCCATAGCCTGAAAAAACGCCCGACTTGGGTCCCCGCCGCACCCGACTTGGGTACGAGGGTCCGGTTAATCTTAATTCTACCTTTGCTACCCTGTTAAACAAGATTTTCTAAGAAACCGCTTCATTTGTTTACCTGAATAGAATGAAAAGGGCGAACGCCTCACATTTCGGTCAATATTCATTAAGATGGAAGCGCCGATGTCAGTTATGTCCAGCTTAAAAGGTAAGTCTCTACTAGTAATTGAGGGATTTAAATTTGATTTTCATACGCTAATAAATGATGTTCAACGATGGCGTTGTGCGAATGAACGTGTTCCTCCTTCGTCAAATTAGATTCAATCAACGATTCAAATCATAAAATTCATCATTACTCTGTATATTTATAAATCTTTTGCAGTCCTTACGCAACATTACAGTTACAGGTACCAAATTCAGGTATACACTTGCCGGTCGGATTAACTTAACGCGCAGATAAGAGCGGACCCAAATCGGGTGCGGCAGGGACCCAAGTCGGGTGAGACGCGGACCTAAATCGGACGAAGGGACCCAAGTCGAGTGAACCAAACGTTATTTTTCTTTTCCTATAGAAAGATCGAGCAATGAAAAACACATTGTTTCGCTTCCCACTTCATTACTACATCGATATAATCAACATTTACAAATGAAAAATAAACAAACAGTAATGACAGTTTACATATAAAAAATATTAAAAAATCAGTAGGTGTAGAATATTGGGATATCAGTAGGTAGGTATATGTTGTTGCCTATTGAATTTTAAACCACCTATCTATAGAATACTCCAAAGCGGCTATCCATCTAAAAGAAATAATTAAACCTGTAATTACGTTCCTGTAAGAGTTATTCTTATATGAAGTACCTTTTCCTATCTGCGTCGGACTCTGTATGGAAATAATAATGTTTCTTGCCGGAATTAGGGGGTATAATTTCAAACGTGTGCTTCTTACTCCCCGATAAAGATTGTTGTACTCTATACCCGTGCAGGTATGCTACGCCTTAAACATATAAGAAAATAATGAAAATATGGGAAATATGTAGTATGGCGAGCTGGAACCTCTTTGATTTACTTAAAATTGGAAAAGTAATGACAAATTACCAAAAGCAGATTTCGCGTTAGCGTCCTGATAGAAGTAGAGGCAGGCATCCTTCAGGACGCAATATCTTCTGCTCCAGGATTTCCACTGCGTACCTAACTTAACTAAATAGCCAAAACAATCTGGTTGCGGGATACTGTTCGGAGCCAGGAGCAGATATCTCTTGGTAGTTTCGAGAAAGTCGTCCACTATCTGACTATCGTTTATGGCTTTCGCTAAAAATAATAAAATGAAAATAAGAACTAATAACAATAGATTTGTTTATAATAGATCAATAGATGGATCGATTAATAATCACCTATGACGTCGAACCAACGATTCTGGGCCGTAGAAGTGTCGGCCGCCAAGTGCAGCGGCACTGATTCAGGGCGTTGGATCACGAATCGGTACTGCTTGGAAAGACCTCCCTCGTTGTCTGCCAAAGTTTGTATGTTGTGATCGAAAAGCATCACCACACCCACTGGCTGTTTGTCCTTCAATTTATTATTAATTAGTGTCATAATACACAAAATTTAGATTTTACTACGTTCCAGATTAATTTACTAATAAATCGGTGAGAATACGAGCAATTATAATTCGAATTAAAATGCCTTAAGCGTATTATTCACAATTTGTATAAATCAACTAAACGAAACTACATATATAGACATTTGAAATAGGCCATTTAACATGCAAGAGGTACAGATCTCCTGCAAATTTACTTGCATTCTTTAAAAATGCTAACTATTCCTAAAGAGTACCTTCTTCTCATCGAAATAAAACAACACTACACATTAACTTGCATGAGATCGAATTTCGTTTAGGATTTTGAATAATGGATAGACCCTGTTGAAGGATGGAGGGAGTATTGGAGAGTGTCACTGGGCACGATATATAAAAATGAGTTGAAAATTAAAAAAACAAAAGATTAATATTATATCTATCGAACCGTATATATGATTACCATACGAATGTCTATAAAACGTTACCCAAAGGAAAACTGTTAGCATACGTATGGACTAAGATATTAGAGTACCTACTATCAACCCTCAAATCTGTGAAAAAACTGTGGCATCATCACTAAACATAAAAAAATTAGACATTATGATGATTTTTCAAATCATACTGTTACGTCTACAAATGTTACGTTCTTTAGAGTGTAAATTCAAGTTAAAAAAATTTTACAACCATGTACTATTCCCACTTGTAAGATATCCACAAAAGAATTCGTCGACTATACGTAAACACCGAGAGGTGCTATTTAAAATACACAAGCGGAATATGTGGAAATCAAAATATTTTTTAAATAATGGTCAATTTTCTTTTAACTTTGTCATGGTAAATGTAACACTATGTTCAATTTTATTCGAAATGAGTTATTATAACATACTAAATTAAATTGTTTACCATACAATTAAAATATTGTCTAATAAATTAAAAACGACATGAATTACATAAACATTAATTCAAAATTTGCATAAAATATGTATCAGCTTTACAAATAAGAATAAATATAAATACGAAATTTCCCTAAATCTCTCAATGAATTGTTATTTAAACATGTATAAAACTGAAAGCGCTACAATTCCTGATAATCCTAATTTATTTGCCTGATATTTCGCAAAGTTGGCCTTTTTATTGAATGATATTCCAGCAGCTTTCATTAAAACTCAAATGGAATACAATAGATTAGTAAGTGTTATCAAAATTTACATTGGTTATTTGTGTTGAGAGATTAACTAAATTTTACGATTATTTAAAGAAAATTTAAAGAACATATGGCCCTCGATTGGCGCATAGAAGTTATTTTCCGTAAGGCTTGATTACATCCTCACATTACACATATAGCGATTAATTCTCGTTGGATATTTCCTCGTATATTTTAGTTGTTTGACGTGCTTCAGTTGATTAAAATTTACATTTTTTGTAAGAGAATGAAACAAAGTAGGATGACAAAGTTATGTACTAAGGCTTTTAGGAAAGTGTTACAGTACAGGCTATAAAATTTATGACTACACCAATTTTAATGCGAAGGGTATAGCTTTACCGCGTGATTCATGAACGATACATAACCTGAAAATTAATTTTAACTTAAAAAAATATCCCAGTAAACTCAGTGAATCGTCTTCTAAATGTATTTTAAGTGAAAATCCATATTAGAGTGATTTTTAAAGTGAAATTTAGAATCATATGGAAAATTGTGTCATTATTAAAAGGAAAAAGAGTGATTCTTTATAAAAAGTTTTGCTTGGTCTAACACCTAAAATGAATAACACCTAAAATAAAATATTTAAATTTTTCAGTTGAAAAACAAGTTTGTCGGAAAATATGACCTTTACTCAAGTGTAAAATATATTTATTTTTGACGATATGCACATTATTATGAAAAAATTGGCAGAATTTTCGGCAGAAATATCATTGTAATTCATACAGGTACCTATTTTATAGAACATAATGGTGCAAATTGGGTGGGGGAGTGAAAATAGAATAAAGGTTGGGGTAAGATAGAGAAAAACTATATCATGCCAGCTTTCGAATTTTACACTAGAGCGCTAGTAACTGGTATTAGTTTCAATTTAAGGTAACAGAGAATTACGTCTTGATACGTCAATAGATAACTATGTCTTCCATATTTTCGATGATGTTGCATTTTTGGAATGTTTATGTGAGTTAAATTAGTGAAATCTACCTGTTATGGCGATTTGGGGATGCGGGGATCTGGTAATTTAGGCATTCCGTTAATGGTGGCAGAAATAGCTTTTCTTGCTAAGGATATTTAGGAACGGTCTAGAGCACAGCACACATATATTGTGATAGTGTTCGTGTTCACAATTTGACTATTTTAGATTTGTTCTACAGATTTCGAGAATTGAAAAGAGTAGGTAATTAAATATTTCTCGTAACATATATTATTAATTTTCATTTATAATTTAGATATTAACTGATTTTGGATTTTGGTGTAGTTAAGTGATAGTCAACCAACCAATCTGACAAATCTATCGATAGGTACCTAATCGCCAGAGCAAGAAAGGTATCTAAACTTGGCTAAGTACGACATTGTCACGTTTAATTCCTAGGTAGAAATTTCGCATTTTGAAATTTAACTTTTACCGAAAGTGTCGTTCCACCAAAAATGATACTGATGAGGATGACAGGTAACATTGTTAATGGTGTACACTGGCACATGGTATTACTGAAGTCGATAGGGCCCTAAAGTAAAATGTTACCAAAAAGTTGATGAAAATTGAAAACTGCATTAAAATATGCAATCATATCCATTTTGCAATACATAGGCAGTGTCTTTTGACAGCTACGCATGCCCAGATTTGCTTTTCATTGCGTTATATGTTACCTTCGATCGGTTCGACGTGACCGATTAGGAAGAATCTGTCCGAATAACGGTAATTTACTACGTAAAGGAAAGCGTAAAAAAAACTAAAGCGTTGTCTACGCAAGGGTTTTCTACCTGTCAAATCTCATAGTAACGTCTACGTATTTTGTACAACTCGTATACGTGAAACGGAACGAGTGTTTCTTTAAAGGTAGGTTACTACACTCAACAGCAAAATTAACAGGACATTCAATTTTCATTCCTCAAATTTGCGAAATAGTTCGTATTTTAAATTTACATAGCTACACATACGTCAATTATTAAAAGAAATAATATTCAAGTTTTGTGGTCTTTTCCTTATCACTAGGATTAGTTTTTGTACCGACTTTTTAGGTGACTATCAATCGGTAATATTCTTCATCGCCATCAAAGTTGCTTTGATAGCTGTTTCTCGTGAGTTCCTGTGGTTTTTCAAAATAAAAAATTGTTGTAAAGACGTTTTGCTCTACACAATGACAGACGTAGTATGCGATACACCGATAATTTTCTAGGCATCTCTAGAAGCACGGTATCTGATGCGATTGAAAGGTTCAGGGAACCTGGCACTTATTCAAGAAAAACTGAACATGGAAGACGACGAGCAACAAATGAAGTGGAAGATCGATTTCTTCCACTTTTCTGGTCGATTTCTTCGACTCCAAACTTTGCGAGAACAGACACTTCCTGCAACGGCCTTGAGCAGTAGGCTGGAAGATGTTCATGGTACCACGATTTCATCCGATACAGTACTAAGAAGGTTGAAGGACCACCATTTAACATCTCATTCACCTGCTACTGGCCCTAAGTTGAACGAACAGCATCGCAGACAACGGTTGGAATTTGAGATTTCATGGAACTCATTTAGACTGGGGTATTTTGGTGGTGGAAGTCTGATGATATGGGCAAGCATTTCTTTGAAAGCTCCTACGGCCCTTGTAACATGGCGTAGAGGTAGCATGAACGCTGACAGGTAGATCAGGGAGTGTTTAGGAGAGCACGTGACACCTATTGCGCCATTTGGAGAAACAAATTTATTCTAATGCATAACAATGCGCGACCGCACA
This sequence comes from Cryptocephalus moraei, assembly GCA_946251905.1. Lineage (NCBI taxonomy): Eukaryota > Metazoa > Arthropoda > Insecta > Coleoptera > Chrysomelidae > Cryptocephalus > Cryptocephalus moraei. The sequence goes on from OX276455.1 coordinate 37,536,706, forward strand.
TAGCCTAGATTATACGTTAGTACCTTCATGATGTTGGAATTCAGGTGCTAAGGTGGCCACCCATGAGCCCTGATTTAAACCCCATCGAACACCTATGGGACAACCTAACCAGAAGCATTAAATAGAAATATGGCGAATTGTATACAATAGAACAGCTGAAACATGCGCTATTGCGTTAATGGAGACAATAGCCCAAGTCACGATTTCTGTTTTGATAGGCAGTATACCACGGCGAATGAGAGCTGTCATTCATGCTTGCGGACGAAATACTCTATATTGAGGCTTTTTTGCTTCAGTTTTCTTATTATTCATTTTCCTTGTTTTTT